>VWZO01007857.1:155169-208411 GCA_013396975.1 Bucco capensis
CTTCCTAAGTGCTTTATCGTGGCACGAGCTTGTAATAATAAACTAGGAAGGAAGTTGGAGCTAATCATTTGGTTCTGAATGCTCAAGCCCTGCCAAATTTCCCCACAGGCATGAAACAGCCGCTCAAGCTGTGACACCAGCAAATTAAATCCTGGGGGCAGCTGACCAGAAGTAATGAAATGTGTATTTACCATACTGATGCTGTCAGTCCTAAGACACACTGCCTTTACAATCTAGTTAAGTGGGGCATGTTTGTCACTTCCAGTGGTGCTTAGAAAAAATATTCAGGATTTTCCCTAGCCGTCTCCTCAAAATCACAAGCCCAGTGCTGGCTGGTAACCCCCACCTCCCCCTACAGAAACTTCACCCCCCACGTGAAGAACAGGATGCCCAGAATGGTCTGTTCTTCTAAAACACTGCCAAAATGAAATCCATATCCCAAAGGAGATAAGTGATCTCATCTTATGACAATAACCAAGCCTTTTTATCCACCCCTTATCTGCCACTTCATTCTATAAACCAAACCTTGGAGCTGAAATGAAAGGATAAATGTTATTTCAGGGACCAATGACAACAGATGCCTCACACACACCATGTGTCCTGTGAATGCAGCAGTTTAAAAGCCTGGGCAGGTACAGGTGTGTGGATGTGGGCCACATAATCACTGAAAATTATAGATACCACTCAAGAGAGGGATGCATTATGCAGGTGGGCTCGGGCATGGGATAGATGAGCCACATGGGTACTAAAGAGATGTCACTCAAAAAAACATCTGTGCATCATGGCAGCTGTGGTTCAAAAGCATCTGGTCACAGGCATACAAAAGGGGAAGGCTGTCTTTTCACAATCCCCACATGCTTAGGACTCAGAAAAAGTTATTTTCCACTATGAGAGTTTGTCATTGTTAACAATAGCCTCTGTCTGCAAGGTTTCTGTGTATTTAGCTAGCAGAGGCATGTTATGCTAATTGTGTGAGAACAATTGAAGAAAGTTAGTGGATCATTTGCTGAATAGTACTTGCTATGGATTTAAGAAAACATTGTGAGGAAAAAATTGACAGTATGATCTTCAACATAGTTAATACAATACCTGTGGAAGAATCAAAGAATAAAAACACACTCTATATGAACCAGCCTCTGAAAACACCTAATTATATCCTAAGAATGTCTATATCTTTGCAATTATATGCTTGATTTCCAGATGTACTTGATTAACATCACTATTTATAGTACCATGAAACACAAGGAACTTGCCTTGAATTGTTTGTTGGCATGTCTAAATTTGTGTGGCCCTTTTTTTCTGTCTCTTTATAGCAAGGTAGGCATGTTGAGTTAGTACCACGCGATTCAGTGGCAAAGCTAGAGTAATTTTTGAGATAACACCATTCTCTTTCCTCTAATGAAGCATTCAAATGTAGGTCTATGAAGGGTCAGACCCCACTGATTTTCTGTGGTATTATACATGCACTTCAAGCTTAATATGTGAGAATAACCTTGCTGAATCAGGTCTGTCTTTGCTTGGTCTTGGAGGACACCCATGCTTTCTGTGATACAATAGCACACACACTTCTGGAAAGCCAGTTCAAGGGTACCTTCCTTCTATATTTCCATATCAGGAGACCTGAACTAGGAGTCATTCCATATTTTCTTAGTGCGGGGGGAATGAGGTAGCGGGGGAAGGGGGGCAGAAGGATAAGAGAACTTCTGCTTGGTTTTGACCAGATCTAAATATAATCCCCAGTTAAATGTTTCAGTCATTGTGGATCCAAATGCTGCATCCAGATTTAATGCAAAATACAAAGACTTGGAATGTGGTATTCTGATCTTCTCAAGGGATCAGCCTGTTGAATTCAGCTGAGGCTAAGTTTTTGCATAATTGTAGTCTTACACTGTAAACCTTTTGGAGTAATTGCTCTGTTATCTGTGAAAAATTACCCAGAGTTGCACACAAAAGTATTCATCCACTGATAACTGGCTTATAGCATTTTAGCAACTTAGATGTCATTTTTTTACAAGACTAATCAAAGCAAACCTCAAATCAGCAACTGAAGTTGCATTGCCTCTGTTTTTAAACTCAGGTTTGAAGCTGTCTAGACTGGTTATCCTATTTGGGCTGGACTTCTACGCTTGATGCCTTGTTCTCATGTTGAGTCAGATGACTGGGTTTGCTTAGAGTCTGTGGTTTTGCCTGTAGGGTGATATGACCTTAGATGAATTGAAATCTCAAAGCCTAATGATTAAAACATAAATATATGTAAAGGCAAACTATTCTTATTTAAAATCTTATAGTCCTAGAACAAATTCTTTCTTCTTGAGAGGGTGGAAGGTGTGGAGATTGTGTATTGGTTGTGATGGTTCCATTACGGTTTTTTTCTATTAATTATTTTTAATACCAGGAGTTGTCAACACCATATGTATGAATTACAAATAGAGATCCTGGCTCCTGCAGCATAAATCCAAAAGATAATTCTCATGGAAGAATCCCCACTAAAGACAACTGCAAGACAGGAGGTAGCCAAGCTGCTAGAATTAACCTCTGAAGGAGGTGTCTAGCTTTTTGACACAGAAAAAAACTTGACTGCAAAGTTACGAACTATCCATGGTTGCCCACCCTGCCCTCCAAATAATGCTCTCAGCCTGTGAAGAGAAATGTGAAGAGAAAGATACTGTGGAGCTCAGAATTGAAAATATCAAATATTACAGTGTTCCCTGGGGGTAAAAAAAATTCTAAGCAACAGTGTGGCCTAGTAAAGCCACACTTGTAAGCTTGAACTTTTCCTGCTCATTAGTTACCATGAATCTGGTTTGAAATTCCTGCAGAGAACAAGTGCTTCTTGCTGACAGCTGGTTTGCAATTAATAAAAGGGAAAGTGTTTTCAGCTGGCAATGACTTAACGTGCTCATGATATATGAAAACAAGGTTAAATTGCTCCTTTCTCTCTACTACTAATAAAAGAAAGATGCAAAATGAAATGGTGTAGCTTAGGAAATGAAAAGTGCCAACCAAAGCCATGGACATAGTGCTGAGAGCTGCTTATCACCTGGCACTTGTTGGAATGAGCATATTTGGAAAAGCTCAGTCAGTGCCAAAAGTTATTCTTCAGCTGCAGGCTTTCGGAATATATTGCATTGAAGCATATGTGATCCTGTTTCTGTAAGATAAAGGAGTCTTGATTTAATCATCTCTTTTTGGGTGTTTTAAATGGTTTACCCTTTGTGGCTTTATTGGAAATCCCTTTGGCCCTGATACCCTTTTTAATCTCATCCTCCTTCTGCTCTACTCCACCTTCCATCAGGGAAGAACGGTGGAGGCTTTGTTCCTCAGGATGTAAGGGACAGAGTAGTCACAGCATCAGAAAGCACACAGCAGGAACCAGCTTCTACTGAGGCTGGTCTGTTCATCAGATGCCTGTGGACTTTGGCTGACCATGAATTGTATTCTGAAAGAATTGCTACAATTTGATGTTAACTCTTGCAGAATATCAAATGTAACTTTATCATACATACGAGTATCCTATAAATAACAAGGGAAAGAGGTAAAAGTGAAATATAGGTTTTACTTCAGCAAAGTCTGTATTCTTGTCTTGCAGAATGCAGAACCTTTCCAAGTTACTGTCCGAGAAGATAATTGTATCATTGTCTCCCTGGAAGCATCTGATGTGGTGAGCTCATCCTCTGTATATGTTGTGAAGATAGCTGGAGAATCCAAGAACTACTTTTTCCAATTTGAAGAATTCAATAGCACTTTACCTGCCCCTGTGGTTTTTAATGCCAAATACCATGGCCTATATTACATAGTAACTCTGTTGGTAGTGAACTCAAATGTGGTTTCCAAGTCAGCAAGATCAATCACTGTGTTAACCAGTAAGTAATACTTTATTCTTTTTTCTTCTGTTTCTTCTCTTTGTGTGTGGAGGTGGGTGGTGGGGGTGGGGGTGTCCCCAGAGAAGGTTGGGAGGGGGTTTTTTGTTTACAATAGGTCCTCTTTATGTGTAGTATAAATCCCTGTGTGAGAACAGTAGGGAAGATGTGTTGAGAAGGCTTGTGAGTGAAAATTCACAAGGTCTGGGCAAAATGAAAGGAAGAGCAGTGGTTTTCCCCATCTGATCCTTCCTAAACACTGACTGGAGAGGTTTAACATACTGAAATAAGTGTCTCCTTTCCAAATGTCTATTCTAAACCCTTTGAAACAGGTGTTCAAAAAAATCTAGTAAAAGGCGTAAAAAGTACTGGTGGGCATTTCAGTGTAAGCACTGCTGTTACATGGTGAGGTATATTATCTTTAAAATGCTCTAACTATGTTTTTTGATGATATATTGAAGTAGTAGTAAATTTGGAAAGCAGATAGTAGTCACCAAGCCCATGTGTTTCTGCCAGTACAGCTGAAGGCTTTTGTGGTGTCTCTTACTACCTCCAGGTGCATTGATCCTGAGGGAGAGGTGTGATTTTCCTTGCTCTGTCATCATGCAAAACACCACAGAATTCTGTGTGATTTCTGCCATATTTCTGGCTCTGCTATTGCTCCAGAACTGTTTCCATATGCCAACCTGAAAACAGTTTGTAGGATATAAAATGATTTCTTCATCTGGAAGGCAAAGTCAAGAAAGACAGACAAAAAAATATTACTATGATAGAGCAAAACCAATTTTTGTTTTTTTTTTTACTAACTGGCACCTTGGAATTGATGGACAGTTTTAGATGGCTTGCAGATGAGGAATGATTATGATTTTGTGTACTTATATAATTCTGTCAGTGAGGAAATGCCATCCACTAATAACAGTCAAAGCATATTACAGTAGCCTCATGTTACTGAGGGAGGTGCTTGAAACTTAGAGGTAACCAGATTTTGCATCCTCTGCCTGTGTTTAACCTTCTCTTGTGTGCTCAAGGTGTGCCCTAATAAGAACAACTGTGAAAGCTCCCATGGGAAAAGTACCATATTGTTGGGTAATGCAAGTCTTTCATAAGGCATATGTGCAAGAACATCTATGTGTAGTGAACAATTTAAGGGTTCATAGGCAGCCTGAATTCCCATTTCTTTAGCCTTGCAGACAAAGTAGTAATTCTAATCCAATTTCCTATTTAATGGTTGGTTTGTTTTCTTAAAATAAAATAATGGAAGCATCAGGTGTCATACACAACTGAAAAAAATGTCTCACTGTACATTTCCAGTGGGTTTTGAATGCTGCACGTGCAGTTGTGCAGTAAGGCTCATTGCTGTTTGATATCCAGAGCCCACAAGGGTCGTTAGTAGCAAAGGGAAGGTGTGATCCAGGATGGCAGATGGAGCACACACTCCTGTGCAGGGGATCTCTGAAGGAAGAGGGGGGGGCAGTGTCACTCAGCCCACCAAAGCCATTCCCAGACTTACTGTTTCTGGCTCAAGAGGTTTCCACAAGGTGTTCCTAAAAGAGCAGGAGGCTGATGGCTCCAAGGGTCATATCCCACGTCACTGTCCCTCCTCCAGGGCTTGATAGTGTCCTTTCTGATGGAAAGGAGCTCTCCCCTTTTCACCACCTGTCCTATGCTGCTACACTGGCAGCATCTCAGGGTTTCCGCTGTGGCCTCTGCTGCTCACCCAGACCTTGGAAGGACCAGTGATTTTGGCAGTTGGCCAGTGATGCTTGGGGAACTCATTTAACAGAAAGGGAACAGCAAATTTCACTGTGTTTTTCTCAGCAACCAGGTTCATGGAAAAGAAAGGGCATTCCTGCAGGCAGCATGGATGCTGGACTGTGCACTAAAATTGTGCTCTAAATTGTAAGCTTCATAAGGCAGAGGGCCCAGTTGTCTTCCTAGTGTTTTCTGCCAGGCAGACTGATGAGTGCTAGCTCATGTTGCAGCCTCAACTACTAACATAGCTCATCTTATGGAGCACAAGGCTACAGGAACAAAAGTAAATTTGAAATGTAAAACAATGTGACAGACTGGACTTCTAAGGTGTAGTTCTTTTGAGAAGAGATCTTTAAACTCGCGTAGTGAACACTGGCTTCTCCTACAAAACTGTGTGAGGTGATAGTTGGGTTTCCTTTTTTTTTAATTTTATTTTCCCTTTTTTTTGTTGTTGTCCACTGCCTGGTTTACATCATTTTCTGACTATTAATTAACATGATTTTATTTGGCAGACAATAATTAGGATAGATTCGTATTTTTCTTCATGCCATATGCTCTCTCAGCCTGTTTAACATACTTTATTTTAAGCATGCAAAGACATATAGCTATCTAATTTATTCCATCTATATCTTTCACATAAAAAAAGGCAAATTGCAGCTAGCTTCCAAGATCAAATTAATTCCTGTTGTAATTTCTTTGGTATCAGGAGTGCTTTACCAGCGGCAGATTGGCCCCATTCATTAGGCTACCACAAGATAAATCAAGCAGAATAGCCAGTGATTCCAATGTGGTTATTCCCAAGGCTATACTTTGATATTTTACAGTAGTTTTGTGGGAATCTCCTCATGTCTACAAAGGAGTCCATGCATGGAGATGCAGTCTTTCAGCTTGGTTGTATGCAGTGTTCAGCAAACTGGGCTGAGTACTTCACTGAAGGAGAAAAATTAAAACCTTGACCCCTTATTATTAAAGATCCCTGTGATGGTTTTCAGGTGTGTGAATCTCACCATCCTGGCCAGATTCCTGTCAGTGCAATTGTGTTGTGCTTATCAAAATGACCTTCCTTGCAGTTTTAAGTCTGGGCAAGGTTAGAAGTAGTTCTGATATCTAGCAAAATTATTTCAAGCCTGGTTTCTTCTGCTCTTGGAGTTTTGGCTTTTCCACAGGCGTGAAGTAACTCCAGAATTTGTGTCGTTAACTTAGTGTTTTGTAATATTTGAAAGTTCCACCTTATTACTAATTGGTTCTAAAGTAGTTTATGAGAGAAATAAAGAGCACTAACGTAAAATCAGTGACTGAAATTCTCACTCATCCTCAATTTTCCCAGCTTGAAGCTTTTTCTTGTTCTTCCCAGGGTGACTCATAACCATGTAGCCTTTTTATTTAAAATTTACTGTCAATTGTTTTTTGTTGTTGTGAAGGAAGAAGTATTTGTACATGTGAAGGAATGAGGAAAGCAGAACATTACAGGGCTATTGTGTGCTGTAGAAAAAAATGTATCTCTGCTGGGAATTAGAGAAATCAGGATCTTGGGATCTCTGAGAGTAATCAAGAGCAGCTTTGCCTGACTTGTTTTAGCTTATGGTTAGGAGTTTTGAGTGGTAAATGTCTCATTGTTTCAAAAGCCAATGATTCCTTACATATATAACTTGAAAATATATTCCCTTTAGGGAGAGTTCTGCCTCTGTCTTCTACAAAAAATATTCTCCTCCAGAGACCATCAGGCCTGCTGCTTGTGACTCTGATCTCTCCAGCTCTCAGAAAGTAATTGGCATTAAGACCTAGTTAATGCTCAGTTGTCATTGTGCCAGATGCTGCAGGAAGTGATTCAGCAGGTCACATCCTTTCCTCTGGCTTGTTAATGGATCAGAGCTGTTGCAGTAGGAGTTCCAGAAGCTGGGGGTTTTTTTCCAATGAAATGTAAAACTTGAGCCCTTTGTGTTTTTCTCTCATAAAGGATGACATGGCACACCTTTAAAAAGGCTGGTTGTCTGTGGCAGCCCTAATTTTGAAATATAACAAAGAATAAGACCTAGGGCCATTAGTGCTCAGCTTTCCACAGCAAACAAATCATGTTTTACTCTTTCTAAGGTCAAGAAACCCCTCTATCAGAAACAAAGAAATAAAAAAACCCTGTAACCATAAGATTTCCTGCCATAATTTCCATTGGAAAACTGATTTAAACTGTTCTAAATCTGTTCCAAGAACAACAGATATGCCTTTGTTCTTGTGACAACATCTTTTTATTTGTCAGCAGATGTGGGCATCTAGAAATTGCAGTATATACCATCATTGCTCATATACTACTTTCACTTACATTCCTCTTTCATAAGCAGCAGCCCATGGCATCTCTATTGCCTATCATAAACTTGAACATTATGTTCCTGAAGAGTTGAACAAGATCTTTTTAATCTTAAAACTAGTTGTTTGCTAGCAAGAGATAAAGCAATCCCCAAAGTTCATAGCATAATGGAAGTTTTACCCTGTCTATGACTTGCTCTCAGTAATTATAGATAAGTAACTAGTGTCATCCTGGGAAGAAAATGACATAATTCACAACTTTTTCATGTGGATAAAGGGAATTATCATTGGGAGTTAGGTCACTTTATTAATTTGGCTTCTTTTTTATTAAAGTCACAGTATGATGGTAAATCATGCTTAGTTAGAATGTGAGAAGCAAGAGAGTTAGGAGTCCCATTTCAGCCACTCACATGTAATATTTCATCTAACCTGCCACAGCAATCAATCATTAAGTCAATCTATAGAGTGAGCTGATCTACAAATATTAAAAACAAATTGATTTGGACTGGAATATGTTACTTATTTTGAAGGTGCTTCTCCCTCCTTCCTCNATTGCAAATGTTAATGTGCCCAGCACAAATTGAATGCATTAATGGAGGATTTAGTATCCAGTTTAGTATCCAGAATTTTCCAGGGCATTTAAGGAAGAGGTTAGCCACATCTATTATGCTGTCCTGATATTTGTATAATGCAAGCTATGTGCTAAATACCAAATGCTGGAGAGTCGAGGAGAAACACAGGAGTTAAGTTTCCCATAAATAAATACAATGGGAAAGCAGTTGCTATAGGAGCAGCAGATTCTGACACACTAAGAAAAAAGGGCAAATTTAGGTCTCAATCTTGCAGGCTTATCTATGTTTGTTTAACAAAACCTGCAGGGCTAAAAATAAGGAAATTGTATCTGAAGAAGTGCCTTAAACATGCTATTAGAGGAACCTTGAAATTTTCCAAGTCCCTTCTGTGATATGACTTCAGACATCAGTGTAGTGCACAGCAGTTATAAAGCTCTAAGTTTTCTGACATTTTATTTAGGCTGTTTCTTGAGAACAACTGAAATCTGTGAAAAGCTGGATCCTAAACACTGAACATTGTAGAATTAAAAAGACGAGACTGTTTATACTCTGAATTATAGACAGTGAAGAGTGACTTTTAACAGGTTTAATAGCCGTAGGAGCAGTTAATAAGTGAAAAACAGAACATTATTTTTATCTGCCAAGTGTCCTTTTAATTTCACAGTGTGCAAATAGCTTTTGATGTGAAGATTTGGTGCCGAAGGAGGTAAGATAATGGAAGAATCTTTAAATTGCATTATATCACTCATGCTACTCTGCTAACATCAGCCATGAGCGAGGAGAGGATAGCAAGAGGAAGATAACAAGAAGAGAGTCTGTGGTGATTACCGCTTAATTCAATTATTGGTTAATTAAATCAAAGCATCAGGAGGAAAAATCATTTGGATTAAAAATGAATATAACTTCCATCCTTTATTTGATTTGTTGTAGAAAGGAATAAATGGGGTAATTTAATCACTGACATAAGAAAGCTTCAGTAATTCTTTCAGAATTGAGGAGCCCTCAGATGTGAATGAGATAGCAGAAGAAAGCCCAGGGCACACCCGCTAACGTGAAAGATAACTGCACCTAAGCGTTTTGCTATTTGGAGATTGGTATTGACATTTAAACTACTATCATGTGCTGTGTGAGCTGTGATACAAAGCCTCTGGTCGTGTGGATAGTCAGATCAACTATTTATTTCAGAGTAAGTGATGGGAACAGCAGCAGCAGAAAGAAGGCGGCAGGCTTTGTTTCCTGTGATCTGCTTTACTCCTTTTTATTTCTAGGCTATTATGAACTGTCAGCAAAATTTTCACAGATCTCATCACTGAAGTGCCTGTTAGTATCTGTGAGATTGGGCGTTTCTATTTGTTAGTGGTTAACATACAAATATGTTGATATTTACCTGATGCTAATGATGCATCTTTGCCATGAGAAACAGTTTAATAATCACACACTCCTGCTTTCCTGCTTCTGGCAAAGTTAAAAATGGCAACAAAACTTCTTCTTAAGAATCTGTTTGTATCTGTGACTTTTGTTCTTAGTTGGTTTTTCTTCTCCATTTCACATCTCGAAACCTAGTAGTGTGGTGAAAATACTGTGCTCGTCATTGTGATTTAATTTTTCTTCCACCACAGTCTTGCTTTGATTAACCTATCCACCTTCTCTGGGATAATTCCACTTTTGAGACTGATGCTGGTCTTCCCTTTCATCTACTCTTTCTCTTGCCCAGTGTGACTCTATGCTCGTTGAGGAAAAGTATTTTATTAGCTTTTCTCCAGGGTCTACCACAGCAGAACTTTGAACTCAAATGTGTCCTCTGAGGCCATGCTGATCACCAGCTTGGATTTTTCAATCTGTTCCCTGCAGTGTGTAGGAACTAAATCAATACTATAATACTTACAAAGATGTAGGCATAATTACTGAGGGTGTTGTCCTTTAACTATCTCTATTAAAATATGTTAGTATGACAAATTTCAACTAACACTATAACCTTGTTTTGAATATCAACTTGGCCCTCTTAACCGATGTATGGTTGGGTTGCTGTCATTTTTTTTCATTGCTGAGAAGAGTATCAAGCAAAAGGGTAATTTTAATTTGTGTGTGTGTAGATAAAGGAGGCTAAATAAAACTGTCACTCTCTTATTGTTAGCAACAATCCAGACTCCTAGCTGCAAAGAATTGACACAACTTTTCTTAATTGATGGAGCTACACTGGTTTAGATGCCATATCACAGGATACAGAGTATTTTTCTTACTTTTTGTAGCCCACCCGGCTCAGAGTTCAGGGTACTAGATAAGCAGTTCCTCACTTACCTCCTTTCTGTGCAGTGGCTTCCTCTGTGTTCTCCAGTAAGCCACTTTATTTCTCTGTACCTCAGTTCTTTATCTCTAAATAATGGTAAAGGTACTGCTATGTTTTGTTTAGTGTGGATAAATACATTGAAGATGGTGGCTCTCTCATATGTGGCTGGAAAGGGGACTATGTAATCACCCATGAAATAAAGAAATGAATACATATGAAAACAGAAAATATTCATTCAGGTAGCTTCCTTTGGCCATTACACTGATAACCCTCTCAGCTAATCTTAAAAGTTCTTGTTTATGCCAAGGTTATGAGCAATTTCAAGTGTTTTGTTGTTTTTGTCTGGGGACTTTTACATGATCGGCAAGCATTAAAGATGAAAAATCTTCCTGGGGTGATGAGTGTGATGAGTGCTTAAATAATAACAGCTATTTCAACTTTATTTTTTATGGCCAGTAAGGAAATTTTTCCGTTAAATTGTAAGCATCAAGAACATAAATTGTTTTGTGGGGAAACACACAAATATTGGCTTTAACAGTGCCTCTGGTAGTTTTGCCTCAGACCTCTGTGAAGCCTCAAACATCACCTAATAGATTTAAGAGTTCCTGTGCCATACCTAGCAAAACCATTTGATTCATTGGTGTTGTATATGTATGAAGAACTCATTTTGCCTATTAATCTGCTCCTTTCTTCTTTTTTTTCTTTTATTTGTATATTCTTTAGAACCCCTTCCTGTGAGCAGTGTTTCTATCTATGATTACAAACCATCACCAGAAACAGGAGTGTTGTTTGAAATTCAGTACCCAGAGAAATACAATGTTTTTACCAGGGTAAATATAAGCTATTGGGAAGGAAAAGAATACAGAACAATGCTGTACAAAGGTAGGAGGAAGCTATTCCACTAACACCTAATGTTAACTCTTCTGGAAATATTTTAAACAGTGGTCTTAGGTGAGAGTTTAACATGTATTAGTTGTAAGGATTTATATTTCTGATAATGTGTCTGTTTATATAGTATCTTTTATATCATGAAGTAAGGGATGGGTCTTCAAATTGAACTGGTGGTTCACTTTGGATTTAAACCTGCTTCCTCTGCTAGTTCTAGTGATGCTTACTTTCTTTTGGTGTTTGGAGGAAGACTGGGTGGTCTATTTTTTTTAAATTTAATTTTCTTTTTAATTTTCTGAAATAAACCTGGGAAGGGATCCTTCAATTTCTGGTACTTCCAAATAAGCATGTACACTAAAATCAAAAAACTACACTATTTTTATAATATTCCCTGCGGCTGTACAATCTAAAACAAAGGAAAAGGAAAAAGGAAAGAAACGCAAAACTCAGTAGGAGGGACATATATATGTTTTTGCTTTCTAAATATGCTTGTTGAGATCCCTGGATGACATTCTGTGTCTGTTGAAAACATTAAAAATGTTCCCAGTCTCTTCCCTCTAGCTGAAGTTTCCTCTTTAGTAAATAGCTGATGGGAGAGCCCAGGGATGCCCCAGAGCTGGGAAACCCATGCAGTGTACCTGATTCCTGGTGGATACAGGAACAGGATACAGAGCCTGTTGGTTCTGTATCACCATACAGTGGCACAGTGCTAATGGTACTATTCTGTATAGTACTGCATATTACTGTGACATTCAGTATTGTCCCTGAGCTAATAAACCTTGCTGCATATTATAAAATCCAATTTTCTTAAAAATCTAACCAAGGGCAATCAATATAACAATCTAGACAGTCTAAACAATTCAAATAACCAATCTAACCACCTAAACAATCTAACAAGAGTAAATTCTACTTTCTTTTTTTTTGTTAATAACTGAACTGCTTTTTGCCCTGCAGTATAGCTTAAACATAGCATCTCTGAGATGTAAATGGGGCAGTCCTATGGAAAGCATCCTTAGAGATGAGAAGGGAACTCACATACTCTGCAGGCCCTGAAATCCTAATGGTTTAACATTGCATAGTGGCAGTAAAATGCCTTTCAGCAGTCCAGTAGATGCTGGATTGAATTTTAGGCACTGAACTAAGGCTCCTGATGTTGAAGTCTGGTCACTGCAAGCTCTCACTACAGTCAGCAGAGGGAGATAAGCACCTCCAGTAGGAGGTCAGAAAATTTTGGAATCTTTGCTTCAATACAGAGTGGGATTAGAAATCACATTTTCAATGCTGTGAACTGCTAGAAATTAGGAAGAGTGATTCTGGGTCACAGGACAAAATGTAGGTGACGTCTTTCCAGAGAATAAAAGGGATGCCAGCAATAAATTTTGTCTTCTGCAGTTAATGCGTTCTTCATGAGGCTATAATGCTGCAGCTGCTGATAAGTAAAAAAGTCAGCCTGAATTAAGAGATTCACTAATCAACTTGCACACTCCTTCCATAGCCAAATAGCCCTTAGCAACTTCTCTCCGGCCAGCACATGTACTGATGGTGAACACAAGCTCAGCTCTCAGCACCATAGCTTGTACTCAGTTGCAGAGTGGATGGCCCTCTGAGAATCTATGCCTTTATGAACTCTATGCCTCAGTCAGCAAAAGACCAAGGAGGCTCTTGCGTGCAGCAGTTAAAGGTCTGCAGAAACTGTCAGATGCTCTTTGAGATACTGTGTCACATGGAACAGGTTGCCAGATTCAGTTCCCTTTCCTGTGAAAAGTAGTTCATGTTTCTTGTGTTGGGGTTTTTTCTTTGTTTGGGTTTTTTGGGTTTTTTTTTGTAAGAAAGTGGCTTTGACAGCCAGGAAAAATGTTGGCAAACTAAATTATTAGAATTTCATGTTTCAGACCAGGCTGAAAAATGTTCAAACATCTGAAATGCTGCCAGTTCAGCCTGTACAGTCGCATTATCAGAAAGTGAATATGTGATGCATTTGCCTCTTTTTTTCCTTTCTTCTTTTCTCTTTGAACCTTCTGCAGATTTCTTTAAAGGTAAAACAGTTTTCAATCACTGGCTACCAGGTATATGCTACAGTAACATCACATTTCAGTTGGTATCAGAAGCAACCTTCAACAAGAGCACACTAGTGGAATACAGCGGGGTCCAGCATGAGCCCAAACAGCACAGAACAGGTGAAGAAGATTATTACATACCATTTGCTCCAAGTCTGTATTGCTGCTTTCCTTTCTGCTGTGCAAAAGATATTAATCCCACAGAGAGGAGGGTCTGTGTGGGAGCAATCCTGGGAGCTGCTCCTGGCCAGGAGCATGGGAGGAGGATGCTGTGGTTAGTACATAGGGTTATGTGCCCAATGCAATGCAAAGGGAAATTTGCATGAGTGTTTCTATTATGAAGCTTACTTCTTAGAAAATAAATTCTGCTTCACATGAAATATCCTATGACTAGTGCTAGGAATTCATTTTTAAGTCACAGGAATAGGCTGCACTGAGGATACTATTATTGATTTATCTATATTGGTCTGTCTCCTTGTGCAGTGAATCGTAGCTGAACTATTGGAGAAGGCCTTCCTCATTGTGCAGTCTTCTATCACAGAGAAGAATGTCACAGTCACCCCACTTGGCAGCCAGTTTATGCCTTGAAGCATGAACTTTTAATTTCCAAGACAGCACAGTTGCAAAAGCTGAAAATTGCATTTGTTCAGGGTCCAGAACTAATTTAATTTGGTCCTGGGAGGGCGCCCAAAACTTTTCTGTTAATCTGTTGGACCACAGACATTTTCCAAGGTCCAAAGTGAAATGAACCAGTGGTAAAATCAAAAGGCCAAAGCTCCAGATACATTGATGTTGGTCCATTGCCTTGAACAGAGCAAAGCCAACTGAGGCCAACTGAAATTTGTCCTGAGGATCCTAAATATAGTTACCGAGATACTGAACCATAAGAACGCAACCAACAGGATCACATTTTTCATTTCTGTTGCTCTCCCTTCCCTCATTCTTCACGTGAACAGCAATGAGATTGTAGTGGCTGGTTTTGTATTCATGGCCATGGCCGAGACAGGGAAGGTGAACTAATTTAGTGTGGTAGGAGGTTCCAGCTTAACAGGTGCCAGTCAAAATTGTTTGCAGAGGCTACTTGCACTTATCCTGTGTAAGGGCAGACAGATAAAAAATTACAGTGAGGCAGGCAAAATGCTGTATGTTCTCCTCCTGGCATAAGTTGAAGTAACTTCTTCGCGTGCCAGAATCTTGTCATAGGGAGACCAATATCTTAGATCTAGCTTTCACAAATATTAAAATTTAAGCTGATGTTTAATGCTTGTGAAAAGGTGGCTGCCAAAAGCATGTGAAAAGCCCTACAGCAATGTGAAGGTCATACTTTTTAAATATGAGCTATGTTTTGCATATGTTTTTTAATATGCAAATGTTTTAAATGCATATGTTTTTAAATTAATTTCTACAGAAGTATTTTTTTAACATGATCGAGATCTTTCTGGAAGACACAATAAAAAAAATGAAGATCCATTCCTATAAATTCAAACTTGAGTAGCCTTGCTGCTGTAATAACACTGAAGTCTAATTTACTGTCACTTTACATCTACTTTTCTGCCCGGTAGTCTTGAATTGTAATTCCTCTGCAAATTTGCACTCATCTTGATCCCACTAGAATGGTCTTAAGTATATGTTAAAGAAGGGAGAATCTTAAAAAGACATTATTTCAAAATATCCTTAAATGCATTGTTTTTCTGCAAACAATATTTCTCTGAGGAATTAACACATCCTAAATGTGCACAGAACAGACCTGTTAAAAGACTAACCCTTGCTTTTCTTTTAGTTCCTTACCCACCTCGAAACATTTCTGTCCAGATTGTACCAATCAACAGAAACAATTGGGAAGAGCAGAGTGGGAATTTTGCAGAGGAATCATTCATGGGACCAGAAGAAATCATAAGGAAAGAAAAGCTTAGCCCTTTTGCTGACAACTCACCTGACAATCCAGCAGTGAACGCATCTACAGCCTGGCCAGACTACCACTATAACAGCACTGAGTATGAAACCACACCCCAGCCAAACTGGTGGCCTAATGAAGCTGAGTCATCAGAGGGTGAAGAGGAGATTGTTAATGCAGTTTCCAGGGATTATGAGGCCAAAGACATCAATATGTCTGGAAAACTCACACCCGAGCCCCCTTCCTTCCTTCCTGTACAAATGGTGCTGACCTGGTTACCGCCAAAGCCACCTACTGCGTTTGATGGTTTCCATATCAATATTGAAAGGGAAGGTAAAACAGAGCCTTATACCCTTCTCATACCTGTTTTTTTGTAATACTGTTGGTGTAGTGTCTCCTTTACAAATCATTGATTACCCGGTACTGTGCTTCAGAGGACTTAGTTCATTTCTAGAGAAGTTTCTTGCACTGAATAGCATCTAGTTCTAGGTGGATATCATAAAAGAGAGCAGGGGTAAATCACATCTTGCAATTCGTTTTTGTTAAACCAGATTTCTAATGTTATACATATTGCTGCACTCTTTGCACTGCAGTTATTATAAATCCATTCTGGTATTGGAGAAAGGAGAAACAAGTCGATAGAAATTTGAGACAAAGATGGTATTTTATACCATGTAGTTTGCCTGTCACTGAGAAAGGACCTCGACTGGAGATGGCATGCAGAAAAGATAGTCTAGATTCAGATTAATAGTTGTCTCAGTGGAAAGATACCAAATATATTCCTTAGGCCACAAGGAGACTGTGGTGGAGAATGGGGAGACTTTTCAAGTGACAGACCTACCAGAAAATTGCCATGTTGCTTAAAGATTTTCTGGTTTAAAATTTATTTTCTCCAAATGAATTTTATTTCCTGACATACAGATTTTATAAGCCTACTCATGCTGGGGGCAAATACTTTTTTTTGCAGAATAAGAATGCAATAGATAGAAAATTGGAAGCTCCTCTTCTTCCATGCTGTGCTGTTTTGCACTCACACAGTCATAGCAACCCTATTTTATCATCCCTTCTACAGGATGAAAATTTGACCTGGCTTTATTGTTCCTCTACGGCTATACTGCAGCCTTGGTCATTAATTACTCTTGCACTGATGGCAAGAAATAAAACTACCCACATAAATCCAATCCCACAGCAGAAACAGTATTAGCATTTCTCATATAAATCATTTTCTCAGTGGTTGGAGTCTTTCAAATTTCAATTAATCCACTTTTTCACTCCCCCTGATTTAGAGAACTCCACGGAGTTTTTGACAGTAAGTGAAGACACTCACAAGTTTGTTGCTGAGTTGAAGGAACCAGGAAAATATAAGTTGTCTGTAACAACATTTAGCTCCTCTGGGTCCTGTGAAGTTCGAGGAAGTCAATCAGCAAAGACACTTAGCTTCTACATCAGTAAGTATCTCAACAAATCTGTCTTTTTCTCCCAGACCAGTATAACTTTACAGAGTTTGACCACTGTGGCAGTTATGGAATCTGGTGTAGGATCAGAAGAGTCTGGTCTTCTGGAATCCCCTGTGCCAGAGAAGGAAATACAGTGCAAATATGTTATATATCATGTCTTGCCTGGATGAGCCTTCTTTGTTTCATGTTGGCAGAGCTAGGAACTGAAAGCAGGTGGCATATTTGATAGAGTCATTGCCCAGTGTTCAGAAGTAGCTCAATGAAACAGGTTCTCCTTTTGCATCTTTCAGAGATAGGAATTAATTCCCAGAATTAAAACAGTGGTTATAAAGATTCTTGAAAATACTTAACTTCCTTACTCCTGGAGGCTCTATGTATGGGGTTAGGGATGAAGGGCATCTCAGGCTAAGAGTGTGGGAATTCCACAATTAAACATTGAACTCTGAAATTACATGATCTGTGGGAGAACACAGGGCAAATTACAGTATATTAAATAGTTCAGCCTGCTAAATTCCGAGGAGAAATGTTAATTTTTTATTTCCCTGTAGAGTTCCAGGTTTTCTTAACTGAAAATTTAGTAAAAGAGAAAGTAATAATACACGCTGTGTAAACTAATATCATGACTGACAATTAGATCAGCTAGTCAAACAGGTGTTGGTGAATTCAGATTATTACCCTTCTGATGGCTGTAGTTACCTTTGTACATCTTTATTCTCCCTGGAGGTGTTTAAGAAACGTTACAGATGTGGTTCGCAGGGAAATGGTTTAGTGGCATGGTAGTGATAGGTAGATGATTGGAACTGATGATCTTAGAGGTCTCTTCCAACCTTAATGATTCTGTGATTCTGTGAACAAAAGACATATTAACATACGTGCCTCAAATGAGTAGAGTGGCTCATGTGCTTTTGGGACATATCCCAGGCCCCACAGGTGAATGGATAGAAGAGCTCACTGAAAAGCCCCAGCATGTGACAGTGAGGGTGCTAAGCTCCACTACTGCCCTGACATCCTGGACGGCATCACAAGAGAGTGGTGGGAATGGTACCATCGTGTCCGTGGTCTCCCTGACCTGTCAAAAGCAAAAGGAAAGTCAAAGGCTTGAAAAACACTACTGCACTGAGGTAAGGGCAGAAGCTGGAGCCTTTTTTCTTTTTACAGGAAAAAGTTGTTAATCATCTTGCTGTTTGGGATTGTTGTGCCCAAGGGCCCTGCAGTAGGTGCAGGGGTATGGCTGATGCAGAGTGGAAGAGAGACCACAGCATTGAGGAATTAAGTGTGCAGTAAACCACAGTAGTGTTAGAATTGTATTTCTGTTGGCCTGACTGTGCCCAGTCATTTATTTAAGCTTATGAGTTGTGTTGTAGCCTGGGACATTTTGGGGGCAGTAGGCAAAATGGTGCCATATTCTAATAACTCTTAGGCATATGCTGTAATCCATTTGTGTTAAGCAAGGTGCTCACATGCATGATTATCATCAAACTAACATAAATTCTTTCTTAATATCCTTCATATGAATATAGGACCTGACTAAATTTTCTGGAAGTTTAGAAGTGATCATAAGTCAGCTTTTCTTTTCATCCATAAAAAAAGATGGCAGCACTGGGAAGTAAATAGCAAGTCGGACCTCCTGTTGTTTGGATGGACAAGAGTTCTTTAGAGCTGTACAGGAGATGTGTCTATAATGATTCAAAAATCCTGAACCCCAAAATATATGGCAGTTTTCTGTCACTTGAAACCCACAGTGAGTACAACCCCCTGTCAAATCCTGTAGCTATCATAGACCCAGTGGCATGTGGCTTCAATTAGAAAGAGGTTTTAGCCCCCATCTCAATTACCTTACCAAGATGCTGTTAAAACCATTTTCTGAGCAGTGCCACAACTTCTGTATGGCTCCCTAAAAGTGTGTGATGGAGGAGTCTGCAGAGGACTGCAGTACTGTCCTGCACAATATCAGCTTGCCCCTGGTAGTGGAAGGAGACCGCTAACAATCCCAGTAAATCATCGCCTTCAACTTCGTGCTTATCCGTGCAAGTTAATTAACACAGAGAGTCTGCATACTTTAAAAATGTCTTTTGAAATGAATCTCTCAAAATGTTTTGAATTTTACTGCAAGAATGGCTCTTAACTTCTACGTTTTGAAGTGTCTTTTTATGACCATTTGAGAATTGTTTTTCAGAATCCGCTTGTAACCTCATTGAGTTAATTTCCTTCCATTTGTTAGGTGTAGTCATTTAATCAGGAAGCAAAACAATACAGTAGGTGATTATGAACCACAGATCTTAAGTATATACATATATAATTAAATATTACAGGATTCATCTACAAACTCAAAAACAAGTGCCTAAAGCTAATTCACAAATAAAAAAGATATCTGTAAAAGTAAATGTGTGTTTATTGCAACTAAGTAGGATGGTCTAGATGCAATTATTTGTTCCTTTCCTTCATTACAAGTATTTGTAAGACCTCTAATAAAATTTTATCAGCTTATTATACCTGGTATTACTAATAGCTGTTGGTTTGAATTCTCCTTGAGGAGCTGAAAAGGGCAAAATTTAGTGTAGAGTTCTATTTCTAACATTTTGCGTGATTTAAAAGTGATTTAGCTTTGCAAATCAGCTGTTAAAGACAAATTCTGTTCCTCACTAAATCTGTGCTTGCACTGATGTATTAAAGTGCAGAAAACCATCAATGCAAAGCTGGCTGAGACCAGACATTGGAAAGGTTGCAAAGAAAATATTAGTAGAAAATATCAGCCTGCAGTTTGAAGAGGAGTGCACAACATCCTTTCCTTAAAGCTGCTCTGTGAATTTGCTGTTAGCTGGCTCTTCCAGAGATAAGACTTCTCATATTGTATCAGACCAGGAATCACTTGGTCAGGCATTCTGCCTCCAGCTCTGACTCAAATCTGGTGTGGCACAAAAGAAATTTTAATGGTGATATTTCAAACAGAAAACATAGTGTCCCTTAGGTATTGTGCTGTGCAAAGGAGGTGAAAGAGAGTAATTTCTCTCTGGTTTCTCCATGCAGTTGCTTAATACATGCATTCAGAAGACAGCTTTCCCATAACACTGCCTTTAGCTCACATGAATCACATGGCCAATGAAAAGCCTCAGGCTTTTATTGAAAAAATGTTCTACATACCCAAGCCTGAATAATATAGCCTGAATATTTCAATCAACTTTGATAGTAGGAGTGAGTGGGTCTGCAGTGTGACAGCTGACCTTATGTAGCAAGGCAAGTGTGACTGGTGGCTTAGCCACTGATGCCAGTGTGTTCAGAATCAGCCTTTTGTAACTGAAGTAGTTCAAGTACAGTCTGAATATTCTTTTAATTAACCAAGTGAGCACTTCATATCTGATGTGTTTCCCTCCTATTAGGTGAATTCAAGCAGCAGCCTTATTGAAAATCTTGTTCCTGGTGCTCAGTACCAAGTTGTGGTTTACTTGCGGAAAGGACCATTGGTTGGACCACCTTCTGATCCTGTTACATTTTCCATTGGTAATCCCTGCATCTGCTATTTGAAATGGGTTGGGTTTGGTTTGGTTTTAAATACAAGTAGTATATTCATTAAGTCTTAGCCTACAAAAGGGGTACAAATCTGTCATGTTGGTGATTTCAAGTGCAATGAACACTTACTGAGAATATTTTTCTTGTACTGTCTAGCCCATTACTGAGGTGAGGAAGATTCCCTTTCAGTGGAAGATAGATACTTCACATTTAAACCTGACGTTATTACCAAACCTAACTAGAGTGCAGTTATGGCCAGGATTCATACACAGAGTGCCCTGTGGGAAGAACCCTCTTTGTCCTCAGATACCTGAATATATGTTTGTCCCTAGCACTGCTCAGCCTGTGTCATTTAGGGTGGGAGTCACCCTACTTAGGAGTAGCCAGCCTGAGCTGCAGGTGGTCTGTGGTGCATGGAGAGATGTGGATTCTTCCAAGAGGTGATTCATTCCTGCTGTCTCATGAAGTGTGTGAGAATGCTGTCAAGACATTTGTTGCAAATGTGCTTTAAAAGGATGTCGTGTGGCTTAGTCTGAAGGCCACAGTGCTAAGAGTCAGGAGAGCTGGCTTATCTCCTACAGTACCACATAACCATCACCAGCTTCAGCTGTGTATGCCTTGATTTTCTTGAGTTTAATGGTGGATCTTGATGTTCTCTGCTTTGAGATTTGAAGATAAGAAGAATCCCCCAGGACTGGAGGTAACATGTTCAAAAATGTGGTTTTATTGCCAACAGGCAGAGCTGCTGCCCCTATGCCTGTAATTCAGGATTCCACCAGGCTCCTAAGCAGAGCCACTTAGGATAGAATTTAGTATCTTTTAATTTCAGTATCATTTATTTTGTTAAGGTTAACAGTTTAACAAAATGCATTAAGAAGAGAAAGGGCAAAGAGAAACAGATTCAAGTGTAGAGAGTTACATTTGCAGAGAAATATTTAACATGAGTCACCCAGCTTTTCCTTTTCACTAATAGTCTGCCTTGCAGCAGAGCAGGTGGCTGAAAGTTAGAGATTTTCAGTATTTTTCATTCTGTTTCCTCTATGTGCTGTAGCAAAGAGTGAAACAGAAAAAAACCAAAGTTAACCTATTAAGAATTGACTCCTTAAATGAAAGCAAATGTATAGACTGGTAACTATGGTGAGAGCCTTTTCATTCTAGGCAATCTCCTTACATATTTTCATAAATTGAGTCTGAATAAAAATTTTGAGAAGAGAGTGTGATATATTTCAGTAAAGGGAAAAAAAGTTAAGTGAAAAAATATATACTTTATAATTAAAATCTCTATATTTAGACTAGTTTTACAAATGCTTTTGATTTTCTTTCTCACTGTAGTTACTGAGAAATCTGCAAAATTCTGTTTTCGCTTGAGAAAGTAAAACCCTATATTCCTAAAGTAGATAGATTCCTTCATTTTCTCTACTTTTCTCCATGCCCTCAAAACCATAAAAGATTCTTTCTAAACTCAAAATGGCAATCAGTTTCTAAACAGAACATGTAATATGGTTCTTATTAAAGGAGATGTTTATATGCAGTAAACCGACAGTTGTATGGCTTTTAATTTTATAACAGGATATTGAATTTGATATTAAAATTTTAGAAGTGCAAAACAAACTGTTCTGCAAAGTTATCAGTGCTGGTTAATGATGAATGAAACTGAAAAAGCTAAAACACATTTCAATTCTCCTCATGTTTATCCTAAGCCTCCCTTTCACTGGGTGACTATTAACACTTTAGAGAAAGCAAAGATGTGCTAAATGATTTATGAAGGTAAAGGCAATCATGTGCTAACATGGACTGAAGTAATCTGGGTGCTGGTCTCAGCTCTGACCCAGCATGCAGTAGTTGGGGCTCTGTTACCCTTGCAAATGTTAGCAAAGTACTTCTTTAAGAAGCTTCAGTTAAGTCATGAAGAATAATTGCTTTCCAGACAAGTAAGGGTTGCAGAAGTTGACCCTTATGTGACTTATTTCAAATCACTTGACTCCTTTTTCTCAGTGTCATCATCTGTGAGGCAAGAATAGCAATACATGTCAGCACCTTTAGATTCCCCAGGGAAGGAAGGCTAGACATAAAAATTGTTCTTTCTTCTTTCATCTTCCATGGCTTTTGATGCTTTTGGTTTAGAGCAACTTGAAATATCTCCAAAGCATCCCAATTTTTGAGATAGAATGGAAGCCTCAGTTAATAAAAAGCAAGCCCTCTCAAGCTAAGCAGCCAACACCAAGTAGTCTGCAGTCATTTATGCAAAATTCAATGTAACAAACTTGAGAATAAACGCTGAAAAAATGGTGTTCAACCACTTGTGACAAGGAAACTCCCAGGAATTAAAGTCAGAAACAAACTAGAAATAGGTGGAAGTTGGTTAAGGAAAGTTGCCATTTTAAAATAAAGTGTTAACTGATAACACACATGTTACTAACCACAATTTCTGATTTATAGTGCCCACTGGAATAAAGGATCTGACACTTTACCCCTTGGGACCTACTGCTGTGGTTTTGAGCTGGAACAGACCTTTCCTTGGGGTGTTCAGGAAATATGTTGTAGAAATGTTTTACTTCAACCCATCAACAATGACCTCTGAGTGGACAACCTACTATGAAATAGCAGCAACTGTCTCCTTAACTGCCTCTGTGGTAAAGTGACCATTACTGACTATTGACTTCCCATGCTAGTAGCCCTGGCACTTTGTGACATTTCTTTGCTCAGCCTGTCCCCCATGTGCATATGCCTTTAAGCCTGGCACATTTTTCCAGGCAAAGCAGAGGATGCTAGAGGCATTTTCTGTTCTGCCATATGAACCATGCTAAATTTTAAGCAGAGCAATGAGATAGGAGATGAGACTCTTTTTTTTTGTTGACAAATGGGCGTGTTTAGCAAGTCTAGAGGCAGCTTCAGTTTGTGAGTCAGTTTGTCAGTCAAGACATTAAAAATTCCATCATCTCCTTGAGGGGAATAGTCCAAAGCCTTATCTACATAATTAGTATTGATAATATGCATTTGGGGCTTGTGAGCTAACCTTGCAGTGTGCTCTCTGGAAGACTTAGCTGCAAAGATGCTCTTGTGAAAATAGCTACAAAGTCTTATGCTGGCATTTCAACTAGGTGGAGACTGGTGTCTAGAATAACACACATACACATATGAACGTGTGTCTTTACAGAAATAAAATGAAATTTTCCTCTTCCATTATTTCTTGGAGAAGGGGAACAGATTTTATGCAGACTTAGCGTATGATAGCAAGCAATTGTAGCTGAAATTAGTTGTTCAGAAAGTTATGAGTATGCAAAAAGGATAGCAATAACTTGCTGCTTGTGAGAGCCCCAGTGATTTACTGTAATTGGTATGCATAATACCATTTGTGGAGTCATTTTGGCTACAGCAGCTTCACTGTAATTGGGTACGTGACTGTAAATCTAGCACATAAATCTCCAGGGAAATTAAAAACAAAAATAACTTAACAAATGAGTAATTAATATCTTGTAATCATGACTCAGCACAATTAGATTAGTACCTGAGTGATGGGGAGGCATCTTAGAAGTAATGGCATCTTCCAGAGTTAATGTGGTTCATTAGAAAATGGAATTATTTTGTCCCCTGCTGTTGCAAATCCTGTTCAAGGAAGCCAAACTGAAATTTATTTGTATGAATTTCAGTTTGAGATATGACAGTGCTATATCACAGCTAAAGTAAGCATTTCCTAAAGAATACTTATAAAGAGTAAGCCTGAATTTGAAAAAGAGTCTCTACTTACTCTTCTATTATGGCATACTGGTAAGTACTGGCAAACTTCTGTTTGGGTTCTCTACTGGTGCTCCAAAGTCCCACCATGTCCCACAAATTTCCTTTTGATCTACTGACATCTTTAGGATGGTGTGTTCTGGAGCAACAGTGTGAAGCCCAGAGAGAAACCAGAGGCATCAAAAATCAAGCTGTTGTGATTTGGTGAGAACCACTCAAACTGAATATGCCCTTTCACTTTCTTTAGTTGCTTTATTCAATTTGTGCTCTGCATCTTATTTTATTAAAATAGCCAAAGCAATGTTGGTGTCTTCAATATTACACCAGGGGCATGTCAGAAGTCCAAGCACCTTGAAGATTGGTAGTTGGATACTACTTTTTCTAAAAGGCATAAAGAGAATAGTTCACAAACCCTATATTTGGATTTCCTTACAGTATCTAGGGGGAAAAAAAGGCCACTGCAAACAGCAGAGTTCTATAAAAATAGCAATCTCTAATAGTTTTAAAAATATAATGAGGCTTTTCATTTAAACATAAAATTAAGTTTTTGAAATGTTCTTTTGCTGTCAGTGGAAGTATTTGAATACATATGATATTATAATATAAAATATATTGCATTTTATACTTCATTTAGATCTCATTTGTATTTATAGTATAACTTATGTCTCATAAGTCATTTATGTTTCATTCATATTTCATTTATGGTAAATGATAATACAAAGTGAAATACACTTCGAAAATTGGAAAAAAATAAGTCTTTTGAAGTGACAGTATCTGAATGAAAGACATTGTTTCAAATTTATCCTTAAAACCTATTTAATCAAAATAAAAAAGTCTGCATTTTTCAGTTAAATATTTGCCCTTCATCGAATCAGAACTTTGTGATTGGTGACCTCTCTGTTAGAATCATTCTTGCTGCCCTGGAAATCAGTGAGAGGTTCCCATGGCAGGCAGAACCTGGGACCACATGCACATGGATAGGCAGCAGAGCATCCCAGCCATGTTCACTCCCACTGCACAAATTTAACAAACTCAAGTGTCTTATTTCAGAGGTTTCCACTGGAGTAAGGAATAGAAGCTCAGTATAAGGAATGTGAGTTAACTAGATTTATGAATATTGTTGCATTTTATAGGTCATACCTCATGATGGTGAATATTCTCCTGAGCTGCTGTTTGTCTTTTGTCACTTCACAGAGAATAGCTAACCTGCTGCCTGCTTGGTATTACAATTTCCGGGTCACCATGGTGACTTGGGGGGACCCAGAGCTGAGCTGCTGTGACAGCTCCACCATCAGCTTCATAACAGGTAAGCAGCCGTCTTGTGCAAATGCTCCAGGGAGCAAAAGTGCTGAGAAACTCCAACTTGGAATGTTGTGTTTCACCCACAGATATTTGCAAGTTAGGATATTTAATCCGTTTGGGGGGTTTTGGTGAGGGTTTTTTGTTGTTGTTTTTTCATTTTGTTCTGTGAAAACTGAAAATGTAATAGCAGCCTGCTGAATATTCCTACAGAGGAAGAATCAGCTTCCTATTCAATGCTCTCCTGTCTGTGCATCTAGATGATTGCATTTGCTATGGCATCACACTGGAGGTCTGTGTTGATTTCCCTCTATTCTGTGGCTTCTGACTCCTTCCTACTGTAGCTGCTTTCCAGAATTTGTCATTTGGGAAGTGTTACCTGTATATCTTTGTCCTAAAGACTCAACTCCACAACTGCCAATTTGAAACACATTTTGTTTGAACAGGCCCAACACAGGGTCCAATAATTCAAACCACAGCCCTGTCCTAATCTTTCAGTCCTCTGCAAGGTACCATGTCACCTGCATGGTTCATCAGCAGTGTTTTACTTTCAAAGTATAGATAAAAATGTTGAGTAGCACTGAGCCAGATCACCACATTTTAAAGGAAAAGGCCTAACAAAGAAGCCTGATTTGATCAAATTACAAGTGCTTATGAATAGATGGTCACCACTGAATGTGAGCTTTAAATATATTCCTGGCCACTGGCTGCCTTGTTACCTGAAATCTCTTCAGCTCTGTCCAGGGACTGCTGTCAGGCTAACTTGTGAGAAAGTGACATGCCAATTTTTCATATCTGCAGGTTTGAAATGTTTATCCCCAGTAGCTGCTGCCATTTCACTCTGTCAGGTTACCAGGGGACTGCAGAGTTCTTTATCACCCTCAGCCTCTTTCTTTGCAGAGAGGAAACAGATGGGTTTATGGAGCACTCAATCCCTTTCTGTATCATTCTGAACAATGCTACCTCCCTTGCACAGACTGCCAGGAATTAAACAAAAAAACACCAACACAAACAAACAAAAAAAAACCTTCAAAACCCCCCAAAAGCCCTAAATTTTAAAATACCAGAATGAAGGTTTTGTAGTCTTTCTGGCAGTACATCATCTGTCAGTTCTGTGTGTAACTGGAAAGATAACCTCTGCATCTGGAACATAAGCTATATTTTTTAAAAAGAAAGCAAAAGGATCATTTAGGAGTTTGGGAGACACCTTGCAGCAAGCTCAGAGCAGACAAACCATTTCCCTAATGCAGGATTCCACTGCTTGTGTGGAGCCTGTAGCTAGGCTAGGACTTTACTGAGCTACAGTACTTGGAATGAAGGGGGTGTTAGAAAAGACTAGGTAATATGTAGCTATCTCTCTCCCACAACAACTGGTCAGATGTCCTCAGGAGAATGGGGGAGATTTAGGGTGATCCCAGAGGCTCATCAGAAAAAGCATTTGTTCTCTTAGGCTCCTACAGCAACAGTTGCACACTGTTGATTTAATGCAGGAAGAGATTGTAGTGCTGCCAGTGTTGCTGTGGTGACTAATGAGTTTTTAATGCCACCTGCTGTAAACAGCTGGATTTAAAGCAATCATAAGCAAGGGCACTTCAGACCACCAACATTTTCTTTTACAATAAGGATGCTTTTAGCTTTAAAGAAGCAAAAAGAGTAGAAAAGACAGTCAGTGTTGGTAAGTACCACCACATCTGCTGTCTGTTGGTCCTGTGGATGCTTTCAGCTGTCACTTTGGGACAGGTCAGCAATGGGATGGAATTTCCTACAGCCACTTAGCTCCCAGTGGAGAGTTGATCATGCAAGACATGGCCCTTAGCCTCATTTCAAATATGCTAGATGTTCATTGCCAGATACCTGAAGGAAACAGCTGTGTGAACATTAAGAGAGAAAGGATGCCATCAGTATTTAGGTGGAGGAGGAAAATATTGTTAGTGTATAAGACTCATGCTAGTTGTGACATTAAATTATAACAAATACACAGTTCTTGCACAGGGATGGACTAGAAACTATACATTAGAAGAAGCATTACTTTAAAGATTTTATGCTAGATAAGGATTCTTCCTCTCAACAGCATAGAAGGACATTTTCAAGATTAATTTGAGACAATAGTCTTACAAAACGTTTCTAAATGGCTCTAAATTGTCTGTGCATTGTGCTCGCTCCCTTTCTCAGCAATTACTTCAGTAAATCTGTTCGCTAATGAAGGTCTCAATGCAAAAGTTGTAGAAGCCTTTTTGAAAGCAGCAGTGACATCTTGTGGCCCTTCAAATAGACCTGAGCTCTGAGTCCATCCTGCATTTCATCACAGCTGCTGGCACCCAGGGCTCTGCCAGGGAGCATGGAAGGAGGAAGGCCCTGTCACTGTGCAGCCACATCTCAGCTGCCTTTGAACAAATGCACTGGAACCAAAAGTGCTTGTGCAGAGGAGGATCAGTTGGTCCATACCATTTTCTCTAGGTGCTCCATAAGAATCTGCCAACAGCTGCAGGTCTGGGGCTTGTTCTCCTGGGAGGATGCAAGCTCAGTGAAGAGATGTTTTTTCCTGTGGAAAAGCTTCCCAAATTATTCAGTGTGACAGTTCTTTATTTCTCACTGATTGTAATTTCTTTTCAGTGCTGTAAAGCATTGAAGCAATATCTGAGGCTTTTGGATTGACTTTGAATTCGATTTATAAATATTGACTGCAAAAATGGTTTGTATGAGCCAGCAGCTTCATGATTTTTCTTGTGTGTTTGTTTTTTTTAAACTGAAAGATTGCAAACAGAAATGTGTTTTTTTTCCAAATATCTCCCGGGTTAAATGCTGGTTTTTGTTTCTTTGAGCTAGCACACAGGTGTAGATGCTTTTACTAGTATGTTTTTGCTCTCTGTGAAAGCAGAAAAACAAACTCTTCCCAACAGTATCCTTTGGCAGAAGTTTATTACTGGATTTGGTAATCAGCTGCATTAGACCCTGTCTGTAATGCATTTGCCTTCTTCCTTCAGCACCAGTGGCACCCGAGATTACCTCCATAGAATATTACAATCACCTTTTGTATGTCACCTGGACCTATGGAGGAGATGGTACTGACCTTTCTCATTCCAGGATGCTGCATTGGATGGTCATTGCAGAAGGAAAGAAAAAAATCAAGAAGAGTGTAAGTCTGAGTGGGGATAGTATCACTCATATCTTTGGTTTGGGTTTTGTAGGCGTTTTTGTTTGTTGTTTCTTTTTTCCTGAGTTGGTAACTTTGTGTTACAAAGTTTAAGCATCTTGATGAAGGATGGTAGGAGCCTGATCAGTTGAAGTTATTTGACACTTCATCTGAAGCAAAAGAGCAGCTCCTAAATGTACAGTGAGAAGTGTTTGAAACAGCAGTGGAGTGCTGCAGCACAGAAATGTGTATGGACAAGAAAATTCTTGCAACATATTCTTTATAGCTAACTTTTATAGTCCTGCTCATATTTGTAAAGGTAGGTACACACTTGCAAGCATCAGGGTGTACCTGTTCTCCTAAGCTCAATTTCAGAAATCATTTCTTCTAAAAATCATGCTATATTGTAATCTCATTTCTGATTTATTGTAGAAGTTGGTCAGTTTTTAGTGAAGTGATGAAAGTAATGTGTATAGCCTGTTAGTCTTTATTCAGAACTGTCTGTTTCTCTTGGAACTGAAAGCTTCAGCATGAAAATGAAGTGACTGTGAAAACCAGCATGAGATTCCTGAATGTGTCCTTTGTAGATAGTCTAGAAGTGCTCTACAAACAGTGTATTGCAGGATCTGAGTTCTACTTCATTCTCCATGACCCTGGAGAAATTGAGAACTTACCCCTAACGTAACAGGAGTAAGTTATTCACAGTCATTAAAAGCTCAGCTTGGTTTTGGATTGTATCTGGTTTCAAACTTGCAGATGACTGAAGTAAGGCCCTGAGATCTGTTGTCAAGTCAACAGGTCTCCAGGTGGGTGTTAGACTTTCCCTGCCAGATTTAATTTGCAGGTTCTTGGGATGTATAAAGACTTGCCTATACGTGTCTTGTGTACTCTTCTTACAGTTATCTGACCTGATTTAAATTCCTTTAAAACTGCAATGAACTCAAATACGTGGTTGCACTTTGGTTAGCATTTTGCACAACTTGAAAAATCTAGATGCAAGAGTACACCCATTGGTGTGAGGGATATTTTCTTTTCCTTTTAAATTTTCATTGGCTATATAGAAAATAAAGCCTAAGATTGTCTTTTTTTGCATTGTGATGTTCTGCCAAGTGTATGACTTTCCACAGCTGGTGTCAGTGGGAACTAGTTCATGTAACTAACAGAAGGCATCTGCTGTGATGCACAGAATTTTCTTTGTAGTATACTAAGTGACCAGATTAATTTTACAGGAGGGATGTATGTTTTGTGTCATATTTAACAGTCAGTGTCCATAATTACTGTAGGTAACACGCAACGTGATGACTGCAGTGCTGAGCTTGCCTCCAGGGGACATTTACAACCTTTCAGTGACTGCTTGTACTGAAAGAGGCAGCAATACTTCCCTGCTCCAGCTTGTGAAATTGGGTAAGAAATGCTGGTTTGTAAAGTATGAACTCACTCCTCCTCTCAATTGACTGTAAAATAACTCTGTCAGCAGATTCAGCACTTTCCTTATTCCAGATTCATGTACCTGTGACTGCATTTATTTTGCAAAGCTGTAAGCAAGGTCTTGCAAAGCTCACCTTTCTGTAAAGAGTGTCCCATTCCTGTACGTGAAGCTACTCTCCTAAAACAGTATTAGTCAGGAGGAGCAACAGTGGCAGAATTTGATAGTAAGCAGAAGAAGAGTGGAAATGGCTTCATGCCTTGCTGGCAGAACAATTCTACCTCCTCTGTAAAAGCAAGAAACAGGAAGACACAACTAAGCTCCAGGGATATATCCTTGCTTATGGACAGACAGGCTCTTACTGAGCTAGTATATTGTACTCTTTAATTGACAAAAAGAGAAGGTAGAATGAATTCCATTTTGATAAATCACTTGTAGACTTCTGGGTTTGAGGACATTTAGTTTGGAGTTTTGTTCTTCTGTTGTGCTGTGGTTTGGTTTGTTATTTTCTTTATACTGCTTACACTTTGAATAGACATTGTTATTGCTGTTTTACCAGAGGTTTTCCTTCTCTCTATTTCTGAGGGAGCAATGGGAGTTGTAATTAGCAGTAGTGGGAACTGACTCTCAGTGATAGACGACTCAGCACTTGGCAGTCACTTAAGCATGCCTGCCAAATGCTCTTCCCTCCATGATGTTTGCTTCATCCTGGCAACTTTCCCCTTGTAGAAAAATCAAGCCATTTACTGCTGGCAAACGGAGGATTTGCTTGGGATGATGCCCAAATGCAAAACTCATATTTTAATTGAGGCCATTTTTTACCTGGAATGAGGGATGGAGTGTGTTTCTGAATCCAAGAGTAGATATATGGGTATAATTAAGGGAAAGAGACATTTTCCTGTGTAGTTCTGGGACAACGTATACACTGCAGTCCCTGTGACACAGAAGAAGCCACGTGAACTTGCCTCAGTCCCTACCCTTCTCTCTCCATAATGCCAATATAATCTTGGCAGACTCCAACCCTAGAACACTGATCTGATTGTCTGAGGATCAGATATGTCTCCAAAATGTCTATAACCATTTGAGCAAGTCCTTTGTGCCAAGTTTTTTGTGGTGGATCTTACACATCATATCAAGCCTCCTGTGACAGTATCTCACAGAATGAGAATAACAAATTATTTGTGAAGGGGAAAAAAAAAAAGGGCAAATTGTAGTTGTGCATAGCACGTTGTATGTAATGTGTCAGGATCCTGGAATCAAGTCAGTGTTTGAGAATGACAATTTTCATTAAACATCCATAGCTTAGGAAATCTGAAAACATTGGAGAACAGCTGGGAAATGTACAACCCAAGCTTTGTACTCTCTGAAGGGCCCACGATACCTGAGATGTTGGCAGCTAGGGATTGCCAGTAGACATCATGTGAAAATGTCAGCATGAAAATTGGGATCAAGCCTTGGTTTTTAAATAATGTTAGGAAAACAATGTCTCTCTAATCCTAACACCTTGTCTAGGTTGTTTGCTCCTCCCCCTGCTCCTCAAGGTTTCCTCTCCTTTTCTCTGGTGCTCTCCATACTCCAGATCAGTTCAGTGTGAGGTCAGCATTGCCTTCCACAGGTCACTGCCCACCCAGCCCCAGGGTCCATGGGCAGGGAGGTGACCATGGAGGTGACAGCTGAGGCCTCCCCATGTGAGGACAGAGGTGCTGGGTGCAGACTCATCCATCTTTCACTCCCAGGAGACCCTCCATATCCCTCCTATCACAGAGTTGTCTTCTCCTCACCAGACCCTTACATATGTTCGCTAATTGTCAATTCATTTGGCACAACAACAAAATCAAAGCAATGGTTTGAAGACCCCTGAGGTCTGGACCTCTGCATTCAGTGAGGAGAGAAAATTCCTGCAGCTTACTGAATCTAGCACAGATCCAATGGCCCTTAAATGTTACCCTGGGGACAAAAAAAGAAAGACTACAAGATTTTTTAAAAAAACATTTCTAATTGACTAAATATTTTCTCTCCTACAATCAAATGAACCTAGATGGCCCTTGCTTGTGGGAAGCTGCTTCTTTATCATCTCCTGGGACAGACCTTGTGAAGAAAAGCTTCCTCAGGCCAAATGTGTTGCTAACATGTGGACACCTATCTTCCCCCAAAAGAGTTTCTGCTAGTATCGTTCTATTAATAGAATACACTGATCATCCTCAAACAAGGGCCCTGCTGAAAAGGGAAGTGATTATCCAACTGTCCAAATACAGAACAGTTTAAATAGAGAAGAAAACCCAAGACACTTCATCATCTTCCCATTTTATAGTGGTAGTTTATCATCATGAGAGGCAGGGCTTTACACTGGCAGGCTTTATCTGAAGGAAATGAAAGCTAGAAGGGCACCAGGCATTGCTTTCATTTTTGTTCAAGGCTTCCTCTTCTCAGTTGTCTGGAAACTTAAAGATAAGCTTGATAAAAGGAGATTTTTCTCTACACCAGAACCAGCTCCTCCAAAATCACTGTTTGCTGTCAACAAGACTCAGACGTCTGTGACCCTGCTGTGGGTGGAAGAAGGAGTGGCTGATTTCTTTGAAGTCCACTGTCAGCAGGCTGGAACTGGTCAGGAAACAAAAGTCCTGGTATGTCAGCATCTCTTCTTTGGTTTCTGCACTTCATCTCTGAAACAGACTGGGCTTTGCATCTCTCTGATTTGGTGTCTGCTGCTTAGCGTTTATGTGTAAAGCCCAATGACATTTTATGCTCTCTATACAGGTTAGATCATTAAACCAAATGTGATAAGGTAGTTCAGAATTCAACCTTTAAAAGCTAAACTGCTAAAGCGTTTAAAATACTAAGCTATTTTGTTATTTTGGTGTAGTAAAATTGACTTCTGTCTTACTGGATAGATTATAATTAGTTGGACAGAAGCTATGTGCATCCAGCAGTGTGCCAGTCTTTGGATACTCATGAAAATGGCTCTAATATAGCATGCAAAACCTAAAAGGCCACAAAACAATGGGTAGGAAGGGCAGAATGGGAGCTTGATGAGGAATGGGAAAAATAGGTATATTTGGAGGCCATGAGATCTTTATTGCAACATTTAATTATTTCCAGCTTACAATATTCCTGGTTTTGAGTAGTGTTAACTGAAGTTCAGTAGGACCTTTACTGATATTCAGAGAGTATTGTTATGCTGCAAATGTGGCTGCTTCTCAGGCATTTCATCTCTTGGGGAAATTTCCTTGAGACCCAGCTTCCCAGTGTCACAAATGAACCTCCTTTTCTATCTGTTCAGTTAGGTGCTTGTACTCAGAGGCCACCCAGATATCCGAGTGTTTAAATTGGTAATGTTGTTCAGTGAAGAACAGGGGAGTAGTGGTATGAATTCTTTGACATTCAGTGTTGTGCAGCACAGGAAGCTTAATTTGCAATTTAGCTGATGGTATAGTGAGTTACTGTGATTACATGCCATGAAACATCATTCTGCCCTGGGGACTGTCACTCATAACAGGGAATCATTCAGAAAAGAGTAAAAAATAACTTTAGACCACTGATTATCACAACAGAGATGTATACATTCTTTAATTCTCTGGAAGACCAGTCTGAATAATTTAATATTCTTTTAAATTGAGAAGGGCACTGACTGAAGGGAAAAATAGTTTGAATGCACTTTAATCTTTTGGATAGTTTGGATTCCACATCTAGATTCTTGCCTTTTCATGGTGACTAGTTAAAGATTGTGAGATCTGACTACACCTGGTCAAATATATGGTTGGAAAGGGGTTGCACTGATTTGTGAACTTGCATAAACAGGAGAGGAAAACTTCTGTGTATTTTTCCCCATGTCTGCAGGAACCTGTCACTGTCTCTTCACATGTAGTGACCATTTCCAGCCTAAGCCCTGCCACTTCCTACAACTGCAGTGTGACCACCTTCAGCCACAATAGCCCCAGTGTTCCCACTTTCATTGCGGTTTCCACCATGGGTAAGCAGCACATCACTTCTTTCTTCTTTGTCCTCCAGCTAAAACATCTGTTTCTCCTTGATTTCCAAAGCTGCTCTTGATAATGCTGGCCCCAGGGGTTCTTTCTATCATGGAAAGGCTGCCAGATGTGGATGGGATGAGGAAGCAGCTTTAAAAAGTCCTTAGAAAATCCTCACTGAAGGCTGAACATCAGGGTACTGCTTGGTGATATTTATGGAGAAAAATGTCTTCTCAGCCAAGCCCAAACAAGAGGAAAATCACTTAAGTTGCTAAGGCAAAAAATTACTTTCTGCTTTCAGTGAAGAAGTGGAGATAGGGTGAGAGAGGAGAAGGGCCGCTGCAGGATCTTAGAACAGTCACACTCCAAAGGGATAGCTCCTGATGGAGGCTCCCTGGGCATGTTGTGAAGCCTGACCCTATATTGACTCTGAAGAAAGAATATTGATGTTGAACTGCTCAGAGAGCTGGACTTTTGTTTAAAATCTGCCCTTCAGAATGATGAGTGTCATCCCTGCTTAGCTAGGGAGTTGCGTAGCTTTAGTCACTGCTCCTGTACATCATACAGCACTCCATGCTGGAGTTTAGTGTCTGATACTTAGCTTAAAAATCTCCATGGTTTTTAATCTGTAAAATGCTTTTCTAGACAATTGTGGATGTAAATAAAGTAGAGAGGCTTTTTTATATAGTGAGCAGAACAAGATATCTGGCCTCATAGTAGGACAGTTGATAAGCATGGAACAAAAATAAATCAAGGATGTTTTATTGAGAATTGATTCCAGCTCTTATTTTAAACAGAATACTTAAATTTTTTTGCAATAGTAATTTATTCAATTTCAACCCAGTACATTACAGAGCTTCAGCCTGTTTTACTTTGGGGTCAAAAAAGTTATTGATTATAGACGAAGAACTTAGGAGTTGAAATGTGCTTTGGAGACATAGATGATGAATATCTATTTTTTATATTTTCTTTGCCCCTTTCTATTTTGTTAGACATGTCAGTTAAAAGGAAAAAAGAAAAATCAGAACATGCCAAGCTTTAACAGAATGCCAGAGTGAAGTCATTTCCCCACAGAAATTTTGTAAGAGCAATAGCTAGTCAAAACCTCCCTTTATCTCTAGGGGTGGATTTTTTTCTCTGTAACACTCCAGGCTGAATGAGATCAGTTCAGAAAAAAATAACTCTATCAACATTCAGGGAAAAAAACCCAAATTATCAGCACTTCTGACTTGAATAACCAAGAGTCCTTGTTTGTATGTACAGTCACTGAGATGAATCCCAACATAGTGGTAATCTCCGTGTTAGCCATCCTAAGTGTCCTTCTGATTGGACTGCTGCTGGTGACTCTTGTTGTACTCAGGAGAAAACACCTACAAATGGCCAGGTAAGTCCAGATATATTGTAGTTCCAGAATTTCAGACAACAACAAATACATCATGACTGTAGTTGTAATTAAGGATGCTCATGTGCTTGGATGCTGCTTGAGATGTTTGTGAACACGATACCTTCAAACCAGTTGACATGCTGCTGGCTAGGAGTAGCACATCTTGGCCCTCTATCTACTTTCATTCTTGACCTGAGTTAGATAAACCTCAGCCTTTTGTCTCATTTTGAGCTTTGCACGATTAGGTATATAAGGAGTGCAGTCACTTATTATAAAAGGGTTGTGTCAGGAACATAAAGGATAATTAGGCTCTGAGGCAACTGGGCATGAGCAGGACATTAAGATGCTTTGCAGATCTCTCATATGGTTTAGAACAGGAGATTGTCCCTGTCAACAGATAAGATGATTTGTTCATCAGCTGCAGGATGCTGCATGTCAGACGCCATGCAAGGCCTGAGCCCTGGTAGCCAAACCCCTAGGACATGGGAGGATGTGCTCAGGGTCCTGAGAGTCTCTCTCCCTAAAGCAATTGCCAGTCTGCCCCCGAGTCCTGGTCTTCCAGTTGTGTAAACTCTAGATTCATATGGGCTTCCTTCCTATGGGAACTGCAGCTTTGAAAAGAGCATATGGGCTCACCTAGACCTTGTCTTTCTATGCAGTCTTGATGGGATGCAGCCAAGTATACACTGAGACCCACAAATCCAGAAGGGATCTCAGGTCCTCCTGTTCGCCTATAACATTAACGATCCTAATCTATTGTGTCTTTTAGATGAAGGGAAAATTATATTCTAGGAGTAAAACTCTTTTTAACAGAACCTGTAGTTCCTTCAGCTATCTGTACCAACCATTTGTACCTGACTATTGAAATTCAGTTTCCTTTTTCTGGTTGTGTTACCTGGTAGTGTTCACTGGATTATGTTATGGCCTGAGGGAACTGTGGAAGTTTCTCCAAGCCCCTGATATGTGGTTCATCTCTTGGTTTTGGAAGTGTCCTGGAGTCTACATCCTTTTATAACCTATGTAATATGTTTTATATTAATTTACTGTCCTGTGTCAAGAAAGGAAATGATTTCATGTGAAAAAACTTATGCAAAGAACCTTGCACTTAGCTATCTAGCAAGCACTGCATTTTATGTGTTCTGTCTTGGTTATGTATTCCATCCAACAGATGACCACACCACACACATTTTTCAGGTTCTCTCTTTCAGTGAATGTTCTCTGGTTTGTTCCTGTTCCATGTAACTGACTCTGTGATAATCCCAGTTAAATTGAATCTCTTTTGTATTTAATTACTGTGTAGGCAGCCCAAAGCTTTTTCTTTTTCTCTTGATCACTGTTTCTAGCTACAGAAGACAAAAACCCCACAAGGAAATTTAAAAAGTAAATCCAGTAAGAAGCTGCAAGCAATTGTTTGCTTAAATCAAGGAATAAAAAATAGTCCAGTCAGTTTATCATTTCTGGCTGAAAATAACGGAGTTGTGATAAATTCACTGTAATGTTATTCAGGAAATTCAGGTGTTTTCCCCAATTATTTTGTTAACTCCACTTTACCATAATCTTGTCAAGTGGAGACAATTATACATCTGATCCTTAAGAGTCGGGACAGTGAAGATTTAGTATAGAAAAGTAAATATTTAGTATGTGTACTGAAGCCAGCAATTAGTGCTAGCACCAGCCTATAGAAAGCCCAAATCTGGGCAGATGAGATCTATCTGAAGCATTGAGGTCTTTTAAATCATTATTAGGAAATGTGATCTCATGTGGCATTGAACATTTACTAGGTTTGGATGACTCTATTAAGGGATTTCAGTTACGTTTATCACGGATTATTTCAGACCTAGTCACAGATGTGAATGTTCAGCACTTCTTCACAACTCTGAGTGTTCTCTGTTAATTCAATGTCAGTGAAAGCATTGTGAATCCAACAAATGGTGATTTTGTACCCAATGGTCTTCCTGAAACAGGGAATGCGGGGCTGGAACCTTTGTCAATTTTGCATCTTTAGAGAGAGATGGAAAGCTTCCTTATAATTGGTGAGTGTTTGAAGCAAAGCTTTTAATCATAAGTGCTTATTTTTTTTGTCGTCACTGTCCCCCTTTGAGGTAAAACTACTCTGCTTGTTATGTCAGTATTTTATTTGCGTGAATGATGACTCAAGACTATGTATTCTGTCACCTGCTATTTTTAGTAGGGAATGATGTATATACATGTCAACCAAGTTGCATGGATGTATTTTGGGAGGATGTGTTTTCTTTTTCCTTTGTCTTGCCAATGTATTTCCTAAAATAACACAAGTCTAGAGACTTGGTCTATAAATCTATTAGGCCTTCCATAGAGAGAGATTTACATCTAGGAGTAAGCTTGCCTGTAGATGACCATTTAGCAACTGTCTTCATGCAGTATCATTAATTTTTCCTTGTGTTACAAGACAAGGGCAAGCCAATTCAGATATTTACTGTAACTTAATGTTCAGTGCTGTTGAAAAGACTCTAAAAAAACGCAACATATTCTTGCTAGTCTAAAAAAACAGCTAGAAGAACTGCAGGCACTGACTATGGACTCTAAACTGTCACTGACAGAATCAGCCAAAGAGTAGTTTAACAAAGAAAGTCTGTAGGATTAGGTTTTCTAGAAGCAAAAGGGCTCTGAGAGCTCCCTGACAGCCACCAGTGTGGTCATTTCCATTTGTATTTTGATAACCCAATGGGTGCTAATGACTGACCCAAGACTTACAGCTTCATTATTAGCAATCTCTGCAAAAACCTCCTGTCTTTCAAGGCAAGTCCAAGCACAGATATTTACAACACATTGTCAGCCCCATTCCAGTATATAAGAAGGAAATGTGCTCCTTGGTTTTACACCCCTGGTTAGCTTTCTTGACAACCAAGAAGCTGGAAAGAGGAGCTGGTGCACAGAGAACTGTTTCCATGAGCTCATGGGACACAGCCTGCCAGGACAGGATTAAATGGATTGACACCGCACCACAAGAAGCCTTTTGCTAATAAGCATGCAAAGGGAACTAAGAAGCCTAGGAAATCATGTCAATACCTCACTGTGCTGCTAATTAACTGGATACTAAACAAGCTTCACTTGCTTGGTTTAGCTTTAATAGCAGCCAGCTGTATGAAAAACAAACTAATCTCTCTTTCAACTTCTCTTGCTTGGACTGTATTAATGGCAAAAGAGGAGGAAGATCAAACACTCCTGTTAATTAAATATCCAAGCTTGAATCAAATTATTAAACTAGCAACAGGTGTTATTAAAACCATTAAAGTCTTTTTTAGGGAAGAGGAATTAATTATTAGGTTTGGATGTGAAAGTGAAGGGTTTTGTTGCTCGATTTAGTATATGTGTGTGCATGTTTGTGTGTATATATGAGTATATGTATACATACAGAAATTATCATATAAAAATGTAAGTTGGGGAAAATAATCCTGCTTAATATCTCCACAAAGGTTTGGTAATGGAAGGCAGTGTGTCCTGATTTTGGGATCCTGATTTCTCGGACAGTTAGTAAAGATCTCTTGTTTTGTGAGTTTCTGTTGTCTCATGTCAAGACCAGATTGACTCTTCATTTAGGCAGCCTAATGAAAAATATGGCCCTAAGACAGGTAGAAGGATTAACAAAGACATTTTGCTTGGGGCAGTTCCATGGCTTTAGTAAGGGAGCTATGGGCATATCCACTGATTCCTAAGGAAAGCTCAGCTCAGTAGAGTTGCCAGGACTTAAGCAATCTCTGCATCTCTTTCTTTTAACTAAGTAACGTTATTCAGTACACCTGAGCAGTAGGTAAGACTATATCATTCCATGAAAACCATATTGTATTTATTGGGCAGTTATTTTTCATATATTGAATGAAAACAATTGTTTTAGATGTTGGAATTCCTAATCTGTGAACAATATAAGTAGGTCTGCAAGCAGGCTAGCCTATGATTTGATAGAGTATGGACATTTCTCATGATGATTTGACAATGAAAGAAGAGACAAGGCTTGAATAATTCTTTCTGCCTCAGTAGGCAAGAGGAAGTAAAAGCCTTACTTGGAGTTTCCCAATGGAAAGAGGAGTATTCCACAACATCATTACTTCTCTCTTCTAAGCTTAATGAGAACCTCTCTGTGGCAGCAGAGATCTGCTTACAGAAAACCAAATTTCATTCTCAGGCCAGTCCCATAGAAACCCTAATAACAGATAAGCCCAAGAGCCCTGATGCTGCAACCACTATTGCACACGATTAACTTGAAACGACTCTTGCTTCTGGCTGAGCCACATAGCCTCTACCATAGCCTGGGGAAGGTGCCCTGCAGAAGTTATGCTGATCATTTCCTATTCAGCAGGAAAACTTATTAAAGCATAACTTGGAGTTTTCACTGTGTGGGTAGAAGTTTTCCACCACTGGTTGGAAGAGTAAGGTTACAGATGATTACATCTTCACCATGACTTTCTTGTCAGGGAGAACACAGTATCTACTGACTTTGTAAGAGCCCAGAGTACTGAAACAGGAAATTTCACTTTATGGTTCCCCTTTAGAACAATTGTAGAAGAATGTTTTTTATGGATTTAGCTGATTTTTTAAATTAGAATTTGCTGATCTCCTGATTTCTGTTTGTCGTACTAACTCTCCTCACTTTTTCATCTTTATGTATGTTATTTATTAATGCTCACAGGCGTAGAAGTGTATTTGCTTTCCTAACTCTGCTACCCTCATGCCTTTGGACTGATTATCTTTTGGCATTTTATATTAATCCTTGGTAAGTGATTTACTTGTTTTCCCATATGCAATGTGTAAACATTATTAATCTGTATTACATGAAAAATGTGTGATACATTTGTTTTCAAGTGGGTCAAAACTTTGGAAGAAGTAATTTTCTTGTACTTAGAATATGGATTGGAGAGGATGTGGGTATCAAAGTATTTGCTACCCTGCTTCATCTACTTTGTCTGTTTATGCTCCAACCCATTTTGGTATTAAAAAGCTAATCTTACAGTGGTCATCATATTCATCTCATTGGTCTCTTTGCAATTTTTGCCACTTTGTTATAAGTCCTGGCTTCTTCTGTCACAGTTATTCATCTGTTCATTGCCTGGCATTGCTGCCTGCTGCTGCTGCTGCTTTGCTGTTACTAAAATTGCTTGATTGTGCCTCACCTGTTTGGTGTGTGATGTCAAATTCCTTAGTTTTTAAAGGTGCAGTTATGCTCTCTTTATGTCAGTACAGTTTTTGCTTTTGGCAAAAGAATTGATATAAAGTAGCAGTCCCAAAGTGTACAAATTGGGCCACTGTGTGTGTGTCTCAATGTGAACGTGTGTGTATTTAATAGTTTAGTCTGGAAATAATTGCTAAAGACTTAGGGAACAACTGATTGTTTTTTCTGTAAATACCTAACCAACAAAGCCACAGGCTCTACTTGAAACCAGAACCATTTTACAAACCATTTAACAAATAATTATAATTGACTATGATTTAAAAATACTTAATTTATATAAAAGAAACATGAGTTCCTAATGGTCTTGAGTCCAAGGTATAGTGATTTACAAAAATGTGGTATCAAAGTTAAGATTTACTTTTGACTAAATGTTGTCCTTGATGTTACCATATGGCACCAAAGCCCTGGCAGGCAATCACTGACATCTTCAGCATAAGGATTTCTGAGACTGATTTTCCTTGAGTCACATTGGATCTGTAGAAAAAAATCATCTAAATTTTCAGTGGGCCCAGAAATAAGTGGGTTAATGTAACCAAAGAAGGTCAGTTTCTTCTGCCATGTAAATAAAAGCATGTTCTCCACACACACACTGCTGAAGAGCAGGTGGAACTCTTCCACATCTCTCCAAGGTTAATTTTACATGAACTTGTAACTTTTCTGATGTAAACTCAACTGATTATTGGAGCTACACAATGATGGAGGATCAGGCAAACAGTTCATTATTGTAGAGATCATACCAATATCTCTTAACTCTGTGATGATCAAGAAGTCCAAGCTAGCCACTGTCAATGGCACTGCTGCAGAAGGTCATAATCTTCTGCCCCTTTGCCTCTTATTTAATATGCTTTCATGTGCATTGTCTCACCTTTCCAGAGGTGCATCTATTTCAGAGTTTTCCTCTTCAATCAAGCTACCTATTTTAGTCTAGATAACCAAGTTTAAAGGAGATGAAGTTGAATGAGATGAGACTAATCCCTCTCTTTGTATTTTAATCTGTAGGGTAAAAGGAAGAACAGATGCAACACCAGCTAATGTTTCAAGTGTCTTTGTTTTGCACACAAGTTGGTTTAAAACATTTATGAACATTCAGGAAACAATTGCAATGTGAACAAACAAAAGCCTCTTGAGACTATCAAAGCACAAGAAATTGTTGCTGAGAAATGCATGTCAATCATTTGTTTTGTTGTCTCTTGAAGTGTTCCTTGGAGAAGTATTACAAACAGCATGCAGATGTTTTTCTTTAGAAATTAATTCCATGTGACTGACATGAAAAGGTTTATGACAGTCACAGGAGGTAGAAAAGAAATGTGTTGAATAATTTAGGGAAATCAATTTTAAGATTTTATTGGAAAAATTATTTGAAGATGTAGAATACATACTACTAGGTTATGTGTATAGTACACATGAATGTACAGGTACTATGCAGCTAGTATCTGTATAGATAGCACTAAGAGGTTGATAATATTTGCCAAGTAAAGCTTTGCAAAGTAAATCCCCACATTAGGGTAAAGCTGGTATTGTTATAGCTCTTGTTGGCTGTGCAGACAAGGCTCCACATCCACTCAACACTACTATGCCCACCACTAACTAAACCATGTCTCCAAGCACATCACATCTACACATTTTCTGAGCACTTCCAGGGCTGGTGATTCCACCACCTCCCTGGGCAGCCTGCTCCAATGCCTTTTAACCTACTTGGTGAAGGAATTCTTCCTAATATCCAGTCTGAACCTCCCCTGGCACAACTTGAAGCCATTTCTTCTTGTCCTATTGCTTGTTACCTGGGAGAAGAGACCAAGCCTACCTTACTACCACCTCCTTTCACCAGGAAACCTACATTCTTAAATTGATAGTAGCTCTGAATAAAGACAATACAATAACAATGATAAGGAATTCTTTTTTTTTTTTTTCAGGAGCAAAAATGGATTAAAAAAGAGAAAGATGACCAAGTATGTAACACCTTTGATATTTAAATAAGTAAAAAATACAGCACTGCAGACTAAATGTGCATTATGGAGTACATGGTATAGTGATACTGCAGATATTACAAGTATAGAAAACATCTTGATGAAAACATCCTGAGAGAGATGTCTGAAAGCAGAAAACAAACAATAATTGGACAAAAGCCATTTTTCTCAACAGATAGGTTGCAGTAAACCAGCTCCTAACTGATAGAAAATTGGTCACTGGGGAAAGGATCAATTATCTAATGTAGTGATTCCAACAAAGCTTATCCTTAGTTAAAAATGATAAATGGTGAAAAGCTGGGATGCATTTGTTTCTAGTGATATTTCCCTCCTGACATAAGGCTCTCATTACAGTTGTTGTTAGAACATGAGATCATTAATGCTAATGGGTAAACAGGAGTAATTAAGTGGTGATAAGACAGATTCCTTTGGGCATATTGCCTCAAAGTAAATGAAAAGATTACTGAGTACATGCTTCAGTAGCTTGTAAATGAGAACATGATAATTAGAGAAGGGAAGCTGTTTACCTGTGTTATGCAGAGCGTTAGCCTAATTATTTCTCCCTTATGTTCAGAGGCTGTGCCTGTGCTAAGAGAGAGATCCTCACCCACTGAAAAAGCATGTAGGGAGTTGCTCAGCAAAGGATAATTTATACCTGTTGAAGTGTATATGGTCTTGTATTGTTATATGCCACTTTTTTTAGCCCCCATCTCTCTGGGAGGAGAGTTTGACTTCTAGTAACAAATGGATATAGTTCTCAAAGCCAGCAGAGAAAGCAGTCATGGCAGCAGCATCCAAAATGCTATTTTAAGGGATTTCTTTTTTTTTGAGGACCTTCTAGAGAAATCAAACCCTAAATATTAATTCCATTTTTCTGCATGAGCATATCTCAGATGAGCTTTAAAGGTGTCTCTGCCAGATGTTAAAATATCAGAAAGCAACATTTTACATGGCACAAGAGGCAACTTCAATGAAGCAGCCAGCTGCACTGGTGCCAGAAGGAGGCTGGTGGGATGGTACTGTGAGTGGGTCTGTGATGGGGTGCTGGATCACTGCTGACAATGCCACCTGATTTTGGGGGGACATAGGCACCTGCAAAAGCAGTTCAGGGACCAGGGAATTGTAGCAAGGGTGCATGGACCATCCCTCTCACCTCAGACCAGTGATTTCCCTTGGGTAGTACAACTCCAACCCCCCAAACCAGGGTGCTTACCATCATCAGCACCATTAGCTGCAGCACTGGGCTCACATAGATGGATCAGCAGCCCTCTCAGCCTCTCTTTCTGCTGCCATTATGTGGTGCAGGTGGTGAGCAATTGGGCCACCATTTGGTGCCACTGAACCACAGGATTTTTTTGTCCCTTTGTATTGTTACTTTCTAGCATTAACAGATGTAAATACATATTCATGACAATAGTATTCTAGGGGAATATAGAAATAAAATGTAATAAAAAAGTTCATATTTTTCTTAATTTCTCTGGTTTTCTTTTAAAGCCCTGTCCAGTTGGATGATTTTGATGGATACATCAAGGATATGGCTAAAGATTCAGATTATAAATTCTCTCTGCAGTTTGAGGTAAATCCAAGCTGCCATGCCTGCGTCAGCTTTTTTCAGATACTAGGTTTGGTGGCATGTTCCTGTGCTCTGTGTTGCTTAATGTGCATTGTTGCTAGGTGGCTCAGCTTCACTTCCAGTTCTGCAGAATTTAAAAGTGGACCTTGGTGTCATCAAAGACTGCATTTAGTAAGCTGATTTGGGTGGCTCATCACATTTCATTCAAGATAGTTGTCAAACCAACATACTTCCTTTAAGTTTAGGACATACTGGCAGCCTGAATTGAATTCAGGGGTTTAATTTATTTATTTAATGCCCTTAATTTGAGGGCAAGCATTGTAATGAGAAGGTAATATCAAAAATGCCTTTAAGAGGATGGAGGTCTCTCTAAGGCCACTTCAGGTACATTCTCTTAATTACCCAGAATTTAAAGTCAGTTTAGTAGTTATAAAATTAAAGAGCTCCTAACCTAGGACTAGCTCCCAAAGATTTAAACATGGGAAGTGAGTGGGGAGGATTGTCAGGCTGTTACCCCCATTCTGGGTGGCTGACATGTTCCCTTCCTGCTGGTGGAAAGTGCTCTGATGAATCATATATTAGCTGTAGCTACTGAAAGTAATGTCAAGAAATATCTTCCAAGTGTTTGCTAGTATCACAATAAAAGACACTAGAGGACTTGAAGAAAACCCTTTATGTGGGGTGGATGACCACCACAGAACTTACTTATTACCCCTCTGTTTTTACATTATTTTGGCTAATTAAGTGAGCAGTCCACAGTTATAGCCTTGGATGGCAGCACATCATTGCTCTCGAGCTGTTTGGAGCCAGACTCAGAGGCATCAAATAGGGAAAGCTGGTGTAATCCTTCCATCAGTTTATAAAGTTATATTTATGATATGTTCAGTCTGGTACCTGCCACAAGTCATCACTTCACAGAGAATTATTTTCTGAGTGGTTGTGAGTTTGACCTTGACACTTTTCTTTCTGTTACCCCAGGAGCTAAAACTGATTGGGCTGGACATACCCCACTTTGCTGCTGATCTTCCCATGAATCGCTGCAAAAATCGCTACACAAATATCCTGCCATGTAAGTACAATACATTCAGGCTCCTGCTGAAGTCCCTTGAGAGGGAAAGAAGTGTTTTAAGAACAGAACTGTAGAATCAGGACAGATATTCTGAATGATAAAAGTCTGTTCTAAAACTTGCCCTTTGAGAGAACCAGGCAACTGATATTTTTTGTTAGTCTTGAAGAGACGTAGCTTCCTGGGGATGTTTGTCAAGACAGGAGTTTGGAGGTGAGAAACACAAGGTTGTTTCCACTATTGAGTACTGTTACTGCATTTCACTTACAATTTTAATGAAGCCTAAGGGAGCCCAAACAGATGTCAGCTAGAACAGTAATGATGCTGCATCCATGTAGTGTTTACTGAAGCAAACATTGCTGTCTGTTGAATGTAAATATGAGAATTTTCTATTTTTTTATTATTTTTTTCCTTTTTTGTAGGATAGATTTTAGATTTGCCTAGTTGGACATGACTGCCATGATTTAGAGACAAGTAATTATTTTTTTGCCTTTCCAGATGATTTTAGTCGTGTCCGGTTAGTTTCAATGAATGAAGAAGAAGGATCTGACTACATTAACGCTAACTACATTCCTGTGAGTTACAGCCACTCCCACTCAGTCAGTGTAAAGAACAGTGTCCTGCACAGATTTAGAGTTTATCACCTGCAAATAGCATAATTATCTCCTGGAAGCTCAGTCACATTCTCAGCATCTCCTCCAGTTTCCATAGTTCCAAGCAAGGAACTGCTCCCAAAAGAAAAAATATACATATATATTTTGCTGTGGTGGTACGTGTGAATCTTAGTGAAACCTAGATTGGACTGGTAGAGAAATGTAGAGGAAGTGTTAAGTGATCCAGTTGCTTTTTAAGACAGCTAGGATAAACATAAACTTTCAAATGAGAAACTTTTCCAAGTTTCTACAGCACATGGAAATAGGATTAAGCCAGACACTGCACAACTGACAAAATGCACCAGCCCAGATGGTGCATGGAGGGAGCATCTGCTATTTGCCATGTCTCTGTGCTCCCAGTGTGTCTCCAACTGTCTGGCACAGGACAGCCATTTGCCAGGGAGTAGCACCAAGGGGTTTAGGATAATTAAAGTATATGCAGAGCTGTAGTCAAACAGTTTGACACTGGTGAAAGACTAAAACCTCACGAGGGCTTTGCACTCTTGCCTGAGCTTGTGCAGTCACTCTGGTTTTTTTCCTGCTACTGCCACAAGGGTATTCCCCTCTCTTATGCCTTCCTGTTGTGGCTCAGTGCAGGCTGTGTTAGGGAGAGCAGTATCTACTGGGTCACTTTTCATGGAGAAGAGGCAGGACACTAGAGAATCCATTTAGGAAAAGACCTTGCAATTGGGGCCCATAGACAGGTGAGCATTTGTGCACCCTTGCTGTGAACAGAGTACAGAGCTGGCCCTGGCTGTGCTGGAGAGAGCAGAGTCAGCATTACGGAAAAGGGAGGAGCCCTCAGCTGAGTCAGTGAAACCACTTCTTTGTCACTTCTTTGTCACTCTTGCATCACCCATGCATGTACTGCTGAGCACGTTGCCTGCACTTAGTTTCTATGTTTCAAAAGCACAAACCTAAACACTCCAGCTCAAGTGCCTGAGCTCACAATGAGTCAAGAAAGAAAAATATTCTGGTGTTCAAAGGCGTTATTCACAACTTAGGAAACTTCTGTGACATGGGATTATGGATAAGAGGATTTTATGTAGAAGTAGTTTGCTGCGTTCTGCTTTTATAGTTTACATCACTTTAGTTCTGCATGCAGCATAATGCTGACCATAGAAAGTAGGACAGACATCTTAATGCTTGGCTTTTCCTGGCAATTGCTTTTTCACTGAGCACCTGCCTCCAAACACAGATAGTGGTGGTGATCTGTGTCTCTGTAGTAATAGAGATTTGACACTTAGGTCAGACATTGCCCATGCAGGCAAACAAACAGCCAAGGCTATGTAGTGCAAAAATTCAGATTGAGCTGATGTCTAGAGATGTCTGGAGGAAGCCATTTATGGAAAGCACTCCCAAAGCACAAGCACTTTCACAGTCCACATACTGTGGTGGCACAGAAATTGCCCAATTTACGTGGGATCATGCTGTGTGTTCATTGTATCATTTACTCTTGTTAGGAATATCAAATAACTTTCCAAATGCAGTTTTGATGATACAATCTCAGCAAATATGGTTATAGCAGATGCCAAAACAGCTATTTTGTGGATATTTAATTACAGTCTTTATAATGGTCTCTTGGTTTTAGAGAGGGGAAAGATTTTTTTCCAACTAAAAGCATGTCAATAGAGATAGGAGAAGGAATACTTGGATTTGAGCTTCAATGAAACATAGCAAGGATAATCTGTTAAGGGTGTTGACTCAGCATCTTATCTATTACTTTAAGCAGAATTCTAATCAACATTTTACTAATTTAAGAAATAAATGTGTACATAATCCTGCTCATTGGTGTCTTTCATTTACATCAGTGACTGAAAATCACCACTGGCACTGCTTGGGATGAGCAACCTAAACATTTATAGTTGTTTTTATGTGTGTAACTAGACAAACCCTCAGCTTATGAAACCTGGAAGAAGCTGTAACTTGGAACTTGGACTTAGGATTCTCACTCATTATTTTGGTTTGTTTGTTGTCTTTTTTTTAATGTTCCCTTTCCTGTTCTCAGGGCAAAGGATTTGCATAATAACAGCTTCATCTTCTATCTTTCATTCTAGATTGCTTATACTCTGGGAGCATCAAAAACTGGTGAAAGTTGTAATCTCAAAATAAACACAAAAAAGTCATGAAATAGTTTATATTAGAAATTACTTTAGAAGTACAAAATGAACTTGAGCAAGTGAAAAATATGTATGTCAGAGAAAAATGTGTTCTGAGGCAGTAATCATGTTGGTAAACAGCACCTGTCTTGTTTCTTAGGGTTACAATTCCCCCCAGGAATACATTGCAACCCAAGGACCATTGCCAGAAACCAGGAATGATTTTTGGAAGATGGTTCTCCAGCAAAAATCTCAAATTATTGTTATGCTTACCCAGTGTAATGAGAAAAGAAGGGTATGTAACAAAATGTTGCACACAGAATGAAAGCAGATACTCTGCAAATATTTGTTTTCTTGTGGGTGAATTTCCTTGCATTATTTTATGGTCATGAGGCAGCATCACAACGAGAACTGAAATGACACTGCACTCACTTATGGGAGTTATTTCAGGATGGTTAAGGGACTAGAGCATCCTTCACATGAGGAAAGGCTGAGGGTGCTGCAAGTCTTCAGCCTGGAATCTCCAGAGGTCCCTTCCAACCTCATCCAGCCTGCTTTTAAGTTTAAATAATGATAAAAGACAAGTATTATGCTTTGTATGTTCCTTGATATTTTAATAGACATTTTTGGAATATAATTTTTTTTTCTTGTTCCTTGTTTTTTTTTTCCTGTTACTCTATTAGGAAAAGTAACAATCAGGAAAGACACTATTTCTATTCATGGCTATACTAATCCTAAGAAAACCAATCTATAGCTTATGTCTGTAGTTACAGAAGTGGGAATGACCACACTGAAAGTCATTACAGGATATATTACCTCTTATTGCAGCATCAAGTAAAATAGTGCTGTAGACATTTCTGAAACTGAGGTTCAGTATATTTTTGCTTGTGCTTTTTTATACACTTGCAGATATATATATTTATATAAATACAAATATGTATGTGTTCCCTTTCAGGTGAAATGTGATCATTACTGGCCTTTTACAGAAGATCCTGTTGCATATGGGGACATCACAGTGGAGATGCTGTCAGAGGAGGAGCACACAGACTGGGTTTATAGGAATTTCCGAATTAGCTATGTAAGTGAAACATTTTGCATGGCCCTGCTGAAGGAGTGGGGCTCATTTCAGCCCAGCCTTTTCTTCAGCTTTTGTCCAGTTCTGGCATTCAGTGGAAAATTCAAATGGAGAAAATGAAAGGGTATGGAATGGAAAGAGAAGGAAAGTCTAAACTTGAAAAATGCAAGAATTCTTGGTCTAAAAGCAAAATAAAATCAGACCACTATAAGGAAAAAAACCAAATCCCAAACGCAGAAACAAGAGTTCATGCCCTTTGATAATAATGGTCCCATACCCTCTCCCCTTTTTAATCAAATAGCATGTACATTCTTTCCCACTTACTTGCCTAACTTTACTTTCTTAGTCTGTATTTGAGGAAAAAGCAAACCTCTTGTAAAATGACAAAACACCCTCAGTCTGACTGCTCTGCCAAAACTCTTCTGAACTTGCTGCTGTTCTGCTTCTCCAATTAGGCTGATGAAATGCAAGATGTGATGCACTTTAACTACACTGCCTGGCCAGATCATGGTGTCCCCACAACCAACGCTGCTGAAAGCATCCTCCAGTTTGTACAAATGGTCAGACAGAAATCAACAAAGAGTAAAGGTCCCATGATCATACACTGCAGGTAAATGCTTCAAAGGAATGGAGAACTAAAGGGTCTAACTTGTTAAATATGTTGGGAAACTGCTGGAAAGAGATTTTGGAGTTCTACTCACTTGTTAGCTGGAGATGGCTCTCTCTGGTGTTCAGGGTAAAGGATTAGTCCCTCACTTGGACTACAGTGGGCTTGCAGCTGTAGACATGAAGGCACTGCTTTCTGGAGTAGAGTCAGCTCTTTGGAGCAGAGTGAGATATTTTCAAGCAGTATTTTTCAAGTATACTGTATGTCTTAGACCATATAGATTAAATGTAGCAATGCTATGAAATTAATGGAGAAAGAATGTATTGATCAACTTCTACAACAACTGTTCTCAAATGGTAAAGAAGGCACAGAATAAAATTATCTATTAATGAATCTGTCAAATAAACAGATCAGAAGTTCCATTGTATTTATCTCATTTGAGATATTGACATTTTTGTTACACAGGAACAAAAGACCCACAACTGTTTTGAGACAGTTATGTTGCACTCTGAGATGAATAATTCAACTTTATAGCCCCTATAGTTAAGAGATGTTTCATGAAACCTTTGAGGAGAACTGTGAAATTAGGAAGAGCAGACAGCAAAGGGTGATGAGGCTGTGCAAGCACATTCTGCATGTGAGTGCATGAAGAGCATTAGAGGGAGGTGACACGATTGCACAGCCATCCACTCCCTATGTTCTGCCTACACGATGGATGAAGGGTTGCATGGCCTTAAACCCTACAGATTAACTTGCCTATATGCCCTCAGCTGGGCTACATCTGATTATTTGCTTTTTGCAGTACCACTGGTCTTCCTGTGGTCCTCATCAGAAAAGCCTGAAATGAGGTGCATGTGTGTGTGTGTTGCAGTGCTGGAGTAGGACGAACAGGAACCTTCATAGCCCTGGATCGGCTCTTACAGCACATCCGCGATCATGAGTTCGTGGATATCTTAGGCCTGGTGTCTGACATGCGGTCCTACAGAATGTCCATGGTGCAGACAGAGGTAAGATAGGTCACTTCTATATTGTGAATGCATCCTCAGATCTATTTCATACCTCTTTGTAGCATGTTCATGCCCAATGACTATTGTTCCCCTGAATACATGACAAAATAGCTATGAACGGACACAATCTAGTTTTCATCTTCAGTGTAATAATGTCACATCATGAATCTGCTGCATAGTTGGGTCTGCTAATACAGCTACAGTCTCACTGTTGTCTTCCAAAGGGGATGAGTTATTCTCACTGTCAGTGAAATTAATATGTAAAAAAAAATGAATTAGAAGAGCTTAATATATGAAAATTTCAAACCATTTTGAAAAGAATTGGGCTTTCTGGAGCAATTAATGGCTCATGAAATATCAGTGTTGGACAGCCGGTCACACTTATTCAAGAAGGTATCATCTGGCCAAGCATAGGAACTCAGTTACACAATAGTAATAGAAATAACAAGCAGAAATGACAAAAAGGATTGTGAGTTTGCCAGACACCCTCCTTGCCCTTGTCCCTGCCCAGCTACCTACTGGGTAGTTCTTTTCCTGTTTTTAAGGCAAATGTCAGGAGAATAGTCATATTGTCAGAATATATAATGGAAAAAAACCCCACAAATCCCAACTCAATTTCCACAAGGTGCCAAGCTGATGCCTATCAGGCTTCTGGCAGGCCCTTGCCCTTTGTTAGGTGTCTGTCATGCTTTTGTGCTTCTGTTAATGTTTCTTGTCAGGGTGGTTGTACTTGCCACAAGCAGATACTTCACTATACATTGCAAGGGGCTGAGGAGGGAGGAGAGAGAGAAGCTGTGTTACTGTGAGGTATCAAACTGTTTCACTGTCGGGGGTTTTGTCATGCTTTCCGATGTGAAAAAAGTGCGCACTCATTTGGCCTTTTTTTCCAGGAACAATACATTTTTATTCATCAGTGTGTACAACTGATGTGGCAAAAGAAGAAGCAGCAGTTCTGCATCAGCGATGTCATATATGAGAACGTCAGCAAGTCCTAGTTCAGAGTCATAGGTGGTAAGTCAGTCAAGTCAGGCAAAGTCAGCCCTGCATCATGCCTGCAGCCTTGCGTCCTGGTTTGGGGATGCTGTCCCAGCACAGCTGTTGTGGCAACAGAACCTTCTGGAGGGCGAGATGGAAAAAAGCACTGATGTGAAACATTGAGGAATTTTCTTCATAAATCTAGAACCAGGGAAGAGAAGGGGTCTCAAACTGGTACTACCATCTGGCCATTCCACTGAGCTCCATTGCCTGGCCCTGTTGCATGCAGCCAGCCCAGCTCAGTCCCCAGCTGCAGAGTAAAACATGTGACTCTGACATACCAAGAGGTTTGCTGGTGGAGACAAACTGTTAGGATGTACATCACTGCTGTTTAAGCTAATGAGGTTTAGTTCATTAGGTGGCAATAATAACCCAATCATAAACATAATATTTGCTTTGGGGTGAAGCAGGAAGCTATGGCATTTCAACATAAACCGGCTTTTCAAATAGGTGGTGGAGATCTGGGCTGTGGGCACAAACACGAGCCATCTTCCCAATGTGTGTGGTGTACCCACGTGCACTGTGATTTTAACTCTGTGTACATCACTCCCTGTCCATAAAAATGAATCCAAATTTGCCTCACTTTTCCTACTGTTCAGGTAGTTTACTGTCAAACTGAGTCCCAAAAAGTCCCAGAAGTTTGTACTGTTGGGCTGCTGTCCTACCCTGTATGGAGGGCTGAGAAAAACAAATGCCAAGAACTGTATTTATTTCTTTTTTTATTTCTAAAGCATTCTATTTGTTCATTTCCAGGTGAGACCATGAAGCACACCCATCTTCCCTTGCTTCTGATTAATTTGGATGGTTTGAACGCCCAGCTGTTCTGCCAGGAGAGACCACTGCTGCTTTGCAGCACAGAGACAATGAAAGAAACTTTGAACTTTCTGAAGCACTGGGGAGACAAAGCCTTAACAAGCCTGCGGTGTCTTTTGAACTGTTTCATTTCTGGACATTTTTTTAAACTACTGGACCAAATTCAACTTAACAACATGAAGGAAAAGACACTATGTGCGTAAAATAGATTGCTCCAGAGTGTTGGGTTTTTGTTGGGTACTTTTAGTTAATTTTTTTAATGACTTTTTTTTTTNAACCATGAAGCCGGAAGCTGAAGCAGCAGCTGGGAGCTGGGGTGGTTTCAGTTCTTGACTGTGCTACTGCTAGTTACACCAAGGGATTGCTCTCTTCGCCAACCTTTTCAGTAACAATGCCACTGATGAGGCTCTTGTTTTACATGACTTTAATCAAAGTGCAGCTGAGTTTCAAGCTGGAATATCCTAGACTCCATTACTATAGCATTTAACTGTCCAAGCAGTCTATGGTGCCTATACCCTCTACACTCATTTGTTTGTTGGTTTTTTTTTTTATTATTAACCCTGTGTAAAAAAAAAAAAAAAAAAAAAAAAGGAAAGCTGGTTCAGGGTGGGGGGGAAGAAA
>VWZO01007857.1:208736-468620 GCA_013396975.1 Bucco capensis
CTTTTTTTTTTTTTCTGTGCAGGTTGGGCTTAAGGTTAAAGTAAGTGCAATATTTTTTAAATGGTTGACTGAAGAGCTTTCTTCATGTGTCACTGGTCTGTGCTAATGTCCATAGGAGAGCAGGCATTGTTAGTATCTAATAATACCTCATTAGTGAATAGCAAGGCATGAACATACATGAAGAAATCTGCAGATTGTGAAGAGAAANGCTGGTTCAGGTTGGGGAGGTAGAAAGGGGAGGGGGGAAGTGCTTTAACAGATGGAACTGTTTCTCTGAGCCAGGAATTCACAATGTTACAAAAACAAGGTTTTGGCATGTGGAGGGCTGGTTATTGCTTTATTGCTACGCAGCTGCCAAAGCGTTGGTATGGATTCCTGCAGGGGCTTTGGGGTCAGGGCAGGGGAGTGTTTTCTTTTTTGCTGTCAGTTTCAGTTCTAGTCAGTATAATTAGCTATATTTTTTTTTGGTCTTTGTATAATTCTGGTACATAATTGTGTATTGTGACATGGATGCTGTCAGAATGGATGTTGACAGCATTTTTTTGTAACCTGTTGCTTTCTGTCACCTCATTGGAAAGTAACAGCAATGGTACTCAGTGTAAACAAAACAAACTTGAACTGGAAGTAAACACACTGGATTGCTTACCTGTGAAGAAGTTACTATCAGCAAAACAGCAAATGCAGCTGCAGATCCTTTTTATTCATTCACCCCACAGCCTACTGTTGTCAGGGTAACAGGGTATAGTTCATTAGCTCAGCTATTTCCAGGAGCCTGATTTCTACCTTCAGATGATATTTGAATTTTTTTCTTCCAAGGAGTTACTGTACTAGCAAGTAAATAGGTGTATATTACTTGGTTATCTACTTTGTCATCTTGCTGGTCACAATGGAAAACTTCCTCCAAACTATCCATCTATATTAGGCAAAACTGCACAGCCTTAACATAATCCCCCAAATAAAATGGGTCCTTGTGAAGGGTACTGAAGAAACAGGACAACTGCATCTCAGCTTATTAAATGAGCATGCTATGAATTACCCTCACCTTTCTTTCCATATATCTGATAATATTTACTTCCACAGTCCACTAAGCCCACTCCTAAAGCAGAGACGCTCTTTGTCTAAAGAGGCTGCATAGAAATGGATGCAAAAGGGCAGGGAGCTCTGTCTTCAGGGAGCAGACTATTAAGAAGAAAGGCTTCAGTGGTACACATTCTTATTGCACCCATGTCTCACCTGGAGGGCTGTTAACATCCCTCTAGAGAACGAGGAGGAGAAAAAAAACAAATCCACAAATGTTCTTTCTTTCTTTCTCATCTACTGCCTCCCCGCTCCTGCTGCCTATTGCCCATCATATCTGCATTTATTCTGTACCATAGGCCTCAGAAAGCAGGTTACACGAAGTATCACAGTGGGAGCTGGTTGTAACAGAAGCTTGGCTGAACAACAGGGTACAAGCTTGCTGCAAAGATGCCAAAAGCACACTGTTGCAAATTATACTGCCTGAAGAACTGGAATTTACTAGACAGTTTTTGAATGCATGTAAAAAAAAATATTCAATTTGTACAGTAACAAGTGTGTATTTTTCCTTTAATAGCTACTTAATCACAAAATCAATTACAATGAAAACTCCTTCAGAAAAATACTTTTTCCTACCCCCTCTAGTAAGCAAAACTGCATAACTGGAAACCACAGAAGAATTAAGTACTTTCAGAGCCATGTGTGAAAGTGTGGTCTCTTCTAGTGCACCCTGGGCAGTGAGCCCTGACATATTTGGGTCTTCAGAACTGTTTTCCTTCTATCCTCATACAAGCATTAAGAACACCTTGGGAAGACTTACTTGTACTTTACTTCATTTTACAGTTGTTTTTCTTTCCTGTGCCCTAAAGAAGACAAGGTATCCCTTGTCAAATATTGGGTATCATAATATTAAGTACCCAAAATGGCCCTTTCTGCCCTCAGTTCCCTGACCGCACAGTCATACCACCTCCCTTCCACTTCTAACTTTTTAAAGGGCTTGTGTGAAAACAGTGGCTTCATTCAGGCAGGCAAAAGCTGTTGCTTTCTGCCATTTCTTGTGAGAGGATAACATTATTAGTGCTATTGACATGGATGAGAGCAGAGGGGTTTCAAGCTTTGCTGCTTCTGTGACAGGCAGGAGTGATGGCTAAGAAAAATCTAGCAAGTCTCCCCTATTTTCTTTCATCTCCTCTTCATCAACAAATATTGCTAAGAAGTAGAGCCATAGACTAAGAGCCTGATACTGGTTTTGGTCTCGATGCTGAGGAAGAGGTAAAAAGCCAAAACTGCAAAGAAAGCACATAACCACAGAGAAACTGAAAAAAAGATACTGGAGAGGCCAAGGCAGATAAATGGGCACTTATTAGCAAAAATTTGGAACACAAACACAGAACCAACCCACTGCACACTTACAATTTCTCTCACGATTGCCCTTCCCATACCTAATGCTGTTATGTGTGGGAGGCTGAGCACACAAATACTCCCTCAAATACTCTTGATCTATCCAACTCCACCCTTAGACAGGGCTGTTTGTTTTGTGTTGTTGACACTGCACAGACTTGACACTTGAGGAAAAAGATCATAGCAAAACTGAGCTCCTGTAAAATAGTAGCTTGGCCAGAAACATGGGTTCCTATTCATAATCATATTTCTTTACGCATGAGATGCAGCTCAAGAACGAGTGGAGAGACCTACTTGAATAAGTGTTTGGTATTCAGCTGTATCTTACTGTCCTAAAAAACCTGAAAACTCAAAATGGCTTCATTTTCCCCAAAATAGAAAGATTAATTCACATCATATAGTTATTCATTGATTACTGTTTGCACCCTTAGTTAAATTAGCAAGGTAATGATGTTACTGTCCATCAAAAAACACTTCCAGGGACCCTTTCAGAGCTTCACAAACACTGATGAATACACCCAAAGTCACTGGGAGTGTTTCAGAGTATCATTTTGAATATCTGTTTCCCCATAAACCATTGATTTCTGAACACACCAAAAAATGTGGAAGTCTGCACTTATTTCCCAGTCCCCAGTTACTTCCTGACTCATTTCTGGATAACACTATGTTTAAATGACAGGTGTAGAACCTACATAATTTTCATAGACATAAAGAATCTATATTAAATGGAAAAATATACACAGATCCATAAACAATACACAGAAGTAGTATTTTTAAGGACATTACAATAAATGGCACTAAACACCTTTATTAAGATTTTCATTTTTCTTTTTATGAAAATTTTTTTCCCTTGTATGCAGAGGAAGAGCAAACTAATGGAAAAAAAATAAGCAAGAACACTTTCTTATTTCAATACTATCTTTGTAGCCACAAAGATACAACTATTTAATAGACAGGAAATACTGTTTATTGAAGACTTTAAACTGATTCATGTGAAAAAGGCACTATGAAACTTAATCAAACTAAGTAATTAAATCTGACTACATTAAGTGATATTATATATAATACATATATTATATATAAAATCACATGACCCTGTGACATAACAGAACATTTTGAAACAAAAAAAATCATTGCAGCTTCAAAAATAGTATTTGCTAGAAGGGACATTTCCTTTTCTCCCCCCTTTTGCCTCCAGGAATCCACTTCTCCAAAAGAATACATTTATAAAGGAACAATAACTTTTTACATAAGGGAAAACTGACATCTGGGATCAACACACAAAGAAGTCTAGATTATACACTGTTCTTTTGATGAGTTAAATTACAGACCAAAAAATTGCAAGTTTATATAAAAAAAATGTACTGCAAATGATTTAATGGCTACCTACAGCAGATCTGATCACCTCTTTGAGCTGAGTTGTGCTACTACTTTCTAGTTATTCCACCTTGTGCAATATTATAGTTCATCATGAGTGAAGTATTGATAAAATCAATGCACAGAATATTATTTTGCTATAAACAGCATCATTAGTAATAAAACATCTTTGGAGTGAGTGATGCAAGAAAGATTCCATCTATGTTGGGCTGCTTTTCACTCTCTGAACACTTCCTCTCTGATTGCTGCCATCAATGACTTAAGTAAATCCTGCAGCCAAATGCATGACAAGAAAGACTGAGTTAAAAAGACATAATTGCACACTATAGCAAGAGATGGAATTCAGAATCTTATTATTACTGAAAGGTTCAAATGCAGTTTTATTGCTGGCTCAGCTTCCCTCGGATGAATCACAAACAAAGACATGTTCCAGTTTATCTGTCATGTTAATTCCATAAAGCCAAGACATCTTTGGCTGTAAATGAATCATGAGCCTGTATTTTCACCTGTCAGGAACCTCCACTGAATTTCTCATCTGTTTATTTTAATGACAAGAAGCCTGCAGCAGCTCATTCTGTGGAGACTACTGTAAATTCTCTTTATGGTGACTAGTTACATTTACAATATACAATAAAATACATGGGCCTTCACTGCTTCCTAAAGCAAAGCTGGATGGTGTAATGCTATGGACAATGGAATTAGAGAAAAGAGGAAATACATTTTAGTGACTGCTTCCTTCATCAAAGGACTCCACACCTGAATCTGTGGCAGCTGCACTGATTTTTTCTTGTCGTCTTCTCATAATTTCTTGCAGTTCTGAACTACCACTGTTAGCCTATAAACAAAGAAAAAAGACAGAGTTTACTTGTGGTTTTGACATATGACAAAGTTCCTCTGCCAGTATTTTATTAACATAGATGTTTGAACAAATTACTCACCTTGCAGCTCCAGAACTAAAAATGCTCTAAGAATCTGGTTAAATAACATTTGGAATAAGAAAGTATTTATAGTATCCTTAAATATAGACCAGAAAAGAACCTGCAGACCATTAAAAGTGTCATCTTGACTTTCAGCACTGTTGAGCATCTTTAATTTTCAGAACTTCTCTGGAATTTTTGGATATTTATGGGATGAAATAAGGCTTCAGTAAAAGCAGGGTTAAAGCTCAGCAAGTTTGTTAGGATTCCACCCTTGACTGCTTAAAAATCAGTGATCACATTTAGAAGTTAAAGCACATAAACTCTTAGTAGTTTTAGATTTCTTAGTTGCAAAATTCACGCATGCACGTGGATTTGCACAGCCAAAGCCTAAACAAGGATTCAATCTTAATATCTCACATTACTCAATGCACCATCATGCATTTGCTGTTCAGAGGCATGGGTTTCAAACTTGGAGCTCAGTACCAAGAATTGAATCACAGAACTGTATTAACAACAGTGAAGTATTGTGAGGACAAGGCTTCTTTCACCTCTTAGGGTGAAAAACAGGTCTGCTGAGCTAGCTGCAAACAGACTTCTTTGACAATGTAAATAAAGTTCTTAGCAGGGCCAGGACACGCATCCACCAGAGCAGAACTTTCCAAAGTGTGCATGACTTTGAATAAAACTAGAGGATTATAAAGCAAGAGCCATATCTTCTGCTCTGTTACTTGGCTATGGCATGACCTTCCAAGCTTCAAAACAAGCTTCCAAAATAGCCTATAAATAAGGAAGCAGAAACAATTTGTAAAACAAATTTCAAGACTGTTAAGGGGAAAATCCTTCAATTGATCCTGAACTCTGAAAATTTATCCCATTGCATAGCATTTAATTTAGATTTATCCCATTATATCCATTACAATGCATTATCTGATGCCATTACCTGGCAGACAGGTTAGGTGTCCACAGGGAGAAAAGCTAGGATGTTTCTCCTAGGTACATTACCATTGCTTTCTTTTCCCAGGGTGGAAGGGCAAAGTAGGGGGGCTTATAATTGACTCTCTGAAGGCAAGAGAGCAGTTTTATGTGTCTTAATTCATCTTGTGGTTGCCTACTTGGTTTCAGATACAAAGCAAGTGCAGCAGTCAGCCATTACCCAAGTCATGCGTAAAAAACCATCAGATACCCAACAACGTGTTTTATCAGAGGTCATGGAGAAATACTTTTCTGGAAATGGCTGATCAGTACATATAAACACAGTTTACCTTCCTGATAACATCAGTAACAACATGACTGATGAGCCTGAAACACTGCTCAACTAAACCAACTGCACTACATCACATGGCATAGCACAACAAGCATGTCTAACTCAGAGGCAGGGTACAGCATAGCTAAGTAGCCTTGGGCTGTTCCAAGGAACACAGTTTTTAGAACAGACTGCTAGACCTTGGCCTTTCTGATTTACCCAGCTTAGTCTCCAACCAGATCATGAGGTATCAGTAAATTCCATCATTCAATCCCACTTCTGTGCCTGGGTCATTCCTTTCTCCAAGGTGTCAAAAAGAATAAGCTCTTCTTCCAGGCAATTTGATACATATTTTAGACAGAAACCATTTTCAGTTTTAAAGCAATGTGTGTCTGTGCTTCCCATTGATGGAATAGGAAGATGGTGAGAATGTGGACCTGAAGTGTTCCTTTCTGGAGATGCCAAAAGGTAGTGTTCAGGATATTGTGTCTCTACGCTTACACTCTGTAGCCCTTTCAACACCAGCCTTGAAATACTCAACAATTAAGTTAAGGAAATGGACATACAAAAACTCCATCATGAAGACCATTAATACTTTCCCTTTGCAATAAAAAAGGAAATCCATACATAACCAGCTAAACTGCTGTAGTGCACTGTTCTTGGCATACAAGGTGAACTTCAACCCATAAAATAATTCCTGAGACACTGCTGCTTGCCACCACCATTTCCTCTGGCAGAAAGGAGGTATTTGGCCCTGGCTATGGCCAGCTGTGTGCTGTCTTGACATGCTGGTCACACATGGTTTTATCTTTCTGCTTTTGCTTGGCCAGACCCAGAAGGCTGTCAAAGCCCAAACACCTTCCCTGCACTTGCAGTCTGTTACTTGGCCACAAAACTCCATTAGCAGTCTTGCTTCCTTGGATGTTTTAAACTTTGGTATGATTCAGGGCTGAATGCAATTACATGGAAAATAAAGTAAATCAACTGAAAGTGTGATATCTATTTTTTTCCCCTTATAAGGGTAAAATTATCAAATTCCACAACAATTGGAATTCCAATTACAAAATAATGAATTCATCTGCCTGAGGTAGATGAACTCTAAAAAGAAAATTGCAGCTGCATAAAGGTGAAGATCTGTTTGTTTGTATTTGGGGATGCAGCCCCAAATCTGAGAGGGAGGCCCTTCACATTTGTGGAAGATCCTGAGTAGAGATGGCAAATAAAGAGGAGCTATGGACTTCTGTGATGCCAGAGTGTGTGCGTTTGCTTTGTCTCTGGCTATTACTGCTATTTGTACTTAACACCCAGGTCATTTACTGCAACATGAGAGCACAAGTACTACACAAAGGATGCTAGAGAACCTCATGAAAATTTATCACTGATTAATCATGTAGGACAACGACAGTGGTCAAACCCATAAACCAATAACTGCTTATAAAAAGCATTCAATTATACAATAGGCCTGACACTGGTACAAATATGGGCGTGCTGTTATTAGAAGCATTTCTAGTTTGAGCAGTAAGAACATAGCCCTGTTAGGAACACACAATCTTGTCTTTGCCAGGTGACATGTAGACATTTTTTGGCTGTGATACTCAGTCTTATAGCTTCTCTTAAACAAGGACATCCTTCCTAAACTCTGTGACTTGAACTATTACAGGGACACAAAGGAAGATGTGACTTAATGGTTTCCAGCAATTCAGCAAACGAGCTAATGCAATCAGGAATTGTGTAAATTCTGAAATATAGCAATTAAATCCCAAATAACTGAGGCAAAAGTAAGCATTTCAATTAGCTTTTCACTAACAAAATCCAATGACATTGTTAAACTCTCAGTACCTGCTTATTAAAAAACAGCTACCTGATAGAAAAAGCTATTTACTTCTATAGGTTTAGAAGTGGTGACGCAGCACTAGGTTAGTAGGCAGGGCTATACATACCTCCAAGGCAGATTTCTGTACCGTAATTTGGCTGTAGACTCTAGAGCCTTCTGGGCAAACAGTCCTCAGTTCCTCTTTATTGAGGGAGAAAAGCTGAGCTCCCGTCAGCACACCAAGGCTGTTGACAGTCCTGAGGTCACACCAAGAGAACAAACAAGAAATAAGCAAAAACACACTAGCCAAGGGAGAAAAAGTAGGTTTGCTTCATCCCACTTTGTCTCAGATAGAGCTACTAAATCTAGACAAAACTTAATGCAACAGAATTCTCAAAGTCAATTCAGTATCTAACAAATACCTTTTGGTGGAGGCTAATACATATAATTTCTTTTTTCTAAATATATCTATATCTCTACTGATATATGTGGAAATATATATATATTACATATAAACATATATGTATATCTGTGTAAACCCAGAACATTTTCCCAAGGATTCATCTGGCACATTTTGATTTTCAGAAGGTTGCTTGATTTTAAAATGTGGACAGACCACATATTAATTACAGACCGGAAAGGAATTTTAAGAAGTTTTCTTAAATTTGCCCTCAAACTTACACAGGGTTGAATCCTTTGGACTGCAACCATGCTTTCACATCCTCAGGTGAAGAGTCATAAGTGATGTTAACTACTGGGATGTTTGGTCGTGGCACATGGAACTTCCTCTGGGCAGCACTCCGGCCGATGGTGAGCCGGTGAACAAGCTCATCTTGCACCTCCTCCATCTGTGATTTCCTGCCTACAGGGAGAGATGCCCCACAGCACTTAGTCTCAAGGTTGCTTTATCAGAGCCAGGGAATTTCTTAAACTCCACTTTAAATCTTAAACTTATTTTTTCTTTACAGATTCATTCACTAAATCTGACTGAATTATTATTCTCCTTTTTCCCCCCACAGAAGATTTCAATATTCCCATTCCTCTCCTTGCAAAACAAAGTGAAAGCAAAAAATAAAAAGCCTCAAATTCAACTGAGACCCTAGAAAGAGGAAATGAGCTTGATGTCTCACAGAGAGGTAGATCAGTCTGACAGCACCTAAGATGTAGAAGAAAATGGGCAGGGAAGGTTATTCAGTTGTCATGGTCTGTGTTTCTTCAAAAAGAATTATGATATTTGAAAAGTGAAAACAAAAAAGATGAGGAAGAATATAAGATTGCTTACACTGTGGAAAGGCAGCACTTTCCACAAATATTTTTAATTGAAAGGTCACTTTTTTAGTGCAAATTAATGTAGGCAAATAAAAAAAATCACTGCTGCTGAGACATATCACATCCAATAAGCTATTACAAAAAACAGACTTTTTAAGGGATTTTAAGAAGTTTGAATTCACTCCAAGCCTAGAGCGACTGGTTAGCTGAAGCAGCATCATACATTGCATTAAAAAAGGAAGAAAATAATAATAAAAAGAGTAACTGCTCTCACCAGAGACAGAGAAATTCAGCAAGACTTCTTTTAAAAATAAAACCACAAAACCAAACAAACAGACAAAACAAAACCCAAAATTGTATAAGTTTGCTATCCCATAGAATCTATTTGTCTGAAGCATTTAAAACAGTTGCTGGTCATTAGCAGGCAACAAACTGTAATCCTAATCATGCATTTCAGCGAATCAATTGTAGTGCCACTGAATATTGTTTGAAATGCATAGAAAAAGTTCCACAGATAATATCACAAAAAATAGGTAGAATCCAAAAGGCTGTAAATATCTTTTGGGCACAAAGATGATACTGGTTTAGCACAGTTAAACATACCATGCAGTAACTCTGGAATTCCTGTAAAATTACTTTGACATACAACTTCAAGTTTTCTCAAAAATTCTCAGTATTTCCTTGCCAAGATATTTTTAGTCACCTCTATTCAACCTTCCCACTTTGATACACAAATAGTAACTACAGCACCTTCTCTGATGCACTCAGGTAACAAAAGTTATTCCTTTTCTCCCATTACACCCATAGCAACAGAGGAAAATGACACAACTTCAATACGAAAAAACTCTAAGTTAGCAAGTGTGTTTCTTTCTCTACTTTTATCTTCTTCCAATACCTCTCCAAGGATCAAGATCTCTAGCCACTTTGAAAAGCAAAACCAAGATTTGTACAGACTACTAGGATTCTTTTTTAATCACCACCACCACAACAAAACATAAAATAAAATAAAAATCCTTGGTTGAGTCATTTTCTTTTTTTTCCACAAAATAGCCCCAGGTTGAACGTGAATAAAATACATTTGGTCAAATATTTGAAGCATTTAGGTCCTATTGTGTTGGGTTGTTTTCCCCAGAGTTTGACTCAGAAGTGAAAATGGCATGTGCTCATGACGTGCTCAGTGATATGTGAAGGTCTGAGGCTGGCTATATGAGTGAAGCCTTCAGGCAATGTTATCAAAGCTTGCACCAGTTATTTTTCCAAACAGGAAGTGAACAAGAGAATTGCTATCTTTGTTCTATTCACACAGATTTTGAAAGACTTATGCTTTATCTAGACCAAGACTAAATCCAAAGATAAATACTTAGCTGTTAGATAACTGATTGTACTGTTGATAGATGCATTATCATAAACAAGACACCCTCAGCATGAAGTACTCCTGTTCTCTGCAGGGTTCAGGTGGGTACTTAAGCAGCAGCTGCACAGGCAAGGTGACCCATTGCCTTTGCAGAGGTAGCTACTCTGCAAGGACTGTGAGTTACCTAAAGCCCATTAACCAGGCTTGAGTGAGAGCTCCCAGGAGGACACATGAGCTCTCGTGTATGGCCCAGGGCCTCAGCAGAAGCTGAGAGGGCAAGAGATGTCTTAAATCTACACTTAATCCACAGCAAGAATTCACATCTCACAACCTGTACCTGGAGGCATGGTGTTCTTCACATTCTCCATCAGTAACAGACAGAGAAGACCATTATGGATTCAGGGAAACACACCTGCTATGGCATGCAAAGATCATCTTAAATGGAAAGAAAACAATCATTTGTGTTATGTGTGAAGTTCATCCTCACATTCCACATCTTTTATAACTGCTCAGGTTTCTGTTTTATTTAAGTAACAAACTTCCCAAAACAAAGGCAGAAGCTTGCCCTGCTGTTTCTTTGGGAAACAGCAGTGAAGCCTGTTCCTCCTGCTAGGATATTCTTCATTTAGAATTTCCAGCCATCCTGTTCCGTGAAAATATTGAAAGGTCTCACAGCCTTCCTTAGTTCAGAGCTTAGGTGAGAGTTTGTCTACAACCAGGCAGTGTCAAAGCTCCACTGAGTGAGTGGGGTTATCCATACAGGCATGCTTCCCATCCAGTGTGGACAGGGAAGGAAAGAACCCCATCTGCAAAAAGGATTATGCTCAGTGCCAGTTTTTACTTCAGCTGGAAGTGAGATTTTCTGATAAGGCAGAGGACGGGAAAAGCTGTCAACTCTTGAACTGCAAAAAGGTTGTTATTTTAACAGCTATTACCTTAACAGCTATAGCAAACGCTTGCCTCCAAGTTTCAGTTATTTTTAAGCCAAGAAATCATATTGCTTAAAGTGCATTTAGGACAGAAATTATTGACTAAAGTTCTCCTAACTTAACTTCTTTTTCAGTCAATATAAAGGAGCCTCAGCAACAGTTAGGCTTTATATTTCCACGGTGGCCTTAATCAGAACTTTTGATGAGTACCACACACTGCTGGACACAGGTCACCATGTTTCTCCAGATAAAGGGCTATGGAGCATGTTCTCTTGACCTCCTAAGACAAGGACATGAAAGTTTGCTCAGTGGTCTGCCAGTTCTGTTGCTTTGACCAGTCTAAGGAGACCTGAGTGTAACATGAGTCTCCTACAATGTTGTCATGTTTCCTCTGCATCAGCCAGACCTGTAACTTCTTGTGAGCCTTGGGTATATGTTTCAGAATGGTACAAATGCCCTAGAAATATGGATGACCATGGACAGAAGTGTAAAATAGCCTAACTGATTTAAAAAGCAATTTAGATTGTAGTGCAGCAGTGAGTTTAGGTGCAAAACATACCTTAGCCAGAATACCAGCATGGGCATTTTACAGTGTTGAAAACCACTGACTGGAGATCGCAGACAGTCATAAAAATCAGGGAAGGACATAAGACTGGACCAATTGCACAAGTATTTTTTCTCTAGGTATTCTCATGATTAGCAAACATACAGAACACACACACAGAAAATGTGTACTGCAAACAGAGTTAAAGCTAAGTATTTCATGAACCTTTATCTGAAAAAATCAAGGTTTTAAGGAATTTAAGCATTAAGCAAAACACACTGGGAATAGGAGAAATATTTTTTCTTGTTTCTTAGACAAACTTACGATCCACAGGAATTTGCTTCTGCCTCTGAGGGTCTCGTGCAACACTTCCACCGCTGTCGCTGGAGGTGCTGCTTTGGCGGCTGACAGTTGCTGGTGCTTTGGGCACAGGCACTGGTATAGGTGCTGGTGCCATAGGAGGGAGGGGCACAGCCACAGGGACAGGAGCAGGCGTTGGAGGTGGTGAAGGAGTAGCAGGAACTGGATCAGGTTGTTTTGCAACGTAGTCTGTCCTTTGCTTCTGAAAGGATGCAGAGAGACTCAGTTCGACAACAGAACTTGGATAAGACATCAGACAAACTCAAGTTTCTGCAGAAAATGCTGAGATACTTTGCTCCAACTGATTTCACTTATTACCCAAAGACATCTTGCTAGATAGTACCAAAATTTGCCAAAACTTGATTTGGCACCAACGTTTGGCATCAATTTCCTTCTCTGTCAAACACAAAGCTCACAGTAATGGTATCATCTTAAACATGTTTTTTTCTTTCAAACAGATGAGTTCTATAAATGAAATTGATGTTGTATCTTCCAAAATATTTGAATTGTTGGATTTCATCAGTGCAAAAATGTGTATTTTAGAGACATGTGAAAAATTAACATATCCAGCCACACTTCGCTGTCAATAACTAATAGCAGGTGTCTCAAGAACAATTTTGGAGAATAACTTCTTTCCTCCTTCTTTGCCTTTAGAATGACACCAGTTACAGGAAGACACATGTATTTTCCCAAAGCAATCCCAGACAGACAAGCCCAGAAGTTCATAAGCAACCTATGCTACCCTTTGAATTGTTTGAAAGAAAACTCCACATCTCACTGCTTTAACAGTGCTCCCTCTCCAGAGTTTTGGACTAACACAGCTTGAAAGTTTAATACTAAAGTTGTTTGCTTAATAGAGATGCCTCACCACTTAGTTATGAGAAGTTTGTTTCCTTTGGTATGAACATAGATGAGTACATTCTCCAGATTCATTGCTCCTTCCTGAAATACCTTTCCCTATTTCCTTGGAGGCAGATGGTTTACAGCAGATCAAGTAGGGAAATATTTGTAGGAGCCATATGTTAGAATCTGAGCAGCAGATCACTGCCCTGACAACAATCAAACTTTGATTAAATGCCAGGAAATGACCTTATTCAGAAATCCCCAACTCAGTAAATCTAAATGATGGAGAAGGCATTTTGCAGTGAATGTGATCTGGGACACAGATGCTGAGTGCACCTGCAAAAAATTCATCCCATCAGTGGCTATGGCCTAGGAAAGGCCATAAGCCTAGGAAAAAGGCTCTTGTTTCCCTTAATTAATTTTTCATTTAACTAGTAGTAGTCACCTACTGAAGCAAACACATCATCTTGCAATACATTCCCCAATAAACATTTTTAGCTCTGGGTTTTTTTCCTTAGCATTTAGTTGTTCAAAGGCATTCAACTCTATTTATTTTGTGTCCAGCTTGTACAGTGTGTTATGGGGAGATTAAAAAACTAAAAATGTCATGATTGACCTTTCTGTATTCTGCTACTTCAATGTTATGACCATAAATGCTTTTTTAAATGTCAAATGCCAAGAAAAGTGAAATGCATAATACAAAAGAGAACAAGCAGAATAATGTATATTTAAGAAACCTCTCCTACGGTAGAAAGAGAGTGTCCTACCAGGTACATAGCAAATATACCATAATCTATGATATACAGATGTACTGTTGTATATCCAAAATCTTGTTAATGAACTTAAAAATCATTGTTCCCATATAATTTCACAGATACTGAACTCTGATATTCAGCTTTTTTTATCTTGTTCACAGATTGCAGTTGCTAAACTGTTAACCCCACATGTGCCCCTTCTGAAACAACATGCAAGGAAAAAAGCAGGAATTTTTTATGGCAGAGGATTTCTTACAAACCAGGACATCAGCTGCACTCCACCACTAGTCACAATCTAGAAAAACTGGTACTTAAGCACTACACAGAGCTCTCAATTGATGCTACTGATACTGTTTAAAAAACATGTTGTACTGCAATCACAAGCATTATCAAAACAACTTTCTGGAGTGAAAATAAAAATTAAACAGGAAGCACCACTCAAATTCCAGATTTATAGATGAAACCACATTGAAACACCCTTCACATTTTGTTGAACAGTGCCCAAATGCCAATTATACATTCTAATCACACTGAACATTTTTTTAACACTTTTTTTTTTACTCCAGATCTTCAGATGGCATCCACACATTCATCCCATCACATCTATTCATTGCTACAAACAAAACAAGCATGCACTATGGAATCTGGTGACTATATAGTCCAAAAAAGTTACTTTCCAGGTTTAATATCAGAAGAGTAATTTTGTTACCTCTGAAAGCTCTCCCAGCAATTGCTGTGAGGAAATGGAGTAAATCACATCAAATAGTATTGTTAGAAAGGTAAAATGTAGCTGCTGCACACATCACTCCTAAAATTTCATACATATTAGCAATTTAAAACAAAGGAACATCAGTCCTAATAATTACCTCTTCTTACTCACTAAGCAACTCACATAGTGAGTTATTTTCTTCTTCTGAATAACGAAGGGAATGAAGGCTACAAAACATACATATGTGACACCATAAAAGCAATGAGCTCTTTTCAAAGCATCTATTCAGACAAACTTAGAAAATGGTTTAGTAAAACACAAAACCCAAACAAAACCTCTGACAATTGGTTGAAGATCATAATGTGAACATAGAGAACACATGCATCTGTAGAACAATAAGAATTAAGTCACGGCACGTATTAGAATATGAACTTACTTTAGCTTAACAAATGTTGGCTAGCTTAGAAAATGAGGTAAAGTTCACTGCTGACAGAACATGAACTCACTGATTTGCTGACAGCCATTAGAACAATGAACAATTCTGGGTTTTGTTTTTCCTCCTTCCTCATATCTTTTAAGAATAAACATGCAGTCCTCCACTCATGTAAATTGGAACAAACACTTTAAAATTATTTGGAACAGTGATGATACACACTCATTAAAAATCTGGATATATCAGAAAAGCTTGCTAGGATTAGATTTTTTTTTTCCTTATGTTTTGCCAGAAAAATCTTGGTTTTTACAGGAAAAAATACAGAGGTCCCAAAGCTCTTTTGCAACACATTCCAGCTTGCATCTTGTAAAAAAATTAAAAATAAATTGTACGGAATTTTGATGTAAGCAAAACTGTAACTTTGACTATAAATGCTAATGGTATCAACCAAAATTCTTGATCATTGTAAAGATCATTCTGGATCATTGTAAAGTATTCAGACTATGACAAATACAAATTTAGCATGCAAGATGCATTGGATACAACCATAACTAGCATTGGTGCTGTGAAACACTGTCAATAACAGACACAGAGCTTCCCCTTACTTTTTTCCCCAATCATTTTAATGCTACATTCCTTTTTGCACAGTGACAGGAGTTGACCAAGAGGGCTGCAGAGCATTCAGCCTCAGCTCTGTCAACAGCTCTGTGCTTTGGATGTTTTTGTGACACTCATTTTAAGAGAGAGCCAACTAGTTGTCTTCACCCAAAAGCGACAATGAAGTACCCAAGAGTGGAAGAGCAAATTTCAAGGTCTTTTTGAGGTCGTTTCCAGAGTTTCCTTTGGTGGTCTCAGCTATTATGCAGAGTGAAACAGTTGCCTACTCTTTGTGAGGTGTTTATATTGGATTTACAAACCCATCTTGCTAGAATCTTGGAAAACAAGAAGTACACTAAGATGGAAGGAGAAATTTAGACAGAATTTACTTGTTCTGATTGGCATTTGCTAAAATTGGTCCTCATTTAAAAAAAAAAAAAAAGGCAAACTGGGGCCTTTTAATTCCTGTTCTTAATCAAATCCTTTTTACAACTATTCAGTATATTTTTGTATAGTAAATGGCATCACATATTTTGGGATTGGCTCAATGTTGAATTGGATAGGAAACAATTTTTTTTAGTCATGAAAAATCTTAGTCTGATGGCAACTTCAAGGAGCATCTGATATGGAATGAGGTAAAAGAGATACTGGTTCTTGGTCAAGAATTATGAAATCCTTTTGGTCACTGCAAAATTAACACCTGGCAATTACATCTCTTCATTATCAAACACTTCATGATTTGCAGGAAAGATACCAGTTGGCAAAAGATTAGTATGACACTATGATACTAACTTGGAGCACAAATGCTGTGCTTGATGAGAAACAACTTCCCACATAGATATTTTAAATGAGCTGCTAAACAAAGAGAATTGGGAAAAAGGTGTTGAGGGTAGATTGCCAAGATATGGAACAGACATGTAATCCCAAGTGAGATGGAGACTTTTGTCCTGGTTTTTATATACCTTAAACATGCCTCTGACATACACTGTCACACTTTTGTGGACAGTTATGTTTTTTAAAAAATAATACTAAAGGACTGCATTTGGCTTAGCATTTACTCTGTGCCTCAGGATTTTGTACAGTGATAATATAACTGTCTCACCTCACAAAGGGTGTCACAAGATTTAACATGTCCACCAAGATACACACCTCTATCCTAAACATGTTCCTCAAATGTCTTTTTCAAGAGCATTAAAAAAAGTTAATAAGATGCACAGTAAATAGGAAATACCGTGATTAATTCTTTTGTAGGTTCACCAGCAATACTTGTACAGAAGAAGAAATCAGAGGGCTTGGGAAACTTTAAGTTCACACATAATGGGATGGTGAAGTACCATTGTTTGTACACAATAATGAGGCAGGCTAAACAACACCACAGGAAACTCTGATAAACAATAACAAAACTACTAAACAAGCAAAAACAGGGTAAAACTTGGAACTGAACAGAAGAAAGACAATGTTACAGCCTCTGAGTCACAGAGATGATGAAATAACTAGGATATTGCTTACAATGAGTGTTCCTGCAAGTATAATCTTAGACAATTCAGTGCTTTCAAGTAACTATCTGGAACCTGGATCCTGAAAGGTACTGACAGAAACTCGGGATCTAATGTATTGTGTGGACTCAGAGGTCACTAGGAGAAAGAACAAAGTGAGAGTAAAATAAACTTTGCAGCTCTAAGATTAATTGTAACAATGAGGCATCCATCGCTCACAGAAAGGGTGTCTGTCTGTAGAATGACTGAGTGAAAAAATAGCTCTTACAATGGAATCTTTAATCCTTCCCATTAATCTAGAAACACCCTTTGGTCAGCTGTGCTTTGATGGCTATTGTCTGTAAAGAAACACACTAACCTTGCACACAACACTTATCTGTGGCTCACCACAGCAGAAAACCTACTTTGAACTGCTCTCAACACTAAAGATGACTTCAGAGCCCAGCAAAAGCTGCACAGCACCAGGCAGTGAGCCTGCTCGTGTTCAGGGTCTGGCAAAGGCACTGATAGAAACTGCTTCAATTTCCTGCTCTACCCACAAGTTCTCCTGTTTGACCTTGAGCAAGGCAGTCATGCCTTCAATGCCTCATTTCTCTCTGAAATAACAGCAATGTCTCACAGCGCTGTTATGAAAATAAATAGGGTTATGCAAACAGATCCCCAAAGAACCATGTGTCTATCAAAGGGAAAGAGACAAATGAGCACACTCAGGACTTCTAAAACTATAATAATCACCATCAAGTTAGCAACAACATCACATCATCCCCTTTACATTCCTAAATAATTTCAGTGTTTCAAGCTCACAGTTGATTATGATAAAGCTACAAACAAAACAAACCATAGACTGTAGGGAACAATCTGCCAGACAACAAAGAAATAAAATTATTTGAAAAGTTGTTCTCTGACCCTAAATTTCATAGGTTTATGGAGAATGCTTTGTAAAAATGATTACTTCCTATGTCATGTCATTATTTCAAACAAAAAACTTCAAGACCTGCAGTGCATTACAGAGAATAGTGTAAGAACCTCTATTCAAAGCTGGACTCAGTCTGCTCAGGATTTCTTGGCGTGTTCCAAACACACAAAATGACATGCAACCAAAGAAAGAAAAGTCAGATCTTGAAACTGGGATTTGAAAAATTACTCCAGGTGCGTGCTTCATTTCAAACAGGCAAAAACCATAATCAATTTAGAATGAGCTCATACATTAGAAGCAAACAATTAGGGATACGAAAAACTCAGAAATGGTCTGATTCAAGCCCACCAAGCTCAAGACAGGTCTACCACATCACTGTGCCACAAAAAGCACAGGACCTGTTTCTCAAGAGATTTTCCATTTCCATAGCAAAACTAGAAATAGTGCAGAAGTTGCAGCTTTTATGGTATCTGTGTACACAGAATCCTGCACAGCAACACCTTCAGCTGGGACTTTTCAATGAGTCTGCAGCAGAGACAGTCAATAGGAACATTATGGCATTTCTCCTTTTTCATTCATCAGTTGCAGTGTGTTGGCACAAAGAAAGAATATTAGATTAAATTCAATTAATTTTAACTTCAAGTTTCAACAGAAGTTTGTTTTACATTTGGACCGAAATGTCTGATTCAGAGGTAGGCCTGCAATTTCTGCTTAATCCAAAATTGTTTGCCTAACCTTTCAAAAACATTAGAAATAAAAGGGAAGAAACAGGTCTTATAAAATACCTTGTTTTATGAGCCTCTAGCCCACTTAAATGTTGTCTAAAAGATACACATTACAGATTTATGCTGTATATCCTTACTCAGGTGGACAACTGCTCTGACCTAAGATTTCTTTCCTTTTTTGTTTTGTTTGGTTTTTTTGTTTGTTTTTTTAATATTTTACCCTCTAATTCTATTCAATATATGAAAGAAACTACAACAACAACAACTTAATTCCACACCATAACATGAAAGAAAGAAAACCAAAATTGGGTCAGGAGAATAGTGTTATTGATGCACAGGCATAGTAACTGACTAATACCTGCTTTGTGAATTCAAAAGCAAAGATGTCTATTTTTTATTAATCCAAAATGACCATAATTAAATAAATTGAAGAGTAAAATAGAGACACACAAAGACAGAAAATAAAAAGCTAGCATTCACTCTCCTAGTAGAAACGCAGATGACCCTACCTTAAATAATTCAAACTCCTTCTTTGGCATCAACAGCTATCAATCCACAAAGGATATTTGCAATTAAAATAAATACATACACATCCATTAGGCTCAAAACTACCACCTCTAAGCAAATAAGCAGGGGAGAAAAAAATCAAAACAAAAATCCCCAAATCATAAAGGAAAACATTTTACTGTATCTCTGTTGACTTCATTCTCATGTTACACTCTGCCATATAGAAATCGGCCTTAGCCTGTATAAGTATCAGTGGAACATGCAGGTATTTTAGCCTTGCTGTGAACCTCCTCCTCCTCCCCACACACACATGCACACTTCAAAGGAAAGTTTTGCTCCCAAGGAGCAGACTGTACCTGGATGGTGCGAGTATAGGCAGGCTCTGACCATCCTGGACCACCTTCTTGATTCCTCAGAGGGTCCAAAATGTTGTTTGGCACAAAGCCCGTGCTGCCGCTTTTATTCTGAACCTTCCACCACTGCTTTCTGTCATCCAGAATCTGAAATAATTTTGCAAATTAATTACATCTTTTTTCTGACTTTCCTCCTGCCAGTACTTAGAATGTGCATCATTTCAAAACAAATCCATAACTTTGCCAGGTTTTGTGACAGCCAACAGAACTTACACAGATGTCCCTGTGAAACCCTGTAGGCTTCCTTGATTATCACCATCATTAATTCTACATGGTTGGACTGCACTTTTCAAAACGTGGCTCTCATGGAAGGGCATGGAAGAAAAGTGTATATTGAACATCTGTGAACTAAGACATTCTGGACAAGACAGTGGAATGAAAACCAAATTCTTGTGCAGAGATGCTGATGTCTCTACAACTTACATGAGTTGACAAAAGGAGTAAGTAACCACTAATAACCCAAGAAAAAAGGCATTGTTGTAGGGAAGCACAAATTTTCAAGAGAGCATGTTGAGTAAACAGTGAACTGGAACAAGATGGCCAGGAGAAGTATGAGATCTGACTACCTGCCATTCATTCTCATACAGAACATTGTCTCCCCTTTTACTCCCACCTTTGTATCTATCTTTGTATCTAAATGTATCTAGCTTTCAGAGTACCAGATCTTCCAGGAAAGCAGCGTCTTTTGCTTTACCCTTTATGCACACAGATTATGCTTGTCAGAGCCAGTTAAACTACTACTAAATGGGCTTTTAAAAACAACACCAGAGAAGACAGAAGAAACACACAAATACATTTCTAACATGGATCTCTACAGCATCAATTCATAAGCCAGTGCAGAAGCTCCATTTATCTTATCTATGATGCAAACAAGACTGATTGAACTTTCTTTAGAGAGAGAAATCAAACACATTGAAGTGATCATTAAGGACAGCCCAACTGTCCATAGGAAAGGTACCCTCAGTTTTGAGTAGTACCAGAAATTTGTGGTTTCCCTTTGAAAAAAAAAAAATTTACCTCTACAATCTCTTCTTTCATGACAGAAAGCTCACTGTTGTTTCTTGCCATAAATTCGTACTTGCATTTGGCATATTTCTTGGTCTGTGCTTTACTGTGTGCTTCATAGTTTCTGCAAAGCAAAGATCAGACTGTTGTTCAGCAAGACACTCAAGCAAGTAAAACCACTAACAAGATGCCCTCTTGAAAAATCTGCAAAACATTAAAACAAAAACCCCACATCACTATAACCTGATGCTGTTGTAGAACTACGTATTCATAACACAATGATTTAAGTGCCAAGAAAAAGAAAACAACAACACCCCCCCCCAAAAAAAACCCACAAAAGAAAGAGGTGGTTGACCTCAAGAACTGGTCATCTCTCTTGGCTCACTGCTTGCAAGATGTATGATAAAAAGATTAGCAGGTGCCATTGTTTTAAAACAAACTTGTACACTATATTTAGTCTGTTCTCTTACACTAGCTTAAACAATCATTTGCCATAAAAACAAATGAATATACTTAGTATATAAATGGTATCTTGTGCTTTGTATGAAACGGTATTTCTAGTGTTCATAAATTGTTTCAAATACACAATAAATACATTTGTCATCAATATCAGTGGGATTAAACTCTCTAAAAAATGCTCACCTCAAACAGGTTTTTTTAATTGACCATAAGATACCATCAATTCTAACAACCTCAAGTTACTGCATCAATTAAAAATGAAAAATAACTTCTTGGCAGTAACAAACAGCCTTCCCTGTAGAACAATGCATACCACAGATTAACTCTGTGTCTTTCTCTTTCCGTGGGGAAAGACCTGTTCAGAATGCCTTTGGGTAAGCAGCTACTGGTTTCTTTCATACAGTACCTCTTCAAGTAAAGAAGCCCCCCCAGGTCCAAAAGAAACAGTAACTTTATTCACATATTGCAATTTACAGCCAACAACGAAAATCCATACCAGGTAGTAAAGTTAAAAAAACCCCAAAACACACACAAAAAAAACCAAACCCAAAAAATCCAAACAGACAATGGAAGCATGAAGCAATTGATGGCTTGAAATGCTGCATACAACATCACAGCATGGGGATATGAGTGCAGACAGTTGCTGATGTTGGCACTGTGCAACGTTGGGTCCCAAGTGTGCTTGAGCAATCCCGTAGATACCTAGCTATGCATGGCTGTGGAGAACTGTCTCACTTGACTTAAAGAACAGAAAAAAAGAAGAGTCATATTTAGATTGAAAGAAAGGCAAATCACTGAAAGTATTTAAGGAGTAGCTAGTAAGAGGCTGAAAGATGTGTGAGTAATTCAATTTTTTTCTGCCACCACTCAAAATTCATGTAATTTTTGAACTCCTTTCTTACTATCTCAGGGACATGAATAATGTACCTCTAAAGGTCATTTTACTTTTAGGCTTCCTTTCCAAACTCATTTCATTAACTGTGTCTTCCCTTCTTTGTCCACACCATCTCTCCTGATCCCTTCCAAAAACGTAACCCAGGAAGAATTTTTAAAAATGCTTACATTTCACTTGTACTGCACTCTGGTGCAATCAACAGCAACATCCCCAGAACATGTGCCAAGCCATGTCTGTATGTTCCTGAAGAGACTGCAATTCCTCAAGCACAGCTTAATGAGCCAAACACTTTACTTGACAGACAAATATTCTCAAGACTTCCCTCCATCCATCCTCCACTGTGTTTTCTTACTGCCTATCAGGCAGAGTGTAACTGCAGCCCTCTGGTCTCCACTGCATGCATGCTGCTCAAGAGCCTTGTGGATTGCACAGACTTTCAGGGTGCTTTTCTTCAAACAACAGCACAAAACCAAACCACACAGCATACTACTTTGAAACACCACAAAACTTGCTGAAAAACTATTCAGTACTCTTTCAGCATCAGGGGGAGTCCCCCGTATATCCAGTATCACACTGAAAGTTTAAGATCCTGACAGTTTACATCAATCAAGGAAAGTGCACCTTACTGCAGCTCCAGGCATGTTGGAATAGGGCTCACTGAAGTTCCCTGTGATTAAAATTTCCCTGGACAAGGTGCAATCAACCTGTCAGAAGGTAGTGGATGGCTTATCACATTCCAGGTAAGAGAGAAAGGAATTTAGAGTACAGATGATCTAGATTTAACGTTGACTGATCCAGAGACAAGAACTCAGAAAGAGACAGTAATGAGAAAATGATTAAGAGATGACTACTACTGCTGCTGTTTTTATGAAGAATAATTCCGAAGTTCAGGAGAAGAATCAAGCCTTCAACCAGCACACCGCATGGGAATTTGTTTGCATGTGGATTAACAACAGTATCTTTTAGCACATAGCTCAGAACTAGGGATTACGCAAAGGTTTTCATCATAAAAGTTATATCAATGTTGTTTTAACCAGCAACTTGATCTCCAAAACTTAGCTTAAGCATCTTGCATGGCACATAAACCAGAATACTGTTCATATAGTGTATACAAAAAATGGTTTGGCATAGGGGAGCAATTTCAACATTGATTTAGCAATTTACTTCCACAGTTTCTGCTGGTATAAATTCTCCCCATGGACAAGGTGAAGACTCCAAGGACCATTGCATTTGATCTACTCAGATTTAGGCTAAAGTGAAGAGGATGAAAGCGGATGTGCAAAAAGACACTGGCTGCTATGCAAACATTTCAGAGCATTTTCAGTAACATTTGAAAGTGAATGGAAGAAACAAGAAGTTACTATTCTGAAAGTGGATATTTATGTACCACCCCAGAAAACAAAAAGCAGGAGAACCAAGAAGCACTAAGTGAGCAGCTAAACAAATCAAACAATCATTCAAAACACGGACACGTGAATCTCAGAGGAGACTTGTCATCCCTTGTAGTGCTAAAAAGAGCAAAGCATATATTTAAAAGCATGAACCAAAGCAGAAATAAAATTTGAACCCATATAGGAGGATTCTGTGTTCTCAGTTAGGTTGGAATTCCACTCTATCATTTTTGACAAAAGCATTGATTTAACAGCATACATAAACAGGGAAGTTTCATAGAAATTATACTACAGGGTGTGAATGTTGTGCCTTAGAGAAGCTCCAGACACACCCAGAGGTACAGACACCACCACCCCAACAGGAGTAAGTGGGGACAGTTATCCACAGCACCACGTACGCCCTTGAGTCAGTGTTACCTATCTACATGTCGGCTAACAGTTTGCTTAAAGGCAGCCACAGCTGCCCCCTGGTCCAGCAGAGGCCCTCTCTTGTACACTGTGTTACTGAATGCATACCCATCGGATGGAGGGTAGTCAGGAACACTGGGAGGCTGAAAGACAAAACAGAAACAAAGCCACGAAGTGGATTAGTGTCATCATCAGCTCTTCCTAGTTCACTTAATCCAGCACCCCTAGGGTCCCTGTCAGCATTCACGTGTCCTCAGGTGCTCACAGTTCTGCTATGAAAAGTTAATAACTTCTGCATTTCAAATACATAAGCAGGGAGATCAAAAGGATAAGAATAAAAGAATTTCTATCCTAAGTCATCCCACTGCATTAATATTGCAGTGGATATTCTTTAGAAAAACAGTTCTCTGGGGCAAGGTCCATGTCATCTCTCGGATATCACTACGGCAACACAGCTTGCAAACAATGACAATAGCTTTAAAAAAATTGCACTGAGAAACCCCTTTCAGCTTTTGTTCTAGATGCACACTTAAAGCCAGAAAACTCTAGCTAGTCATCAGCATGTTTGTAGAAGAAATAAAACCTTCCAAGTGAAATTACCACTCTACTGCAGGATTACAGTATCAAGTGGCTCATCTATGCCACCCTTTCACTACATGTGACTGAAGTCAAAAGAGAAATGCAAAAAAGGACTATGATAGTATAATTAAGGATTTTAATTAAGGAAAACAATGGCAATTTATCTCAAGCACAGAGATATGGATATTCAAGTCTTCAGGAAATTCTTTTTAAACTGCAATCCTTTAAAAAAATCCACCTTAAATCCAGCAATGACACTCTGCTTCTAGCAAAAAATATTTCAACCACCATTTCCCAAAACAAAAACAATCTAAGCAGTTCATTTCTGGAGATTATGACGCAGAAGTTGTACATTTTAGATCTTTTCCTTATACCACCATCCAGCTGCCACACAAAACCTTCCATACACATAGACTATTCTTTAAAACTTTATTATTAAGACCTTTTTGAAAAAAAAAAAAACAAAAAAACAACAAACACTCAAGTGACCCCCAGCTTATACCTTACATCTAAACACAACCAGGAAGTAGGAACTCATTTTACTTCACACACAAATTATTTGCATTGCCTTATCCTCCCTGGGACTCTCTATCCCCAGTTCCCCACTGTTTCACAGTCATTTGAAGTCCTCATCACTGAGCTGACTCCACCTTGAAACCCCTCCAGTGGGAGCTATGTGTGTAGCTACATCTTAAGATTCAGGAATGGAAACTAAACCATAAAAATATGGTTCTCAGGAGTGGGAACACCAACACGAGGCCAATTAGCAGCAAGAGATGAACACTTCAATTCTCATTTTTCCAGCACTCTTTCTTAAACAAGCTGTCAATGGCAGACTATGAAAGAATAATGATACTGGTACCACCTATTCCAGGGCAGTCCTTTTGCTGCAGACAAATACCATTTTGCACTCCCATAGCTTTTTCCAGCTGAGCACCTACAGCACTTCACAGCTATTAAGCAGCTCAGTGCTTTTCCCCCTAGGGATGTGCTGAGGAGGCACTGGTGCAGGGAGACAAGGTACCAAACTTAAACAACTTGCCCAAGACCACATGGGAATCAGCAACAGTCATGAAACTAAGATGCCAGGCACAAAAACACCTGCAGTGAGCTGGGATATATTTTGTTGGGGTTTTTTCCTTCTGAACATTTAGACAAAGAGGTTTTTGGGGGACACAACTAGGGATAGCACCACCAAGTACTTTCTTGTAATATAGTGAAAGTATAAGAAATTAATGAAAGGAGTACTAAACTCCACATTTGTGAAGAGGGAGCTTAATTACAAAATTATCTAAAAAGTGGTGGATTTTCATCTTTTGGGCCATGTGCCTGTGCAGAGATGCATATGTGGTTCAAATTCTGCCTGAAGTATATATGATAAAAATCACTGGAATCTGAAAGCACAGGTCAAGAATCAAACTGAACCTCAGGGACTTGGACAGTCCTCCCAATGGTGGCAGCAAAGTGCATCAAGTTCAAGGAGAGCAGTAAGCAAAAACCTTCTATTTTTTCCTAACTGCATTTTTGCTTTCACATAATTCTAATAAAAGTATATTCAGCTTGCACTGACATAGCATATGTCAGACCATGCTTAATACAACAATGCTGCAAAATACTTTCTTTAAGAAGTAAGCAGCTGGTCTTGCCTTCAGCTAATTCACAAAATGCTGTTGCAGGTAACCTACCTCAGATGACAGTCTCTTCATTTCTTGTTTCCGCTGTTGCTCTGCAACATTTGCTACAGACTCAGCCAAGTGATTGAGCTCTTGCTCCTTGGGAGCTCCCATGAAGTTCAGCAAAGGAGGCTCCCAACCATTTCGGAAACGGGGCACGTATGGTGGAATAAAATGGTCTTTGGGCCAATCCGCTCTGTAGGAAAAGTGAATTAGAGATCAGTATCAAGGGCCATACATATATTGGTTTAATAGGCTTCCTACAAGTTGAAATGCTTTAGAATCTTTATCAGTAGAGAGGAGAGGTCTCTATACTAAAAGAGGACAGGCAGAATTGTGCTAGAACACCGAAGAACAGCAGAAAACATTTATGACCACAACTATGTTACCTGCTGAAAGAAATTGCTCCTGCTGTAAGGACTTACCAGTAAAACACAACAAATTTCTGTCTTTTAGCAAAAGATGAGTAATAGAAGAACCAATCATAAACAAATCTAGGACTTGTGTCAACTGTTAGATGGGTTAAGTACTGCAATGTTGTATTTGTGTTGAAACACCAGATAAAAGACTTAAAAGAAACAGTCTTATAAGAAAGTCTGAAAGCAGGTATGAAGCATGGAAGCTTAGGGGGCCTAGCTATACCTAAAAGAAAGTTAAAAAGTTGCTTTTACTGATAAAATCCCCAACTGTACATGCTTCAAGACACAAGAATTATCATCACATTTGCTGTTTTGTAGTCCAGATTGATCTTTTTAAAATACTGTATTACTTTCCAGAGCTCCATTAGAAATCTCTATTGTAACACAAAATACCTAAGTAAATGCTTTTGTGCTCTGCCTTTGCACTATACATAACGCACTGTCCCACAATATAAACTACTGCATCTTCACAGTGGAGGCAGAAATGGCAGTGTACATTACAGTCTTTTAACAGCCTTGTTGACACTGCTCCAATTTAATGCTGCCAGTCACACAAGTTGCAGAAGCAGTCAGTAATTACTAGCCCATTAGCAGACCTGAGTGAGGTCAGTAACCCTTGAGTTTTATCTCTCCTGCTGCACCACCTCACCGTGTACCTCTGGATACTGAGATCAATCAGACCATTATTTCTAACCTGCACAGGTCAAGCAACTACACTCTAAGTGCTTCATTCTTCACCACCCAACATGAGCTACTTCTCTTTCCATTAAACCTTCTTCAGGCTGAAGTAAAAAAATGATGATGGTACTTCCCAAGACAAGGAGCCCATTATTTCACTTAGTGATCCATTTTCCCTGCAGAGGGCTCCAATGCTGTCAAGCAATTTCCACTGTCAGCCCCACTACAAGCTGCTATAAAAGCCAGCAAAGCTTGAAGCAGGTAAAGGCAAGCAGATGGGTGCTTTCCTAGGGTAACCTCTCTGGCAATCCTGAGAAGCTGTAATTCCAGTTTCCAGCTCATTTTGTAGTAGCAAGCTGAATGACCGGCCCAAAGCATAAATTTGGATATTCCTGATCCTGCAGCAGAGTGAGATCAAGGAAGGGAAAGAACTGTACATCACTCTCCCTGCTCTGAGGACACATTAGTCACTCCAGACTCAAGGGCTTTCCATGCAGCCTTCTTTATCAGCAAAACACTCAACCACTTTTTAACCAATCAACTAACTAAAGAAAATCACTTGGTAGATGTTTATGTTCCAATCTGAAACATAAAAGCAAGGATGAATAAACACAAAATACATGATGCATTTCCAGCCCAAGTGATTGCATACTTCATCATCATCAAACATACTTATCCTACCACAGATGACAGAGTTTAAAATGCACTTAGCTATTTTAAGCTTTTTTTTCTTTTGCATGTTTTATTTACCTAAGTAATTTCAAACCATATATTTACCTCAAACCAACAAATGCATAAAAGAGTGGCTTCACTTTTATGGTTAGACTTAGCTAAAAATTAACTAAGTGCAATAGGTAAGATATATAACACGGTTCAGCCAATAAACACTGTTTAAAAAATTATAAACATATTCTTTATAGCATTATGATGCTTTTGAAGTAGTAAAGATATTGTACATTTTTAGCTTTTGATCATTACTGGAAATGGAAAACAGGGATCTGTATCCTCTTCAAAATTTTGTCACTTTTTATTGCAACTTCTTCAAATTGATTTTTAATGAAGTACAGATAGCTGGGTTGGGAAAATAATAGTGAAGCACAACTGGAAACATGCAAGGGACAGTTCACAAAAAAATACTGCTAAAGGTTCTTGATCCTATGAACAGAACAAAACTTTCTGTCTGCATTTTCTCCCTCCTTGAGACCCCTAAAATCAGATCACTCCCATATCTCACTGAGGCTGAAGATTTCCTTTCGAAAAACTTCGAAGAACAGTTCTGAAGAGTCATAAGCCTAAGAAATTAATATTGAGTGGATAACTTGGTTAAGATCATGTCAATAAACTTGAGTTTAGAGATCATCTCTAAAACACACAAAGGCTTTTTCTCACCTGGCTTTGGTCCATGTGTCCCCCAATGACATCCATAACTGTCCTTCCTCACTGGTGACAGTATATCGCAGAAAGTCTATAGTATCTTTTGTTAAGAGGGGGCTGAGCACTGTACTAGCAAGTTCTGGACCTCCTGTGGTCTGTACCACCTAAATCCAAGTATGAAAATAATACACTGTCAGTAAGGAAGTTACTGTGAATAGAAGTTACTTACAGTGAAGCTAGGAAACTTTTATTACAACCTCACCACCCAAAAAACCAAACCTCTGACAGGCTAACAATGCATCTTAATGTACTACAGATTAACTAAGTCATTTATTGCAGAAGAATTGCTGTTCTGGTCACCAACCATTTCCTATTTAGACCACTTTTTGGCAATGTTGGTTTTGCTCCACTGATCAAAACCAGAAATACTTCCATTAAAAGACATATGGCAATGCCTTCAACTCTCCCTCTGCATTATGTAAAGTATGGGGGGGGGGTATTTTTCATTAAAATTTATAATGGCAAACTGTAACACACAGAGCTAAAGATGGTTTAAATAAATATATTTAATAGATAGGAACATACACAGAAAGGGATATAAATTATTTTCCAAAAAGAACCTCACCCTGAGATACACACATTTCTCCTCAGTTACCATTCAGGGACACATCATTTCAATCTTGTTCTCCTTGAAAAGGTTACAGAGTGTCTAAATACAAGAGCTCTCAATGAAAACATTGTGAAAATTATAAAACCTTACCATATGTAGTGGAGTAAAGAGAAAATGAACCAGTTCAGCTGCACTAGGATTCTGGATATGGAACTTTAATTTGGCCTGAAGGAAGGGGAGAATGATATATTTTAACCTCTTAATGATATATTGTATATTTAATTGTATATTTATTGTATATTTAATGATATATTGTAACCTCTATGACAATAAATACTTCACATAAGAATGGCCATCCCTCATCAGACCACAGGTCCACCTAAGCCCACCGTTTTGTCTGCAATCATCCAAGTGCAAGTGTTCATTCATCGAGATGCTTTTTAAACTTTATTCTTGATTTTATATTGTTTTCTATGTCTGACAAAGCACCAAGAAGTTAAATTTCAGGCTTTTGTTGGTCCTGCAATGATGTTGAAGTAAAGCACTGCTACAGCACAGGTTTTCAAGAGCAACATTAAAACCCAAGTCCTAGATGCTACACTGTACCAAAACAAGAACTGTTCCTTCTCCTGCACAGAAGATTCAAAGATGCACATGCATTGTTCTTGCATATAAACCTAATTTTAATGCAGAAAGTGATAAGAAGTAAGAATGGATAAAAATGAAGCATTATTACTGAGAAGGATTGACATATGTTCTAAGAAATCTGCCCCTTCCCCTCCCCAGTCCTTTAAGGTCAGAATCACAGCATTCAATACAGGGTGTTTTGGGTTTTTTTTAATAGATATTAACATTTCTATATATGTCCTTGCAATCAAAATTCATTCCCCAAGAGGATGGAAAAAGCTGATTTGACTCAGTGAATGCAAGAACAATTTTTCCCTGTTGGCACTGCTTCCCCAGCAATTGGAAGGGACAGTCAGTATCTGGAAGTAAATGCTTTGAAGATGTCCCACTTGCTGTCTTTCTTTAATAACACTTCCAGAAGAGGAGATGCCAGGACAAGGCTCTTGAATTAGCATCTCTGCTTGTTGAGAATCTATAAAGTGACAGCAATTTGTCAGATGGAGCATTCTGAGGCCACAAAGGTCTTATCTAATGATGGCAACAAGCACAGAGAATTTCATGGGCATAGCTGAATAAAACTAAATTAAGGCCACAGCTGGTGAGGCTGGCAAGCATGCAACAGAACCATGATCCTAACAGACATTCCTAGAAATTCTTTTGTGATCTAAACTTAAATTTCCCATGTAAAAGGCTTTAAAGAATCAGGAAAAGAAGAACTACAACAATGCTGAAAAAGAAATATGCTCATTTAGTTATTGCATAGAGCCCTTGAGGAGCAGCAGCCCAAAGGCCAACCCAGGCCAGAGGTAGTCAGCTCTGTTCTTGTCTCAGTTCAACCTTGGATGCAGAAGGAAAAGGTGAATGTCCAGTATCAGTCAAGTATCAGTTGAGCTATCCTCCTGTGTCAGCCAAAGATCAAACAAGATTACATTTCCAGGTATATCAGCATTCTTGAAGGTGATACTTGTGAGTTTGCTCCTTCTGAAAGAGCAATGGAGACCAAGACAATGCAGATCCAACCTCACACTTCCCTGGACAGTGCAACCACCTCTGCACCAGCCTGCACCTCTGACAGCAGTAGGGCATTAAGATCCACAAGGTCTCTCCATGTGGATAAGGCACCAGCAAAGTTATAGTCAGAAGGCTGAAAACTTGATTAATATATTCCCAAAGAACTTCTGCAGCTCCCTCAGGGGAATGGACAATAAAGCATCTACACCCACTGGAAGAGTAGGAATCTCCAAGAAAAATACAGAAATAACTGCAAAGCAAATCTGTTATGTTACTGATTCTTTCTTCTCCATCTTTCCCCAGAATTTCAGTTCTTCACTTTATCAGACACAGGAAAATCAATGCAGCAAAACTGACAGTCAAATTAATTTGTACTGCTGTGAAAAACAACGATCATGTTATATTTAACATCAACTAACCCAGAAAAAAAACCCAGTTACTGCATGCCTTACACCACCATATACACTGGCACTTACTCACCAGAAGATTGAAGCCATGCTTGAATTTTTGGAAGCAGTCAACAAATTCATCTGGAGGTGGTGGTTTTGCACGGAGAGTAAGAACTCCCTCTGGTGAACAAAATGTGATTTTATATATACTATATGGTATATAATTTCTAATTACCAACTCACAGAATTCTGTAACTATAGAACCACAACACTGAGCATATCCTGCAGTCCTATCTCTAGTCACTCCCCACTGACTTGAAGCAAATTATTTTCATAGGATTCCCTCTAAGCACATACTGTGTAGGACTTTGTGCTCAAAAGTGAAAGAAAATTACTACATTCATGAAAGAATAACACAAAGCCCCCACATTTGTTAACTACTTCAATGATCCTCAGAAAAAGAGAATTGTGTGGAGCAAGAACTCCTACCTCCAGGACCTTTCTTTTTACTTTTCTTAGTTTTCTTCCTCTTTGAAAGTTCAGCAAATGCTTCAGCAGCTTTTTGTAGTTTGGTAACAAAATACTCAATGTCATCCAAAATATGGTTCAGAATTTGCTATAGAAAATAAAAGTAACAGTTTTTCTACAAAACCTGTGGCAGAAATACTCCAGAAATCAAAATGACTACTCTCTCAGACACCAACAGCTTCCTTGGAAAAAATCCATGCTAGAACATTGCTTACTTAGATTCATCATATTCTTAATTTTATACACTTGCAAAGTATTTTAAACCCTAAATTTTTAAAAACTTAGGGCCACTGGAAGTTTTTTAAAACACAAGCATCAAGATAAATAAATTCAGATTGGTATTAAACAATTCATTCACACATCACATTTTCTCTGCCAACATCTGAAAAAATTCTAATTATCTGTGTAGGACAGCATTTACTACACAGTGTAACTTCATAATCTCCTTTAGTACAAAGTATTACACTGTTTGTTGAATGGTAGAATGTACTTTTATAGAAGAACTATGTTGAAGAATTGTTTTCAAAGAGCAAGTGAAGGAGAAAACATGTATACAACAATTCAGCAATCCCCAAAATGCCTTCCTCCGTACCTTCAGATGCTGCTGAGGACAACATCAGAGCAGAAAAGCAGAATGTTAAAACTGACAAATAGGGCAATATTTCACATTGCATATACCATAAGGCCTGCCCAGTGTTGTTGCTTACGAGCAATATCAGAAATAACCATATTATAATGATTTTCCCGATATTGCATATATCTAAGTCACACTAAATTAATGGAAATTAAGATTATCCTTGTTGAATCTGGTCTACCACATAAAATTAGTACTTACATTTCTAGCTCTTCACAGCAGAAAACTTTGCATCAACATTTAGCACTTTTTTTTTTTTTTTTTTTTAAAGAAAAAATAAGAAAAATAACAATCTATTAATTTTTAAGGTCTACCACACAAACATAAGCAGCCTGGAAAGCTTTCCTCAAGAACTCAATTTCCCTTGTGGAAAAAGCCTTCCCAGGATGTAGAGGTGCAAAATTGCACAGATGTTAAGCAATATCACTTGTAGTTTCTCACTTACAACATCTCTGTCAATCCTGGCTGCTATCATCTCTGCTGTTTCTTCATGATCATGGTACTGTCTATGTTTTTCATCTGCAGAAAAGGGAAGAAAAGAATAAGAAATCCATATACACATAATTATTAGCCAACACTTCCTATACAGCTTATGCTTGAAACCATACTGCTGTGAGAAAAAGGTGGAAAATGTTTGGACCATTCACTTTGCCAGTACTGCACACAAGCTGAAAATCTTGCACCCTAATTCCTGATCCTGCCACATCTCACAAAAAAGAAAAAAACTAAGGTGTATGCTTTCAGTCAACTCAGGTGCATAAATAAAGTTAACCACAGAAGTGTAGTACCAGAGTCTGAATCAAAAAAATCACAGCAGGAGGTGGCAGATTACAAATACAACATAATGACAAATCATCCGTTCTGCAAAATGTGCTGAAAGCTACTCCAGCAGAAATAAGCAAGAAGGAAGAGCGTAGCTGTGACTTCAAAGACAATTCTGAGGTAAAATGTAACAAGAAAAAAGGGATGCAAGAATTTGCTCAGACACGCCAAGTATGGCAACACAGAAACGAGAGGTTGTACTACATTCACAAAAAAAGCCCAGGTTAAAATCCTTATCCAGCTTAAAAAGAAGTACAAGAAGCTCTGAATAGCAATTCAGAAAACAGGTAAGTGCAAACAAATGACAAGTCAGATTATGACAGTCACATCTTATTTCCCAGATCAGGCAAGAGTGGCTTGAGGCATTTCAAACTACACTGGGAGAATAATCTCTCAGGGAAGCCAGAGGGTGACCCAGTACAACCAGTTCTGTATCTGGATTCAATTACTGTAATCTTTATGGAAGTGTTCTTTCCCAATTATTTTTGTCATTACAAGCACCATAAAAACCTTCCACCCAGAATAACTGTTTGCCACTACACTGAGCAGCAGCAGGCTCCCAGAAACACTCACAGTCTCCCTGCTCAGCTGCCCACGCAGACCACGCTGCCACGCGGCTTCTCACATCCACTTGGGTGATAGTCCCTGGGGGCACAGGGGCAGGTGCCTGTGGTGGTGGTGGGATGGCACTGTCAGCTTTGGATATCATTCTAGGGGAAAGAAAGCCCACAAGTGACACTTGAAGAAAAAACATTCTGTTTTCTAGTGCTTAATCAGTGAAGACAAGGAGGCTTCACAAGGAACTCTCTACTATTGAGTATACTATGGACTTGCCAAGTAAAAGCAGTATTCAAAACCATGATGTGTAAATGTCAAATGTAGCAGGAAAGTCACTCCGTGACAGGGTTAGCAAAACTCCATCACATGGGAAATCTCCAAGCAGTGTGATAGAACATGATGTCTAGGGAACTGCCAGTTTACAGAGGGAAATTCAGTGGCTTGGGTTTAGTAGGTGACATTTTCACCACCACATGCAATTCAATAGCTGAACTCCCATTTTGTGTGGAAGTCTTCATTATAGAAGTTACCCTTCAGTCATCATAATTCAGTATCTATTCCCTAAATTTGACAGGTTTCCAGGGTTTCCTTAAAACCCTATCAACATAATCAATTAAATGTGCAGGTTGATTTTCCTTTTTATAACAGTGGCCCTTCCAATCTCTCTTAATACAAATATATCTGCAATTTTCCAGTTTTCCAGATCTTAATCTAGTTCTAAATACCATAAGAAAAGAGGTCTTTAAAGTCATTCAACACCTTAATACCAACAGACAAACCATCCCAACAACTTCTGTCATAAAAACATCCCATCCCTCCTTCCATACCCTATTTCCTTCCATACCCTATTTGAAAGCAATATCTTCACCTTGAATTCATCTCTTTATAATCCTATCTCATTCATGGCATTCAACATCAACACAAAGTGTCAAGTGTTATTTGGTCTTTGAAAACTGCATTAAAAAAGTGTTTCTTTCACCTTCCTTCCTCCAGTCTGCTAGGCACTCTCCTCCATGTGTCCCACAATTCTCTCCCCATGACCTGACCTGATGCCAGCATGTACGAGATGACAGTGAGTAACTGGCACTAACGTGTCACACACTCATGACCTCTTGGCCTCACAGCCCTTGGAGATTGATATCTCAGATTATTTTTCCCCACCAGATGTACTGACCTAGATTCTTTTCACAATTAAATCTCAATTTCCCAGCATATCCAGTGTATTTGATTCCTTCTGGATTGCCTCTATGTGCTCCCACCAGTTTGCTACAGTTCTACAAACAGTAAAGTCTACTTACTTAATTCTACAGCTGCAGAATCACAGAATCACGAAGACTGGAAAAGACCCCCAGGATCATCAAGTCCAGCCTATGACCCTATACACCCAACATCTAAACCATGCCACTCAGAAAAAGTTAAGAGTTCAGGTTTTGTTTTTATAGGGTGTTCATTACTCTAGGAAGCACCAGAATTTAACAGGTAGCTAAGACTGTTAGAAACTCACATAATAATGATTTTTGTCCAGCAGAGACTTCTCTGTCTGGACCACAAAAGTAAGTGTTACTGAGAGATATTAATTGGAACATATTTATATACAAACTTTTCCAAAAACTACCACCCTTACCATTCAGTATCTACAGAATTTGTGTCCTTCTTTCTACACCTCTGTTGGCTACCTCTCATTTCTGTATTAATCTTCTCTGAACCCAAAACTCTCTTCCCCCACATTTCCAACTACCAGAGAAGCTTTCACTACCAGAAAGAAAAAAAAAAAAAAGAGAAGAAAGAACTGAGTTTCATTAAACAGGCAGGGAGCAAGATTACTCAACCTTCAGTTGCTGTCTTATTTAACATCTTTAGGTCCCAAAAGCTTTTATCATGATCTTATTTACGTGGAGTTATGGGGCATTTATGTTTTTAATTTAAATTCTGAACTACTACTTCTGATACACAGAACAGAGACATGCAATGCAAGTGGTACTGATGTCAGCTCTTCCTGTCACTAAGGTGGAATCAGGAAAGGTAAGATTGACTTTATAAATTGAGAAAGCATGTGCTAATTATTAAAGCAAGGCCTCTACATGTGGTTTTGGAAGTGTATCATCAACTAGGAAAAAAAAGAGCAAAAGACAGCAGGCAGACTTGAAAAGCTTCTGAATGCTGTAATGCTATTTGATGTTCCTATATACTGCCAAGAAGTTAGGTCTTTACCTCAGTGTTTCAAGCCTCTTCTTCTGTTTTCCACTTTTGCTGTCACTGATTGCACTTTCAATATCTTCATGAATAAAGCTAGCCTAAAAAGACAGAAGGAGAAACCATCAGTTATCATCTAGATGACCCAGATATATGAAATAATGTCCTTATGCATAGGTTTCAGGGCATCTTCAGATTCCAGAATATCTTACCAAATTCCATTTTCTTGAAAGTTCTGGGATAAATTATTTTTACACATAAATAGAACAAAGAAACACACAATGCTAATTGTCTGGGAGTTGGTATTTTTGTCACTGTTCCAACCTCAAGCATTATCATCAGATGAGTATGTCATCTAGATATCAAATTTGTCTGAAGAGCTGTAATTATCTCAAGCCAACCATTACTCCATATGCTATTTTTCCCTCTGTATACATCTTTTTTTCTCAAGTATATTATTGAAAAGACATAGTATAAAAAAATCTACTATTTGATAGTAGCAGCACAGAGGATTGGGAAAGTAACTTTTAGTGATACAGTTTCCTTTAAGAAATAAGGATAGATTCCAATTTCTCTTTGATGTACCAGAAGAAGAATTTTTCAGAACTTTTCCTAATCTGTAGGTTCCTGCCTCTCCATAACCTCAGTCTGTCTCCAGCAGTGGCCCACAAGTGAAATTCTGATGCACATCTAAGGCATTATTTTAATAGATCTTGTGTTAAATAGGTCACAGCTTCTCAAAGGATTTAGAATGCTCTATTACATGCCTTCAGCTGACAAATTCATTTACTACACAGGTTGTCAAAGTCCAGATCTGTCAGTGGCTGGTTCATGTCTACAAGGTCCATGTCTTTTTTAGTACCCTTATAATGTAGAAGTATATAACTTTTGGGGAGGAATATATAACCTCTGCTGGGACCAGAAGACTTGGTTGAATTCAGGATCCAAGGTGATTAAGAGACTTCTCAGGCAGTAATGAACTGCATTACAGAATATGGACAAGGGATACATTAAGGTTAACAAATTAATAGAAGAAATTTAAGGGGATTTGAGGAACTTAAAATCCAGAAGTATTCCATTAATCATGCTCTTGATATTTTTTATTTAACTTTTTTTTTGTCTAGAAAATACTGAATGCCCCAAGTCATTACTGATTTTGACTAGTTTTTTTTATTGTAGAGGCTCCTGAGGTTCACAGTAACTTCTAATCAAAAGCAGGAAAAAGACAAGTGAGAAAGACCTAACCTTCCAAAAACAGCCAAGCCTCATAAGAAAGGAATAAAACCTGTGGTATGGCCACAGACCCAAACAAAACCTCCAAAGAAAAAGGGGATTGTGGACTTCCAAGTCATGCACACGTGTTCTGCATTTTTCCTTGCACACAGAGGAACAACTTCAAAAGATGAGCCTGTACAAAAGAGACCACCTCTACACTTCGTGAAGCTGGGGCCAACCAGACATCAAAAAGGATTCGTGCATTATTTAACATAATACCACCTGAACTTCTCATAGGACCTCAGTGTCCATTGAAAAAGCAAATTCTGTGCAATGAATCACACAATTAGCCACTCATCTTCACACCACTCACTACACCAATTTCAAAACAGTTGCACAGTGTGACTGCGAGTCTGTTGGTTTTAGACAATGATATGAACTATTACAATGGAATTTTAAAAATCCATATAAAATTATCAACCGGAATTTAGAGAAATACCAATTAGATAGCATAACAAATTAAAATTTGTAATCCTGGAAATAAAGAAGTATTGCAGAATAAATTAAACAAAATTATTTACACTTGAACGAAGTATTTTTTTTTCAGAGACAAACAATCTCCTTATTTTGTGTCTCTTGCAAGTAATATTTTCCTTTTCTTATCTCTCCAGCAAAGTGAAGATGCGGAGGTGAGAATGCAGAAAAGGTTTAATTGCTCAGTGACAAAAGGAGCAGAAAAGGAAGAAAAGTGAGGCAAGACTCAGGGCAAGACATATACACTACATTTACTAACATACTAAAAGTAGTGTTGGTATCATAAGTGCATTTAACTTAGAAGCATATTTAGGAGATTAAAAGACCAGAATTCTTTTCTCTTAATCAGCTCATTTGATTTTATCCACTGTACTTGTCATTTTATAAAATTTCTCCTATTCAAGTAAATCATAGCAGATCTCCATTACTGTCTTACCTTAATCTCATCACACTGGAAAAGATGCAAATCAGGCTTGTTTTGGGTTGGTTCTTTACATATTAATGCAAGAATTGAGTTGTAATTGCATGCATTCATCACAGCTTGGCAATGCTGAATTGTGCTTAACGGAAAATTCTCCAGTTCATTCTGCCGGAAAGGAAAAAAAAAAAGAAGGAAAACTCAAACACAAAACACAACCTTACTATACAACATCCTGATCCCACAAAAGCTGCATGAGTTAAAAAGGGAAAGTGATAATGAGCTCATTAAACTACTGAATCTCACACACATCATTTTTCTGCTCATTCTTTATCTTTCTCTCTCTCTCTGAAAATGAGACTGCCACTCACAGATCTTACCTTTGATTCCAAGTCCACCAAACTGACAGCTTTATCATCCACTTGAAGGATCATATCTTGAGTCCATACTTTGCCTTTGGCATCCAACAATTTCAGCTTCCTTATTCCATCATCTACTGTAATCATTGCCTCTTTTCGGTCCAGAACAAAGGTGGTCAAGTGCTAGTGAATGGGAGGTACATTAAAAAATAATTAATTTTTTCCTATTGCTCAGCAGTGTCAATATTCAAACTGCCAGAAAACAGCAATGAAAATTATTCACGAATAAAAGTGCCTTTGTAAATGACAGATCCCATTAATAAGCCATAAGGGAGGTTGTTTAGTCTCTAACATCATTTTAGGTCAACAGATTTTTTAACTGACTGTTTGTCATACTCTTTCATTTCCTTACTATAGTGAGTGGTTAGAGCTGAAGGCATATTCTGACATCTTTCAGGTATTAAAGCTAGAATTAAACCCGGACTATTTAATTAGCTTTCTTGAGAAGTGAAAACCTGTCTCTCTTGGCTAGCTGAACCGAGGAAGTGTCATCAGAAGCTTCCCAGAAACTCCTTGCCAAGGTTCCTCCACCACCACCCTGGCCTGACATGTCCTCACCTCTTCCAGAGCTGCCAGCTAGCACACTGGCTTGCATCTGACTGGGATACCTTATGGACAGGCTAGTGCCTTCTTTTGCATAAATCACAGTAGAAGTGTAGTATGCTAACTGCTTTTGCTCACCATCAACTTGGAATATTCTCCAGATTCAATAAATGGTCTAGAAATGAAATAGTAACTCTCAGACATCACTTAACCTAGCTTCCCTGTCATTATGGTTTTGACAATTTCTCCTTCCACATGCAAGCCATGCAAGAAAAGCCATAAAATTCTTTCATTTTATCTAGGCATAAATACAGCTTCACATTCCTATTGAAGACCTGGTTACACTCATTCAAGCTGAACCAATTTTAATATATGCCTGCACATCTCTCTTGTAAATATCTTAAAAAAAAAAAAAAAAAAGAATAATTAAGTGTACTTTCTTCCACTACAAGATAACAGCATGTAGTTATGACAGACAAGAGAATAGATATAAGTTGCATATAATCAGTCCTTAAAAGTAGTGAAGTGAAACACTTTCTACTGGCTGCTCACACAGGAATGCTTAGACTTCAAATAGAAGTACTAATTTTCATGCTAGCACAGTACCAAAACTATTATGAATAAACCAAAGAAAAATAGAGACACAATTAGAAGCAACACACGTATTCATCTGCAAGCTGATCATAGGGATAGAAGCACTTGAAATTAAAACTTTTCTGCATGTGATCTCACAATTTGCAGCTAATTTAAACCCAGCAAAAAGGAGCTGAGAATCTATGGTATTTTCAAGACTTAATTTAACCCATGACAGTGGTCTGATGGGAATGAGATAAAGTTTGTGCCAAAGGAAGACTGCAGAATGAGGCATTGCATCTGAAAGAGCTTAACAGGCTACAGATGGGCACTCAGGCTTACCATGCTGAATATTTTAAATATATCTACTCCTGGATAAAATATGACAGCAGCATGCAGTAATTCTGCAAAGCAGCTTAAGACAGTAAGTAACATACTTTGCACTTCACATTGGGGAAGAATCTGTGCAGGCAGAATATATTTATTTAACCACTACACAGTAGACTAACTGGGGCTTTAAGGGCTCATCTCTTTCTGAATATTCTGCCACCTCTGTTGATTACAACTGATTAAAGTATTCATTTTAAATATCATCCTGTATGCCTTGACAGCACTACAGGGTTTTTCTGCTCTGCCTCATCCTTGCAACACGCCAGGTTCAGAGACAGGGCAGCATAACACATTGAGCTGACATCCATCCCATTGAGAAGTGCTGTCCACTTGCCAAACTACACACAACTTCACTTATGTTCCTCTACATCAAAATTTCAGCTCATCACGGCAAAGCTACAGAATTTGAGACATTCCAGTGTAATCTATTCTGAAGTGACCTCAGGCTGGCAGGGTATTTTGGAAGATGTATATGCCTTCAAGTGTATGTATCCTCAGAAATCACACAGACAAAAATAACTGCATGTAACTGGAAGCTGTAATTGGTGTATCACTCATCTCACCTCTACATGATACTGCGAAGTTTCAGATATGCTGCTGGCGCTGTCTCGTGCATAATTCTTTCTTTGTTCTAGAGATGGAAGGAAAAGAAAGAATAATCATTCATTTAACTTCTTATCCTGCTGTTTTTGAAGATGTCTCAGAGATACGTAAGACTAGCTGCACAGATGAAAAGAGAAGATGAGCTGCTGTTAATTTCTGTATTTTGACAGAAAAAACCTTCACCCCCACACAGTCCAGCACAAGGATCATACTTACGTCAGTGATGTTAATAGAGAGCTGGTGAGTGCAAACAAAAGCCAGTTACCTGCTCACAGTGAATCAAGACACTGGAGGGGAGCAGTGTTCTGACTGAAAACACTTAATTGGGAAGCCTCATTATTAAAATCACTGGCTTGCCACTTCAGTAGCAATGTGATAACTAGCATCATGCTTACTGTATTTGTATGAATGCACTCAAAAGCAGAAGTATTCCCTGATATACATATAATTCTCATGTTAAATCTACAAAAGAACAAAGCCACACACAAACCAGACTCAACTCATCCATTATTTCTTCCTGAAGTACTCAATTTTATGAATTACTGACATAGAAATATGCATGGAAAAGTTAAAATAAGAAGAGAAATACACACTAAGTATCTCTAAACATAAATATTTTTCAGCTAACAAAACACAATGCTGCAAAATCAGAAACATTATTTACCTTTTACTCTATACAATGGATTACTATTAAACCAGGAGGAGAGGAGGGAAAAAGTAAGATGAAGACACAACACACACACCACAAAATAAAGAATTTAGATTAATACTGAAGAAAACTTTTCAACTCCAGTGGAAAAAAAACAAATGCAACATTTTTAAGGTTTTTCTCTTTAACTATAATCACTTAACTACCTGATCTGGAACACCAGGAGCTTTGCCTAAGGAAGAAAGACACCAGATGCCACAGCCAAGAGAGGTCCAAGGAAACTCTGCAAGCAGGCAACTCTTTTCTCTCCATTTATTAACTAATTTGATTTCTGATCTTCAAATAAAATACGCAGTTTGATTTTGTTTGGAAGGAAAGTACCTCATGTACATGCAAAATACATCAATTTTACCTTACTTGAAAGTAAAATAAAGGCATGATTGTGTTGGCAGGAAAGTTAAGTTAGTAAAAAAAAAAACCAACAAAAAACAACTACCTAGTACCAAGCACATGATTTGTGACATACAGAGACCTGCAGTGAGGACATCAGAAAAGCAACACTGCGAAGGTCTCTTTTGTGACCAGAGTTCCTTCATACAGGAATTTCGGGTGCTGACAAAGACAGCAGTGCCCTCATTTTCAGATGTCATTTGTATTTGCCACTTTTTACAATCACACTATTAACTCTCCAGCTCTTGGTAACTTTCATGAGAGAATAGAATTTCTGAAAACCTTCCCATGATGATAAACACCACTCATGCAACAGAGCCATCCTGCTCCTGCAAAGCAGCTACTCAGCGTGGCTTATCAAGAGAAGGGTGCCATCAGCCAAGCTGAACAACACCAGGGATTATCAGAACTTTTAAGTAAGGGCATGAATTTCAAAACAGTTGTCTCACTTTCATATTCTGAGATGCCAGGGCAGAGGATCTGCAGTGCTTCCAACTGTAAGTACTATTTCTGCTTTTGCAGCATGCTACTTGAAAGTATTTTTTTGGTTTATTTTCTTTTTAACTGCAATAGACACACACACATGCACACCCCAACAAAACAGTAAAGCAGTAGTGTCTGATTTGCTACCTTTCTTTTTTTGTTTGGATGATGATCTGAAGAAGTAAAGTCCATCTGTTCCTAACAAAATAAGGGAATTAAAAAGCAGTTTCTAGTTTAACCCCACAGAATAATTTGCATCTCCAAGGGGATAAGTTAACAATCTTCTGTTATTGACTGTAAATGATAGTTAAATGCTTTCCGGTAAGAAAGATGTAAAAAAACCAGTCACTTGTTTCAATTAACAATTCATCAAATATTTCACTTTGACTTTTATTTTCTTATAGGTGAACAAAAGTACTATTTTTTAATTGAGATCAAATTAAACAAGGATAAGAAATTTTACATCCACTGTAAGATTTACAAATCCTACAAACAGTAACAGTTAGAGGTGTTTCAAATACACAAAGAAATCCTGGCACATATAGAGGCTCCAAAGGAATTAAAAAGCAGAGAGTAAGTTTTGCAAGAGATTTTTTGCTCTTCACAGAAACTTTGTCCTGTGTTAGGATATTGTTTAGGAGTCAACTGTCAATTTAATTCATTGAGTAGCAAATAATACAACCATGTTACATGAATGGCTTCATTTCACCTAGTCTATGATCTGCTTGTGATTTCCTTGAATTTATAGCACTAGAGCTCTTGCTCTGAAAGAGATATTTGAGCAATTCAAAAACACAGATGCACTTTCACTGCTAGCACCTAATCACAGCCATGACAGTATAAACACACTGTATCCGACGCGGTGTGAAGACAATTTTAGTAACATCTTTCAATTCTGCATCATATAATAATCTAACAATTTGGAGCAATCCACTAGCTCACTGCTCCTAGGGCATGAAGTTGCTCCACATGGTGTCACTTGCTGGCAAACCACCAGCACAGCTCTGGCTATTAGAGCTGACTGACGCTGCACGTGTTCTCACAAGCAGAGCTCCAGAAGACAGATGGAGAAGCCAATGGTAGAACAACAGATGAAAGTACAAGCCAAAAGCCATTTCAGATGGAAAGATCAGGAAGTAAATGATGAAATAAACCCCTTAAGAATGTGCAGAGGGCATGTTCCCTCCCAGTTCAGTGACAGATTTATAATGCAGACAGAAAAAGCAGTTCATTTCAGGAAGGAAACGAGTAAAAACAAGGAGATTATTTGACACAAGCAAAAAGGCAGTTGCAAGGAAGTTTTTGCTATCACATAATCACATCAGAGACAGTGAAGTCTAGCTTTTAACTGAACTACTTGTAACACCAATAAAACTCCAGCCTCCTTTCCCAGTGGCACTGTGACCAACCTTCTGTCTAATGACTGAAAGACTGAACAATCACCTCAGCACTGGGACTCAACAGATAAGTCATGGCATGACTTGTGTGTGCATATACACACATAAACATGTATACACACTATTATTAATATTTAATCTTTACTGTGCTTGGAAGAAATGAAGCTCAAGATCCAGTAGTCACTTAGGAGTCCAGGTACAATCTCCACTCATTGACACCATGGATAGGTGCTTTAGTTCATATTCAAAACTCTTCCCAGAAGGAAGTTTGCTATCAACAAAATTTGCTGCTAACACTACATTGTCACATTTTATCAAAGCAAAAGAGGCAGAGTCCATTTTAGTTTTACAGTAAAATTGTATATATTTTTTTCCACTATAAGTGACTATTAAATACATTAGCTTTATGTACTTACATAAATAAAATATGTACATTTAACATACATATCCATAATATAAAACATAAAAAGAATGTTAGAACACTTCCAATCTGCTTTATAGGTTTTCAGTCTCATGATACTCAATTATAATAAATAACTAAAGTATTTTATATTAATTATAAATAAAATATTTTGTAATAAGCATTTTAACACATTTTAACAATTCCAGTCTCACTTAACTACTTCCCACCCAACTTGGGAGAGCATGCACAAAAATTCCTAACATTACAAAGGAAGAAAAGATACACACAAGAAGAAACAAAATGGTAAACCTTTTGTTACCGACAGCCTAGTTCTTCATGCATACAAAATGGAGCAGAAGCAGTAAAATGTGCAAAGTCCTCTCTAAAAGCTATGCCAATGTATCTTCACTCAGAGCTCCAGGATGACTGAGTAGTCTACTTCAGTTCCTGGCAACTGCAACTACAGTTTTGTGACATATCTACCAGAAGTGGAAGTCAACCAAGATCAACACTTCATTCTACAGGAGCTACAATGAAGTACTTATATGCTAAGCATTTTCAATTAGTACCTGAATTCAGTAACTATTTTAGCAGTAAAAGGCTATTACACACCTCAAATTTACTCAGTTGTCCCCATCTTCTACTGACACATGACTATCCCATCATGCTTGATAAGAGAAAGTTCAGAGGTATTTTTTTAAAAGCTCACATAGATTAAAGGATATTGTTAAGATGCTCACTGATACCACAACACTGTTCAAACCAGGTACTCTTGAAAAGTTGGATGATAATATAGAACAAAAAAGAAAAGCACAATACTCTCATAATATCGCAAAGAAATTATCTGCTACAAGGTTTTCCTCAATGACTCTTGCTCGTTTCTGTCACCTACTATTTCTGTCAAAACATGCAACCAGTTTTTGGAGAGAACCCATACAGGATGTAGAAATCATTGTTTAAAATGATCACTTCAGAATTTTCCTCAGCTGCAGTTCCTGCCTCTAATACTATGTCAAGATGCTGACTTTCACAGCATACCACTAAAAAAAGATAAACTCAGAATTATTCACATGCAATTCACATAATTTTTAAATTACAAATGCTTCAAATGGTTTCCACTTCTCTCTGTTGATTTTCCTAGCAGTGGACCTTCACACTACTCCAGCATAGTGCCTTCAGCCACCAACCACATCAGCTTTTTCACACCATTCCTCTTGTCAGAAGATACGCTAGGAGACCTCCAATCTCTATGTGGACTTTTAGCCTCATGAATTTTGAAGCAATGTGAAAGCCAAAAAAGTAACCAATAGAGAAAGTTGGTCTCATGTGCTCATGACTGAATAACCCAACTCAATGCCTGCAGGGTATTCTTTCAAGGGCAAAGGTAACACTGTTCTAATGCCACAAAGAATCCTGCCATCATTCCCTTAACCGTTGAGGTCATTCCCAACCACCACACCACCCAAAATAGGAGGGAGAAAAGATTAGTTACTACTAGGGACGTTGCAATTGTTAGTCACTGCTCTCTGATCTTTCAGATTTGTTAATCCACAGAAGAGGTGGTAGATGTAACAAGGAAGAGTAGACTGAAGTGTGAGGAGTCCTGCATAGCCCTGGGTTCTCACTGCAAACATCGTTCTTCCAGACTCATCAGTTGTATTAACTTTCAAAAGAGCATTTAACAGCAGGCACAGACTTACACAGCAGAACATCCCTCAGCCTTATTGCTGCTTGTTCTTCCATTACCAGCACAGCTATCAGCAGGGTGTATTCACAGTGGAGGTGGACAACCAGGAAATGGTGCAATTTGGCTGGCAAGGAACATGACTACACTCTGCCCCCACCGTGATTTGGCCATGGGCTAGAGAGTAGCATATACAGGCAAGCCAAATACCAGCATTTGTAGCTGGCAAGTGTAACAGCATTTAGGCATTTGTAAACATCACATTTGACAGTCACAAAGCCTGTTGAAAATAGTAGGCCAAATAGGACTCCAGATCTGTTCAATCAAATCTAATTTCCATTAAATCCCTGTGTCAAACAAGAATAATAATGGAAATTCCTTTCCTGCTAGCAGGGGATAAAGCTGGTGAGGTAGGGGGAGACACAAGTCATGAATCAAGCCTGTAGCACAGCTAGACCCCTGAATGCCTTCTCCATGGTACATACCTTAGCTATAGGATCACTCTTACTTCTGTGACAAATGCTTTGTACATTGCTGCCTTAAAAATTAGCAGGTGGGAGTTCTCTGCTTCATAAATCAAAAATATTTTCTAGCTAGCCTAGCTAGGGTAGGAGTAAAATCAATTTGTTCTTTTAACTATGTTGACATACACATCCATATATCCATTGAAATACATAAAATATTTCCATCATGACATCACAATCAATATTTAAACAACCATTTTCACATAGAAGTTTATAGAGATTTTATGCTGCCTTACCATAAAGAGCTTTTGCACTCGTTCTTGAATTCTGCTCCCTTTCTGCCTGAGCAAACGTTGGGGAACCATAGCCACTGGAAGGAAACATTTCTGATTAATTTCTGTATAGATGTATTTGCCATACAGAAACAGACACTGAAAAAACAAAACCCTCCCCTTATACAGGACCACACATACCTATGTCATTATTAAAAGAGATACTGGATATATGTTCTGCACCATGGATACAATGAAGCGTAATTCATTTTGCCTGGAAGCCTTTTGAGCTCTCTTTTGTTGCATTAATACAACATCCCTCAGGCATAATGGGGCCGATGTACACATAGATACTACCATCATGTAAGTAATCAAAATCACTAAATAATTATGATGATAATAATAACAACAACAATAATAATGACTATGCCAAAGACTTGGTAGAATTTGGGGTTTCTTTCTCTCTATATAAATGTTAATTGTTTTTCAACAATTTCAACTGCTTTTCATAAAAGACTTAAAAGGACTACCATTGCCTACCACAAATGAAAAAGCAATCCAACTTCCTTCGAGGGCAAAAACAAGAACAAGTCATATAAAAATGCACTTTTAAGGGACAACAACATGAGAAGCAGATGTCAGCACCAATGCCCCTGCACCAGACAGGAACCATACATGTTCTTTGGTGTCAGAGTAGGCTAATTCTCGTCAAGGTTGCAAATGAGTCTAGTGCCATGCCTCTGATCTAGGCAGCATCCTCTTATCTCAGGCAAGGTAACACTTCAGGTAACAGTTGCTCAGTTCTGTTTACTGTGATATTATATCTTCTCACAGATGGAAAGGGTAGCTTCATTTTTTATGCATAAAAATGCATTCACTCAGAGCCAACCTTAAACATTTCAGGCATATGAAGACCTCTCCAAGTAACGTTATAAGTATGTTATGGCTACAACAATTTATTTTTCTGTTCCAGATGATTCTATTCAGTAATACAGCTTTACCCTTACAGCAACGCAAAAATAAAAAAGCCAGTCAGATTGCATCTGTCAGTTTGGTTACGTGGTTTGGAAGCTGCACAGTCTTTTACAGAAACTGCCTTTGTATTATTCCAAAGGGATCTAATCATTATAGTGCTATCTGAAATGGAAGTTTAAGAAAAAAACACAACTTCACTTTTGTCCATGAAAGGAAAAATTCAAAGGCATAACCTTACTTCATTTGAGGAAAATAATTTCCATATCCACTGGGAGGGGTGTTTGATAGATGTCCATTCATTCTTATCGTCACTTACTGAGGGAAACAATCTGGGAGAAGAAACAACAGCATATGAATTGAAGTCTCATAAATGGTGAAGGTTTAACACAGATGTAACACAAACCTAATGAGAAAATTATGGTTGAAATGGGAAAGGAACTGCATCAACAAGCTCAACTGTTATTATTTGCATCGTGGTGATGCCTTAAATACCCGTTATGGAACTTCTCCCAACTGCAATTTGAAACGTTTTGCTTCAAAGAATTTATAGTTTAGTGAATAAAGCTATTCTTATTGATGCAATGGTCTTTAGGAATAGCTTTAGAAATAAAAGGCTGATTAAACAAAGAACAAACATCTACTGCAGAAGTCAACAAGATGTTCCAAATGGCAACTTCCATAGTCAAGCATGCTTGATTTTAACCCTCAGTTCATTACTTTCAAATGAAACTTTAGAAATGCTATTTTAATACATATTCTATGAAACCTATCAGCTGAATTGTTAGAAAGATGTACTATCAAAAGACAATTGTTAGCACAAAAGGAAACTTGGTTAGCTATCTTGAGACACACACACACACAAAAAAAAAGCTTTTTTTTAGCAGCATTTAGCATCCTGAAAGTTTGGCATGCTAACTGAAGCCTCTTATATAACAGCAATATTGAAAAAAACTACGATTAACAGTTAAAAGAATGCCTTCTTCCTTTAATAACATGCCCACTGAAATTAAAATTGACTCTGTAAAGTGACTTTCATAAGTCAGTAAACAATTAACAAACCTCTATTCAAATTTACCATGACCAAATACTCTTTCATTTATACATATATGAATAATATGTTTGAATATTTCTTTACATCTCAGTCATTAAACAGAAAATAGGTTTCTTTTCACTCTGCAAGAGTCAAAAGTATGTCAGATACCATTTGTACCTAACAAAAGCCCATTTCCAAAGTATGCACAACCTGCTTTGTTGTATTAGAGCCACCCTGCAACTCCCTTAACTTCTGAAGCACTAAGTTAACTTACTGCCTCATTTGACTGTTCCTGTTCTACAAAGCAGCAGCAGCTGATGGTCCTACAGCACATACTGTGTTTTGTATCAGTATTATGTTCTGCTATTTTCCTCTTCCATGCAAAAACACAATCAAAATGGAATTCTGTTCTCAGCTCTAAAGTCTTCTGTCAGTTCAAGAGATGTACACACTACTTTTGGTCTTCTGAGAACAATGTCAGTTTTATACCTTTCTGAGGAACACCTGACATCTCCTACCTGAGATGCAGTTAGCAAAGCTGACTAGAACCAAGCTGTGTAGATTATGTGCCAAATGGAATCCTGTGGAAGTGTGGTATTGCCTTTAGCGAGAACATACTCTGTAATTTTGTGTAGTATCTTTTTGTTTTGTTTTTCTTTTAAATCTTTGATGGCTCCTTGCAAAATATATGCACATTTTACTTCCCTTTCTCCTGAACATCCCCATGAATATATCATGTTTCCATATTAGTAGACTACTTTTTTTTAGAGTGCAGTACTTGGCAGCTGCCTCTAATAAATTACTATCTGTGCTGAGTGCTGTTCCATTCATTAGCAATTACAATCCTTGGGAAGTATCCTGAAATTGTCCCATGACTCGAAAGAATAAAAATACTCGTTTTCTCAGCAGAATTTGCCAGGTCACTGTGCACTCACTGTTCCATTTCAGCAACTGTGTGGACTACTCAGAGTGCGTAGCTCATGCTGCCATTAAGCTCCAAAACACTTCCTATCAGCTATTAATTCTTATTGTCTGCAACCACTGCTCAATTTTGGTATCCTGCTTAACAGTCTACCCTGTGATTAGCTTCCTAAGACTGATCGGATCAAAAAAACCCTCAAATTATGTCCATTACTTTTCTGTGTCCCAAAATTGCTCTACTTTCCGTATAAACTTTTTATAAAGATAACTCTTACTTGATAATTCTATTTGCCATACCCTTTTATCATTTGAGATTTTCTCATAGCCTTATTTATAACAAATTCCACAATTATCTGCTTTAAAGTGAGATCTGGAGTAACTGCGTTTAGCCTCACTCAAAATTATTTTATTCCTTTGACATCTTAATCTGAAAAATACCTGATTTGTTATTTGTACTCCAGTTTATTAAAGCAGTGAAACATATATTTTAAGTAGAAGGAATGTAATACATTAGAACTTAAAGCTTCAGACTTTGAAGTCAGCATAACACACTGAGTTTTAAAGCAGTAATGAAGCTGAACAGCAGATTTTCACATTAGGGGAAGAAAACATGTCTCATGACAAATACTTTCCCACTGTAAGACATAAAACCACTTAGAGCAAATACAAAAAGCTTTAAAATTATATTTTATATCAAGTGATAACGAAAATCTGAAGTTGGAAATTGTCTGGTTCTCAAAAGAAAAAAAAACAGCTCAGCTTTTTCTGCCATGTAAGCACAAAAGTTTTAGTGAAGTTTTGTTGATACGCAAACAAAATACCACCTGATATTTGTTGAGTAAAGCCAACAATATTTCCTGTTCCTTACACAATTTTCCACTATTTAAAAAAAAATAAAATTTTGAAATACTAAGACAACTACTTTGATGGGACAATTTCAAGAGGCTATGCAATGCTTCTATCCCTTGGTTCAAAAAGGCTCCCAAATATGAAAACAAACAAGCCTTTTACAGTCCTTATTTTTAGTTAGACCAAATGTTTGTAATGACAGCAGAAAGCTACTCCTAACTCCCCAAAATTGTCAGGCAATTTAATCTCTTTTCAACTTAAATGGTTGAAAAAAGGAAAAAAGTACAAAAAACCCAAACCAACAACCAACCAACCACCAAAAAAACCCACAAAAACAAACAACCCACCCTACCCAATCCACAACATTGTAGGGAAACACTTTTAAATTTTTAAGTGCATGATGAAGAGAAGTGAAGAAACATGAAAGGATAACAGAATGTGCAGTGCTTCGTTTCTTAGTCACTTAGAGAGCTTTTTCTGCTGTATTTCTAATCTCAAATGCTCTTTCATCTGTTACAACCAGTCCTGCAGCAAAAGTCAGCCTGTGCACAGTGCAAAGCTATTGTCATCCAGGAGTCTATTAATAAACTCAACTTCCTCTTTAATCTTCCCTTTCACCTCAGCACAACAGTTCACAGCAACATACACTGCTGGCCTAGGCTTTGAGAAAAAAATCTTTCAAAATTAACTGTATGATCTCTCTCTAATAGGTCCTGAAGTATCAACAGCTTACCTGTGAATATGCCCAAGAGTGGTCATGTCTTTCTCAGGAAATATATAATATATAAATTATATATTTAAATCTATTAACACATTATTAAAACCAGTAAGGGAAACAGTTATAAATAGGACATTTCTAAAATCTAAATGCTCTTCACACAGGATCAGAGGCTGCACAAAATGAAATCCACCTAGGACTTCACTGCTGCCATGAGCTTTATTTTTTAATGGGATTCTAGCATATTGATTATAAGCAATATATATATATGACAAGAGTCCTGCCTTTTTAACAGACAAACCACTTCTAAGACAGATATACTTTGGTTCTTTTGCATTCAACAGTTACAGGTGGTCTAATCACAAACCAGGGGAGTATTGCACCAGTATTCAACATTATTACATCAGTCATAAATATTCATTTTTTTAAAATGCCCAAATGCCAAAACACTCCCCACCTTGTACCACAACAGCCTAATGAAAGCAATGCAGTCTGTGTGCAACAACAAGTAACACACTGACAATTCAAAGGTCCTGCTATTTAATTTCCTAGTAGGATTTTCTAGACAACCCCTCCATTTTTTTTAAAAAATCCCTTTTCCAGAAGGACAGAGCTATCTCCTTAAAGAAAATCAGATATTCCAAAGATCAATGCTATTTTTGACTCATCCTGAATCAATTTGTCCCACCCAATGACAGATCACAATTATCAGATGAGAAAAGAACAACTTAAAGAGTATTTTAGAAATGATTTAGGGGCAGAGGGGGAAGGGTTAAGGAGAGGGCTGTGTAGGGGAAGGAAAATGAAAGCCAAGAATGGTTGGAACAACAATTATCTGCCGCTTAAGAAAATGTTATTATTAACAGCCATTGCTATCACATGCCTCCAAAACCCCAAGGATTCTTCCCCAGCTAGACAGCAGGCACAGGCTGTAATTCAGTCTAAAGAAGAACAAGTGGACTAACGCAAGGTAACACTTCTCTATAGTGGATCCAGCACTGTAGCAACGTCAGAGAAGGACAGGCTTCCTCCACCCTTTCCCTTTCTAAAAATATTACGGAATAACAAATACAACAAAACTCTCGGATGTATCCATGCTACGTTATGCACTCGATACAAATGCCTCTTACTGCTATTCCACAGCATTCAGTGCTGCTGTTCTACAAAATGAAGAAAAACTACTTAGCTACTTTTCATTTGCTTCTTCCCAAACCTCACCCTATTCAGCCTCACACATTTCCCTCCCACATGCTGTATTTCTGAATAGTTACTCCTTTTAACCACCTTGTTTCTCCACACTGAGGTGATTTCTTTAGTTATTGCTTACGTTCCTGTATCTTCCCGTGTCTTCTCCTCTCATGTCCACCTTGTTGTTCTGACCCAAGTGACTGTCCTGTTCGTATCTTCACTCCAGACACAGGTTTTATAAATGGGAATTCCTGACAGAAATACATCCTACAGAGCCAGATGAAATGTTGCTGCTGCCCTCTGCTTCAGGACTTGCTTCAGACAGCAATTAAGAACAAACACCAGTTCTGCTGGCTCTTCAACATCTTGCCTCAAGATACACACAAAGATGCACATGCCTGTTAAGTAAGTATTACTTTGGGATTTTCCATCCTTGATACATTGATATCTGAATTTCTCTCAGACAAACTGCTACTGGATGGTCTAGCAGCAGCTTTGTACTGCAATGTTTTCCATTTTCTATTAAGGGGACTGGAGCATCCAATGGCTAGTCAAAAAGACAACAGCAAAAATATCACAAAAAATTGAAAGCTAGACTCTACAAATGACGCATTTTCAAGACAAAACATTTGGAATTCACTCACCACTGCTCTGGCTGTTGCCCTCTTTGCCTCTTTCAAGCCTGTCTTTATTAATAATGGGGGAGCTGAAGCTTTCTGAGAAAGGAATAGGCTTCCAGCACACATCCCCATGTCCAAGCATCAGGACTTCAAAAAAGTATGTTAATACAACAGCTACAATAAAATAATTTTGAAAATGCTGCTACTTTCAGCTCTTCTCTGGATTCAGAGCAGTTGTCCAGCATGGCCATTAGTGCTATTTAACTGCGTCTTAGTTTATCTAACTCTGCACGGACTTGCATCCTGTGTTTAGATGTTAGCACATCCCTCAAGAACCCTTCTGCCGGATGCAACATTAATTAACTGGGGTTCCTGCTAAATAAACCTAGGGGTGGGGAGGAGAGGACTGGATGTGCCCCCCCCCCCCCCCCCCTCTGAATTTCACTCCTTATAGAAAGCTGAATTTAAAACTCAGAATATTATTTACCTGTTTGTTTAAAGGGGCAGATGTGTAGGAGCATTTCAAGAAACTAATGACTGTGACAGACTCTGGCCAGGCAGAGGACACCACCATGTAAGAGGGGACACAGCACTGCCCAGGAGGAGGGATTTATAAGTGTATTCACCTCCACAGAAAAGAGCACCAAGACAAGGTTAATTAACTCTGCTTTATCTGCTTTGAAAAAAGCATTTGCATATTCACTGGCACTTTCTGAAATCTAGTATTTTTCCTCGGTCCTTCCATAGAAGGAGTATGCTAAATTCATCAGCAGTATTCCTCTCAGCAGGAGGGATAGGATAAATTTATTAAGAAAATATGGTGACATAATAATCAAAGTAGGAGACTTGATATGTTAATGCAGGACTAGTCTTCAGAGTAAGAATTTTTAGCTAAAAGAGAAGCGCTCTGTTGGGAAAACTAATAAATCTTTTTCCTACTACAATATTTTCCAATAATTCACTGTTACAGAAATATTCTAACAATACAATTAAGACTGGTATCTTTTCTGTTGAGAAACAGGAAAAATATGAAGACCAACAGGAAGAACTGAATGAATAAACTTCAGATAGATGCTGTTTAGAGATTTAGCTCTTATTATTGCCACATTAATAAAGACCCTGTTTGAAAACAGGTTCTTATTCTGGCATAGCAACCTATACACTTTCATTCCACTCAGGTCTGGGCCATGACTTATAATTAAACAGATTGAAGGAAAATAAAATAGCTTTACAGATACAAAAGCTTCAAAGACTTAAAATCCCTATTTCAACAAAGGCATAATAATGAATAGGCCAAGCACTAAAGCCACTACTCACTGCTATTTTTAATTATAGAATTAACCACCTCATCTAAAGCAAGATGAGGATTACTTCCAAGATCAGGATAATTATACAGGCATTGCAGAAACTATCATCACAGTTGGAAGATCAGGATCTTGTACAGAGAAAAAAAAACTAAAGAAAAAAAAAAGAAAACCCAACCAAAAAGCCCAAACAACCCACCCCTCCATACATACAGAAGAACAGTCTAAAAAGGGAAGAATCTGTGACACATGAAGGAATAAGGAGGCCATGGATTTAGAGAGCATGTTTAGATGGTCCAGCAGAAAACTCAGCAATAAATAGGGTGCAAAGCATACTTCTTCCCAGATGCCATACAAGCACACTTCACACCACCCTGAAGACACCACATGTCAAAAAAGTCATTGAATTTGGACATACTTTTCCTTTTCATATTGAAAACAGGCTGTGAATATAGCCGATGAAATATTTCTGAAGTTTCTTGCACTGAGGTGCTTGTGAAAATGTTAAGAAATTGTAAAACTTACTGTGGTAGTACTGTAAGTAAATAAAAATGAACAAGGCCATTTCTTTAGGTGTTGCCTGTTTTCCCTCTCAGTCTGGCCAAAAAAAATGAGTGAATTCCCAGCATAGTTAAAATACTGCTTGTTTCTGCCAAGTTGACCAAATGAAACTGGCTTAACCACCTATCCTCATCTACTTGCAAGCTTTAATAGCTGTGTCATGACACACTGACATTATTAAAATTGGCATGGTAGAGTCCATAACGAAAGCTGAACAGCGACTATATAATGACAAACTACAACCAGACCATTAAAATTACCATACAGGAAGAGGAAAACAGACAGGAACACTCATCAATGCCTCTCTAATATAGTTTAATTAGAACTGTGCCAACACCTAATTCTTGTTTTCACAAATTTACTTTCTTCAGTTTTGGCAAAGTTGCTGTATTAATTTTTACCATATAGGCCTTGTAGCCAGAGATCAACACTGCAGGTATCGTGGTCTCGGACATGGCAGCAGCTGACTCCCATTCCTGTTTTTCAAGGGAACGTGACTTTTTCTTTTTTCCCTTCTTGAACTAACTCCCCCTAACACCAATCAGGTAATCTACAATCATCTCCCATCCTACAGCAGAGCGGAGTAACGTAGAGATATGAGAAAAGCTGTGTGACTTTTCTGCTTGTACAGAACTGTGAAGTCAAATAGCCAGTCGTTCTATATCATACAGCATTGCCCTGACGTTTCTCCTTCTGAACCATGAGTCTGAAGCAATAAACTTCAAGGAGAGCTTCCCCTCACCTAGGCATATGACTATGCAGTAAGATGCATGACCTTGAGCACAGCCTGTGCAGTTCTCAGCACTTTCAGACACGCAATAACTTACCTGCATCCAAACATCAGCTGGCAATCCTGTGCATCGTCTTTCCATGTGAATGCGCATATAACCCAAAGAGTCTATGCTGCAATTCAGCAAGTAAACAAAAGGCACTATCTTAAATATCTTATACATCTAAGCATAACTGACCAGTCCACATTGGGCCTACAATTACTCTCCACAAAGCAACTCAAGTTTAAAAGAATTTACTGAACTGAGGTCACAGCTGAATGAAGTCACACTCCACCAGTAACACTGCACTTCAGTAACTCAGCATTTGTACCACGGAAGAAAAGGGGCTGAACAACAACAGATTTCACAACTGAACAGAACTGTCAAGACTTCACAGACTGCTTGACCACAACATGAGTTACACCTTCAACTCATGGAGACTCTACTTAAAGAAATGAATGTTGTCTTAAAACTATTATCCATAAGGCCCTAATCCTCCTGGTTACACCCTTGTGGCTAAAAAACATGTAGAGGCTTGCAAAAGACACTAGAGAGACAGCATTCACAGACAATTTTTGAAGGACGAAGGACTATATAAACAGAGATTTCTCCCAGATTCTAGGGAACTAAGAAATCCTGTTTATTGTAAAGCTTAACTAGCTCCTCACCAATGATTAGATTTTGTTTACAGAGCTTTGAGTTGCCCACATAGTTATACATACTCTATTTGATGAGACTGAGAAGGGTTTTTTTTTTCCTTTTCCAGAAGGCTACTAGATAAACTTTAAACTCAAACCCAGTTTCAAAGGAAAAATATTTGTCATACACAAAGCCTCCATTCAGAGTCCTTGTTTTTACTACAGTAAGAAAAATAGCTGTGTCCTGGATAATTTGTTCATGTAAGCCAATAACAGCACATTGGGTTAGAGCCAGCACTTCCAGCAAGCACCCAAAGACTTCTGAAAACCTCTGGTTGCTCTTTTTCTATTCATCATTCCCAGTAATTATTACTTGTTTTCATTACTTCTTACAGTAACATAAATACATACGTAACTAAAAGAGGAAAATAAAGAATAAGAGCAGAGCTTTTATGAAACAAAGCTTTCAGGTATCTTTAGAAAGTGTTTTAAATGTTAGTTTAAACTCCACTCTAACTAAAAATTATAAAAGACACTAAAGTATATTCATATTTTAGAGGTATAAAGAATTAAGAAACATGCTGACATAGACACTTAGGTACCTATACTTCCATGCAGGACGCTAATCAAGATGTTTGTTGCTTAACCTAGGGCAGGTACATGGCAGAGGCAGGTTATAAGAGAACCTCAAGAAAATTTTGGGGAAAAAAAAGAAAGTAACAACATGCATCCAATCAGTGTTAAAATAGGCTTTTAAAAATATCCTGTTCCACAGTCTTGTTTGATAAAGTTAGTTGGCTTACTGCTACCTCCTTTCTCTTTTGTAACTTATCACTCATAGCAGCACTGCAATAGGTCCACAAGGATGTTGCCTCATACATATCATCTCGTATGTTTTTCCAGCTAAGCAATCCAAAGTAAGCAGACAGCAACTTCTCTTTTCCCATAGGAGCTCACAAGGCAAGTTTCAGGGGAAACAATATTACAGTTACTTCATCTATATATTATCTTTCCTTATCTCAGTGTTTTTCTGAAGTGTATCCCCTTGCTTCCTCAACTTTGTATAACCTCTTCTCTTTCCTCATATTGTTTCATTCAGCCCTATGCTCTTCTCCTCCTTTTGCTTTTGTCATGTACATCTATATCACACTTTTGAAACGAAGTAATTAAAGAAAAAATAATCCAACTGCAGCCTCAAAAATAGCTCCTGATGTTGTCCAAATCCTTTAGGACAGAGAATTAGCTTGCCATCCACATTGTGACTATCCTTTACCTCCTGTGTGATTGGGTTGGAAGATCACTGAGATAATTAACACTGACAGTTGTTAGTATCACCTCTCCCAATGGACGTAGCTACAGCATTAGATGTAGGTTATTTTGTCAATGCATGTAGTAACTTCTGTTGCCCAGCTATTGCAGGAAGCTTTCTGAAAACTCACAGTCATTCACAGATAGATTTAGGTGAAATGGCAGAAGCAATTACTGCTCTAAATTTCCTGTGTCCTCTTTCTGCCTTTACAGGGATGCAAAAACATGACACAGAATCTCAACTTCTCTCTGGGATCCAGTTTGAAATCCCGCACTGAAGAGGTAGCTCTTAAGAGACTCCTTTCCTGAAACTGGAACTTTGCTAATCGCCTGAATAGGACCTGATCTCATGTTCCTCAGACATTTTCTTGCACTCTAAGAAACAGATCTAAACAGCTTTTCAAATCTGTTCTCTCCAGACTTGTCTTTACCCCGACAGCAGCTATCCATATGTTACTTCACTGACATGCTAACCCAGTTTTATTGCAAAAAGAGGCCAGAACACGATGGGAAACCTCCACAGAGTGCAGTTAGCTTCACAGACCTGTGAGGATTTTACATCAGAGGTGCCATGTGTTCTACTGCTGCAGAGTGCAGCTAGATAGTGTCTGCCAGATAGCAGCACAGCAACAGCACCTGGTGTTACTGAATCTCCTCCAGCCTCATCTGAAACACTACATTTTTAACCCTGTTTCCACAAGCAAGTCAGAGAGATGCAACCTACTGCTCCAGTAAAACAAGCCTCTGGTCTGTATGACAATAGTCTATGTCACAGCAAATTGGCCCTGGGGCTTCATGAGGACTTGGGTGAGGGCAGATCTTCAGTCACACCTTGAGCTAGTATTTCAGCAGCAACTTGCCCCATATCATGTTAAGCGCATTGTTCAGCCCTTTGGAGCTGTAAACAACCAAATAACAGCTGGTGATGATCTAGTAAAAACCTTTTCAAAGGCAGAGCTCCCTTACCACGCAGCACCATGCTCCTTTTCACCTGACCTCCCTTGCTATGAATGCAAGACCCAGGCAGCCACTCCAGCACGGGCTTGGCTTTGCATGCCACTGAGCCACTTTCTCCAGAAATGATCCTTCAAGCCACTCACTTCACTCATCTCAGGGAGGTCACAACTGTTTCCCTGATCAGCCACACAAGGGGACTGGAGGGGGCAGAGTTGTTAATTGGGATGTTGTGTTGCGTGGCAGGAACAGAGAGGTCACCAAATCCTTCACTGCCCATGTATAACAAGGTCAATACTCCTAGCCAAAAGGCATTGGCACAATTAATAGCTAGCCAAGCCAACTACTTTTGTGCCCTTTGTCAACGGGAAAATAGCATGGCTGAAGTCCAGAGTACTGAAGGTGACATTTAGGCAAAATACGTATTAAAACAATTTTGCTTCCTTTGCCATTATTCAGCTTTGTGACTCATTTCTTCCAAGCATATGTAAGTCTCTGCCAGTGCCAACCTCTCGGGTAATGTTAATGGGAGAGAAAGTTAGGGGAACAGAGTAAGGGGCCCTCAGTTTGGATTCTCACACCTGGCTAAAGGAAAGGTACACTGGGTTTCAGCTGATAGCCTTGAGACCTGCTAAAAGCCACTTTCAATTGGAGAAAATAATGAGAACACATTAGCCAGGGATAGAGAGAAAGCTCACAGCCTTTTAGGCTCAAATAAGTGAACTTGCAGCCAGTAGTCTCTAAATCCTTTACGATTTCTGAAAGATTCAGCCCTATTGCCTCCATTTTCCTCATTACTTCTTTTCCTTGTGAAGAGCATGTATAGCAAAGAACACATTAGAAAATCAAAGATTTCGAGGAGGGAGGGGATCCATTACTCCACAAAAACGGAAATTCCAACAGATGTGCTAACATCTTTTCCTGTTGTCCAGATTGACTGGCAAGCACCAGGGACTTCTGTGCAGTTCACTCCTGCCAAGTTTTAGTATTGCTTAGCAGATTTGCTACTTCCCACTCTGCCCAGGGCTTTCCCCTCCCCGGCACTGAACAGTTTCACATCAGCTAGAAGCAGAGGCACTGGTTTGCCAGGTTTCACAACCAGCTCCTTTCATACCTGCACCATCAACAGCATGGCCCCACTGTCTTGCTCAGGCTTGGTGCAATCTGGAAGCTTAAGAGATGCTAAACATCCATTTTACTTTTAATCATGAGCAGAAGCACAATCACAACCCTAAAACATGCAATCAGACAGCTCTGGCACATGACAAGGAGGACAAAGTGCTCCAAAAACACAAAATCAGAGGCAACGATGGCTCTTTGAAATTCTGTGCGTACATTGCACAGCATCCCCATTCCCACTAATGAAGTCTAACACACTGAACTGTGGCAGAAGACACTTGCTCTGAATAGTTAACAAACAAGTCTTCAACCACTGTAAATTGTCCTTAGAACACAAGATAGTAAGATCTAATAAGGGAGACTATAATCTCTTGGACCTGTTCATGAAATGGAAATATGTAAAATGTGATATCATGTAACTTGCCTAGTATCAGCCTGTTCTTATTTAATAATCCTCTCATGTTTTAGGACACTCCAAAGGGATATTATCCAAGAAGATGATACCTATGATGCAGAAAACTAGCTACATGCAATACAAGAAGTATGGCCAAACTGACCACAAATGCTTTTCCAGAGCACTGTCCAAGTGGAGGCAAGGGACAGGAGAAATCTCTCCCTCCTGACTCATGCTGTTGGCCAGAACACAAGATGGTTCATGACTCAGAAATGGCATCTGGATGCACCTCCTCCCCAGGACCAGAGTGCTGCAGAAGGGGGAGGAAGCATCCTTAACTTCAGATTTGTGGAAAAGATTGCACAAAACGTCAAGAATTTGGGATATGTTTCAAGCCACAAGACTAACAAAGGAAACTGTAAGCAGTATAATGATTTGTTTGTGCATTTTTTAATCACCTAGAGAGAACTAAAATATATTTTGTCTACTGTCCACATCCCACAGAGTTCAAGTCAGCTGTGCTGCTCTCTCCCAAGACTACAAATAAGGCTAGGGGAAAACCTTGTTTCCACTTTATTTTTCATAATTTTCAATCCCTGTTCAGGGATTTTGATCCATATCTTGTTGTACACAGAAAACACATTTGAAGGGTGACTGCTAATATATGAAATATTCAGATCAACAGTTCAATACCTAAGATTAAATTACGAAAGCAAAACAATGAAGTTTGCTAGAATAACAGAAGCCTGTTAGGAGACAGAGATGACACTTAAGAGCTATTTAGAACCAGGATGCAAGGGATAAAGTCATGACAACATGCTGAGTATCACACTGCCTGGACACTGAAATAGTTATTCAGCACAGATAATCACTGGAAGTTAACTATGGGATAGGCTACTGATAGCATGAATTATGAGTGAAAGAAAACTCTAAAAGAGCTTCATGAGATGCAAGGCTCTCTCCAAATGAAAAATACAGGGCTCCATTTTATTTTTTTCTTTTCCAGAAAGGTTTTGGGGAAGGTGGTGAAGGAACAACAGAGCAGTCATCTGCCCAGCTTCCATTAGTCTCTTTTAAACACTGATTTTGAAAAAGATTCAATTTCATGAGAATCAAGGCACTTGCATTCACCAAGACGATTCGGAGAAAAAACACAGAGCATGAGTAATATTTATGTGCATGACTGCTGTCAGCTGGACATTTTGTCATCTCTAACACTTACTTCAAATGCCTTAGTAAATAAATTTTTTCACCACAATCTGTTCCCAGGATTCAATTCCACACTTTGAGCATTGCTGTTCATGGTTCAGCCTGCTCAGAATGCCCAAAATATTAACAGGCCTTGCCCAATTAAAAAAAAAACCCTAAACCAAGAGAAACCATTGCATTCTTTGAATCCTCCAAACTTCCAAACCCCAAAAAACCAACCCCCAAACCCAAAACCCATCCACACACAAAAATAACCAAACCAAAAAGTCTTAGAAAGTATATGTAATCTTTTCAGAAATTTACAATTTTCCACTTCTTCAACTACTCTTGAAAAATTGCACACTCCCTCCCATGTTTCATCCACACTCCCTTTTCTTTGCATATGAAGGAAAAAATTAGCATTTACCAATGCCACATTGGTCAAGGACAAAACTCGGACACCCAAACTTCATAGTTTTGATAGATTTTTCAGAATAAAATTAGGAATCAATGATCTTGAGACCCTGTTCCTGTTCTAAATCGCTAGACCAAGTTGGAACTAAGGCACGGATATTTGGCTATTATATCAACTTTTGGGTTTTTTGACTGTGCACAGTGCTCACTGTATTGTGTACATAAAATGGTGTGCATAGCATGTAATTTTTATTTCTTTGTTTTGACCACCTCACATAAGCACAGTCTCAGGGAAAAGAATTAGTTAGAAGTTAACTGTTATAAGATTACAACAAGAAACAGCTGGGGTTGAGTGGGGGTTCCACAGAGGTTAAGCTTAATTATTTACAGTTTAGTTCCTGAGAGGCTAGGTCCTAAGGTCATTTATTACCAAGACTAAATATAAATCACTGGCTTCTATTTTGAGCTCTGTAAGAGCTATGAAGTGAGCAGGAGGAGATATTCACCCTTACATAACACCATGGGATGGACTTTATGATCAAGAAAAATGACAGAGGATAAATGTACCTACTTAAAAAGAGGAGATATATTCCAGTACAAGAAGAATTGACATAAGTTCTCAACTTCTTTGCTGAATCTTCAAGTGGGAGAAGTTACTCAGAACATACCAGCAGCTCTCCAAGCAAACTATGAAGTGAAAGCTCTCTGGAGTAGCAGGAGTTGACGCTCCAGCCTACACTGGGGAAGTCAGAACCGCTCTGCTAACCCCTGTGCCCACAGAACACACCACATACTGCCACCAGAAAGCCTGCCAATACTGCACACACCACATCGTCACTCAAATGACAACGGCTGTGACCCCATGAAGCCAACCCCACCTATGCATCTGTCCTCCACTGCAGAATCCTTTCCAACCCCTATCGTTTTGTGATTCCATGATCCTTCCCTGAAGCACCAGCATGGACGCCTTTTGCTGGCACAAGCGCCAGGAAGACACTGGTAAGCTACAGCAGCAGGAGCAGCAGGAGCAGCATGAGCCACAGCACAAGGCTTCCTCCTCTGCAACAGGAGCATGCCTGAGAAGGGACAGGAAAAGCACACACCCCAGGAGCCACGCAAATACACACGTTTCAAAAACAATACATGTGGGAGCAGGCACAGCAATATTGGCTGGAATTGACTTTTAAAACAACTTTAGGACCAGAAGTGGTCTTGTCGACAGTCAGAGGGTGCACCCAGTAGTACAGAAGGACCTATATGCCACAGTCCCCATTGACAAAGTAATGTGAAGCTGGTGATTACACTCTATGGTTTGGACTAGATGTCCTTGCAGTTACCTCTGTGTTTGTTATCTCTACTGCAGCAAACATCATGACCCTAAAGGCATCTCTGGCTCCATTCAGGAACAGATTTATTTCTCCCTCACTTTGTTATGGTCAGAAAAAAAAAGTAAAGAATAAGAAAGAAAAGAGGACTACCATGAGAAAAATGATGAACATAGTACAATGCAAGGCATAGTTCAGACCACTATCTGGACTCTCCATGGCATGGCTTACATCAATAGGCTACATCAATGGGGTCAACACCCTCACAAGTTCCCCACGCTGATGGTGGCTCGGATAACTTGCAAAAAGGATCCAGAAAAAATCCAGGTGACTTGGGTGTGTGTAACTTTGTAATACAGGTATTAATCATGCAAGCCAAAAGAGCACCATTTTCAATAGCTGCCTTCTCAAAATAAATGTTGTTACAGGTAACTAAGATGGAATATCACAAGGCATAAAACATGCACTAAGCCCTGTGTTGATTTACTTCCAAGCAGCTATTTGTACCATTTCAGATTTGTATTTATTGTTCAAGTTCAAAAGCATACAATTCTTCAAGGAAAAAAACCCACTTTATTATGCACTAGTAGTTAATGTACATTGGACCACAAATTACCATTTGTAGAATGAACAGCTAAGGAGAGTACATATCATTATAGCCAAGCAACAGTGGTTATGCTTTGTGATGATAGCAGTAGCAGAACAAATGCTTGGTTATAAGAGGAATGGAAGTTCAATGATTCGGTAAGATAAGCCAACTACAAAATGAATATGCAACAATGCATCACTAAGACAGGATATTATTGCAGAAAGTTTTATTCTGGTGAATAAGTGGGATCACACTGTTGTTACTGAGGTGTTTTAAATGGGCATAAAGGAATACAAGTGTGTTAATGACCTATCAGAGGTAACAAAAAAAAGCTACGAAGTTAATCCTTTTTTTGTGCCCTGATTCTCCTGCCAAACACATACTATTTGTGTAGCCTTAGTCATAAAAATTTTGTGGCTATCTCTCAAGTTTAAAGAACAAGAATTTCAAACAAAGTCCATAAATATATAGGCAGACCTTTATTTCCATGAGCTATCAATTTTTCAGTAGCTCATCAAGACCCTTTGAATGCCAGCCTATATAAATATATTGAGTAGCAGGGGAGACACAGGCTGAACTTTTAACACATAAATCACCTATTTGTTTCTCAATTCCATGCTATGCTCAGCAGTAGCATCTAACTGTACTATGTTTAAGTCATAGTATAAATTGCAGAATAATTTAGGTTGAAAGTGATCTCTGGAGGTCATCTAGTTCCAATTGCTGATCAAAACAAGACTAACTTTGAAGTTAGACCAAAATATGATCTATGAATTGTGCACAATAATCACAATAATTCCTCAAGTCACCAGTAAAAGAGCAAAGTGACTGACAAATAGTTCCTCATCGCCAGTAAAATAAACTCTTCCACTATGGTCTCATGCTTACGTCCTGTTACATCTGAACAGGATCGAGAGAAGTCTTGGCAAGAGCACAGCTGCTGACCTGTGAGTCAAATGCAGTTCCAACAGCATTTTAGGGAACTTGTTGTAGGGACAAACAGGCTGAGGAGAAGGCAACATAGCAAGGACAGATAGCTGTAGGAACCCAGAGAAGGAAAGTGGACAGCAGGGGGTGAGAGGGAGGACTGTGAGTAAAAGTCAACAGAGAATTTCTCTGGAAGACAGCAGCACAGCTCAGTTGGCTAACACATGGAGAAGTTCCTGCAAACCCATTTAGTATAGCTCACATGGTCCCTGGTGACCCAGAGATCCCAGTTCATGAAGACATCTGTATTCATAACAGCCTTGCTGCAGCTGTTTATACACTCCCCTTAACCAAGGCCTCACTATGGGGCCACAGGGAGGAGAGCGATTGAGTTACATGCTCCATCCTCTACTGTAGAGCAAAAAGAGCACAGAATTTGTCAGGCTGTAAATTATTATCTTCTTTTGGGATTAGCATAATTCATATCTATACACACACACACATGTGTATTTAAATAAGAACTTTAGCACCTCAATATGTCCTGATACATTTGACTTTGCCTGTTTGGACTTGATATACACACTGAGGCTACAATAAGGAGCTATGCCAAGTGCAACAGGCTGTACAATATTTAATCGTTTGACCATGCTACACTACAGTTTGTCATGATTCCCACATGCAGAAACAAACCATCTTAAGCTAATAAACCTGAAAATGTTCACTCAATATAGTGTGGAAAGAACCCTGCATTAGAAGGTGTGTACTAACTACAGGAACAAAGTTTGCAGTTAACACTTTGACCATACTGGAAAACTGAGTAGCTACTTCTCCAATAGCAACAACAACAATATTCTGAGCAAATTCCAGGTACTTTAACAAATCAGAGTCCTTAAAATGACCCACTGCTTAAAATCCCTTGTGGCTGTAGCGGTTCCTGGCAAACTAAAAGCATTCTCCTTCCACGCTTCCTCTCTGCAGTACAGCTGAACAACCTTGGTGGTGGGAGAAGGTCAGTGTAGATGAGAAAACAGTCTTTAGAACAGTGACTCACTATCTGATTTTAAGCACTAAATTCACATTTTGGCAACAAAGCCAACTTTATTTATAACATTTAAATCCTGCAACTTAAAAGAAGATGCAGGAGTTCCAAGAACAAGTATTTGAGCCTCTCCCCAAAAATCTCTTCCTTCAAGTCAAGGAAGAAATAGCACAACCATCCTCAAAAAACATCAAATTACTAAAAGCCAACACAAACAAACAAATCAAAACAACAGACAAAAGGAAAGGGATGAGGGGGGCTCCTTCTAATTTCACATATACCTCACTTTGCCCAATGCACTGCAAATTGACATAAATCACTTCAACCTTTCACAGGTCACTTCTAAGGTTTATTTTACGTGCTAATGCCGTTTCCCAGCCCCTTATAGTTTCCCATCCTTCATGAATAAGCAAAAACTGTCAATAGTTCAGAAGTCAATTCAGACAGCTTAACACCCTAGAGTGGTAACTTCCAAACTTCTGGATAGTCAGGTCTCTGTTTTTTCTTACAGATAGGCATCTTTAGCTTTATATTGATTGCTTTACTTAAAAGAAATAGTCAAACTAATTTTAAGCAAAAATTTATTGTATGCCTCATGTTCCCTGTAGACTCAGGGTATCTCACAAAGTCAAGATAAGAAGCTGGGCCGGGACCCAGAAAGTATATATTAAATAACATAGAGCAAAGTTGCCCTATAGACTGCAAGCCCAGTACTCAGCAGAATTGCTGCAGCGGCTCAGAAACCTCTGCATCAACCTATGCCCAGCTCAGCTCACCCAATTACTCTTGAACCTCTTTTATCCTCTCTCTGTCCCCACACCTATCCTTGCATTAAAACAACACGTATTTAGAAACTGGTAGCAATTATTCTTTCAAACAGCATCAAATCCCCAAACTCTTACAGCACCCAGACAAATGTTACTCTAATATAATTAATTTCCTGTGTTTCTTTCCTCTTTCCCTCATAACCCAGTGCTCATTTATAGCCAAGCTGTATCTTCTCATGCATTCTTGTAGTTCTGGCCACAGACAAAACAATAAAACTAAAGTCAACAAAATTTTCTTGTACAAAAAATAAATAGCAAAGCTAGGTATAAATGAAGTATCTGAAAACCCTGTGCTGGTCTTTTGCTACATTCTAGCTTGCATCACTTCTATGCAGGCTGACAGGTATTTTACCAAAGGTATTTTATCAACAACTCTAGGGTAGCAATGTAGATGACCTAGTGTGTTTCTTTGAACCTACTTGATAAATACTGAATGGAGAAAATAAAGGCAGTAACTTCTAAAAGCAGGTTTGAAGCACTTTTTCTGAATGCTGTTTCTCCTCAAATTGGTTTATACTTCTGCAAGAGTGCTAACGTCTAAAATAAATAAGAGAAATGCTTTAAGAGTAAAGGCAGCAGTTCTGGTCCGATTAACAACATAAAAATGGCACCTTTGTACTCAGCAGATCTGCCTCTGATGTGCAGTCAGGAGTGATTGCTGCTGACTAGTGAGATAAAGAAGGTTTTACTACTTTCATGGTTCTTTGAAACAGGATATCGATGTTCTTGTGCATCAAACTGAATACTACTGTCTTCCATAAAAAGCTATGTTCTTCATTAATTTTCAATTACATATCTGGACAGTTCTTGCTGCTCCGCTCAGTAACAGGTAATGGGACACAGAGGCAATGTCAGAGCATGCTCTGCACAAACTTTATGATGTGGAAACGCTCAGGAAGGGAGATCACTCTGAGATCAGGAAATGTTAAACCAGAGCCAAATAGAAATTCCAGTCTTGTAGAGCTATTGTTAAATAAGCACCTTCAGAATCCAGGACAGCAGTTTTTCTTTGTAAAATGCTACAGATGCAAGCAACCCTAAGGGTGGGAACACTAGAGCAACAAACCAGTAAGCAAGTGTGATGGCATAAAAGATTTGACAAGCTGTGTTTGCTGCCCAAGTTCAATGCCACACATGTAGGCTGCAAGCACAGTACATGGAATACAACATACATATATTATACAAAAATACCAGTTTATCATTCCAGTGGAGAATACAGACCAGAAAAACTGTATTAATTTATGACACTACCAGAATAAAACTGACTTTTATTTTACAAGATGGGTTTGGAAGTGATTGGAAAGAAATAGGCCACGCAAGTTCTCAGCATTCAAACTGGCAAGCTACTATTTTTCAGGAACTCTTCGGAAACATACATTTGAAGGTTTAAATAATTTTGGAGTATATTTTGACAATACTGTGAATAAATAACTAGTAACTGTGCCTGCTCTTGAGAACCTCAAAAGTCAGAGAGATAAGGAAGCCTCTGAAAGAAGGAACACATAGGAAAACAAGATTTGCTTCCAGAGCCTCCCAGGACTCAGAGACAAAATATATCACCATTATTTTCTTACTATTATCTGACTTGAAGCTCCTGAAAGCTAACTATTTCTCTTAAACCAAATATAGCATACATGCTATTTCCATCTGGAAGCACCTGCATCTTTCTTAACATCTCAGTAAAAATTCAGTGGTGCTACTGTGTGTCACACTGACATTTTTTTCCAGAAATACCACCCAAAAATAATTACAGCAAGCCTGAAATTTCTTACAAAGAAGTCAAGTGGCATTGTACTCTTTTAGCTAAGAAGTTCTTCTACATTGGTTTTCTTTTTCCATTTTTTTTTTGTTTGTTTTTTTTAAAAAAAGCCTAAATGAAGTAGTAAAGACTTCAATGAACTCTTCATCTCAGTGAGCAGCTAAAGAAACTGTAATAATTGGTGATATCTCTTCTAAAAAAGTGTTACTAAAACCTCTGACTTTGTGCCATTAATAATGTATGTGTTTGTAATATGTCAGATCCATTTCAGTGCATGCCATCAAAGAACAAGTAAAAAACTGTGGGCAGAGAACAGATTCACAAGTTTAATGTTGTTACTAGTCTGAGCTTTCCATTCCTTCCATATTTCAGATTTAAGAGGATAGTTGTCATCAACAAAATATTTTCCTTACATACACTGATCTGCTACCATGTTCTCATTTTGTATTTCTGCATAAAAATTTAAAAAGCTATGTTTCCTCATGCATAAGCAGTGGGATAGTACTCCATTTTTCAAGCATTTGTTAGTACAAACAGAACTAAAATACATTTAAGCTCAGCTGCAAACAGAGATTTTAATAGACACTAAAAACTCAGGTAGCAAAATAAACACCAGTATTTTTCTAGGCTAATCCTGATGTTTGGACAGGTGACTGGGATTTATATGACATGATGGTTACTAAAGTATTCACATCTATGCATTAAAGCTGTTGCCAGCTTATAATACTTTCCCCTCCCTCCTGATTTGGATAAAAACAGAAAACAAAATATCCAGTCAGAGTTCTCAGAGTTATCTCCTCAGCTGATCTTCAAAGTGGATAACTGGACAGACTACGTGGTCAACCTATTCCTTCATTAGATGACTAATTCTGAAAGTCAAACACTAGTATCCAACAGCATTCAAAGGATGAAATGACCAGTTCTAGCAAATGAACTGAGAAGCCAAATTGTCCCTCCTAGGAAAAGGAGGGTGGGTAGGTGGGAGCATCCCTCTGTACCACCTCCCTACAGCTCCCCTTTCGCAGCAAACAGCTTGGTACTGGGACTCAACTTGCTTCTTTCTTCATCCCCAGCAGGATCAAAGCTGGTGCCAGTATAGGTGGGGCCTGACACATCAGTGAATCACTGCCCTTTGACAGTAGCCACAGAGCACAATGGGGCTCTCAAAACCCTGAGGAGTTTCTATTGCTGGAATACAGCAAGGCTGAGCAAGGTGTCTTAAGTTACCTTGGACTTAAGACTTTCATATTGCTCAAGAATGTATTGATAAGTACTTTAATTCAACCACTTCCAGTTAAGACAAAAATAAAAAGGCAATTCTTACAACATAAGCAGCAAGCAGGAAATTAAGAGCAAACATACCTGGGTTGGCTGAAATGTACTTCCTGCTCTGGGACCAAAAGCCCCTTCCTTGTCTCTGTGGGATGGGCATCTGCTCTCTTCCTACTTTTGAGTTCTTTATCTTTCCAAATGACATTGTTAAAATATGGAAACAGGCAACGTGCCAGGCAGAAACAATCAGCTGAGCCCTGGGCAGTGACAGGCTGTCCCAAATCACCACCCACCCCTAACCTTCATGGGAGGCTCTTGGGCACAAGGAGCAGCCTGCCCAAACTGGCTGCCCACTCGGTTACCTGTGGGAGATTTAGGAAGCCTGGATAGGTGCAAAACTCTCTGTATCACCAGTGTTACATAGTTAAAAGTAAAAGCGTGAGAGAAATGAGGTGGGGTTTTTCCTCAGCTCAAATTAAACATGAAGATAAAGGCTGGCAAAAGGCCATTTTCTGAGTCCTTCCATAGGGATAGGTGAAAGGTAGTGGAAGTAACCGTCAACAGGACCTTTAATTAAGCTGTGAAGAAATCACTGATCTCCAAGTCATCTTTGTCACTTTCACAGACATAGCAAAATAAACACCACACGGCTCCCTAAGCCCTATCTGCATTGGTCACAATTAATTATCAACATCCACTGAAACAGAGGGGAAGAATAAAAACTACTTGCAGTCTTGGGTCGATACACCAGACCCCAAATCAGGCACATGATGCCTGTAACCCCACATACCTCTGCTACGCAACTTGTTCTGGAGAGACAGGTGATATTTGGGATATATTTTTCCTTGTCCTTTTTCTACAGGAAGAAGTTCTTCCCCAAACTTTATTCTCCCGATTCCTTCTTTAGAACTTGCATTCTGCCTTGAGTGCAATAACACCCACAGACACTAATAAGAGTGAAATGACAGCTGCACAAACGGCCAATACAGGGACCCACAGACACTGCACAAGGGACAGAGTCTAACCTGGTCCTACACTCATCCACACCAACATTACATGCCTTTCAAAAAGACACATCATCTTACCTCCCTCCTTCCTCAATGCCATTAGGGCCACTGCGCCACATCACCTCTTAAGAGCTCCTCTTCCTTCCTTCCAAAGTCACAGCTGTTTTCAGTATCTACTGACAGACTTAAGCCCTACTTAAATGTTACAGCTGAAACCAGTGACTGTGCTAAGTCAAAGGGAAAACATTTGAATAATCTTCTAGGCTAACAGAAAAATCCTCCAAGAAAAGGCTCTGCATATTCCTACTTCCTGCTGGGTACTGCTGATTTGCTCTGAGCTGAAACACAAGCTGCTCCTGCAACAGCAAGTATCACACGTGCCATTGGCACAGCTCAACACCTGCTTGGCAAGTCTACACATTGCTTCTAAGCTTTTACTACATGCTGAAATTTGTTAGAAGCAACACGCCTGATAACTTTTGAGAGAAAATCCCAATGCTTAGAAAGGAAATTCTTAGGATTATAACTATGTACACACAGCTAAAAATCAATCTAAGCTGGGCACTATCTTGCCAAAAAATAAAACAAAAGTATGTAAACTTCGTAGCTTGATGTCAGGAAAATAACTTCAAATGAAGCCTAAGTTATTATAGTCATGCTTTTATCATCTCAGAGGAATCAGATTCTGAAGGTCTACAAAGTATAAGTTACATTAATGCTTTAATGTCTCACAAAAATTATCTTTTACAAGACACTTCACTGCTGATAAGTTATAAATGCTCAAATGGCCATTAGTCTGAGATTTATCCATGCTGTACACTACACTGAATTTACTACATTCTTTGACAAATGATGATGGAAATAATTAACATCGACAAATAGCAAATAACACATTCTTTCATAGTTAATAATACATTCTTTCAAAGCTCCACCTCCAAAAAAATATTTTAAGACACAGTCAGGCAGTATTGACACTCAAGATGTTGCTTTATCTCTTCCCTAAATGACAAATAACTTCACATACTGGTGAAGAAGTGTCATCACCTTTATGAGTTAAGCATTGTACAAAGTTCCTCATGGAGTTTTCCAAGGGCGTTAACCAAGAATTCTTTTCTTTGTTAAGTAAATGGTTACCTTGTTTCTGTGCAACATCTATCCATTGCATTATGATTTTACAATGGTGAATACTTTTGGAAAAGGGAAGGACAGACTCAAAGTACAGCTTGTAACAGTAGTTTAACTGAAAGAATCATGAATTTAGTATCAACAAAACTCTAAATCACTGTATATTTCAAAGCACAGAAGGTAGCTTTACAAGGTAAACTTCTAGACAATTACAGCAGTCTTTTGAAAGCCCCTGGGACCAAGGTAAATTTTATTACGCTGGGATATCACAAGCAATAAGGACTTTCAAAAGGTACACCTGCCTACTTATTGCCATTTTTTTAAGCATGCAACTTGAAAGAATAAAGAAAAAAAAAAATCTAAATTTCAAAGCAGAACAGAGAACACTGAGAATTCCCAGGGAAATGAATAGTGCTTGCAGATCTATGTTTTCTAGTCTGCACTGAAAAATCTCAATGCATATATTTTCAAACACTGGTGATAATGAAAACTGAGCACATAAAATCACTGAGAGGCTTTATGCCAGAATCCTGTAATATTTCAACTGCACCTGTTCAATTCCTACCAAGCTTGTCAAAGGGGTTATCTACAGAGATTTCTGTGAGCATCAGATGATTTGATATGTAGGAAGCCCTATGGCTTCCTACATATACTACAAAACTCATCTCACATTTTCTATCAATGGCACATGACCACGTTCTGTCATTTCAACAGCAAACACAGCATCTAACACCTGAGCACAGAACCACTCAGAACACCAAGAGACAGGTTGCACATATCCTGGACACAACAGTCAAGCAGAATGCACACCCAAAGCTTTGCTTTGCCAGCCCACCCAGGTCTTAGGTACCAAGCCAGGAGACTAAAGGGCTGGTTAAAAACACTGGAGAAGTGAGCTCACCTGTGTAATTTTGAGGAAAAGTATAGAGCAGACAGCAACTGTTCAAACCCAAAGCTGGAGCATCAGAATAAAAAGAGATTGCAGGAACTCCTCCCACCTTAAAATCACCTACAGGAGCAAACCTACTAAGTTATAAACAGCCCTTGAGAAGTTTTTCTGGTTCAATAATGAGAGTTTCTCTGCCAGCAAAAAATGGAAATAAGCTCAATGAAGAGGAAGCAGAGAAAGTGATATTCCCCTGCCATAGAAGGAGCACTGAGAAATACAGGAAGGAGGAACTAACGGGGAGCAGGGAAAGGGAACTACGGCTTACAGCTCCAAAGGCGACTGTGGCTTAGAGTTCCTTGACTAACTGTATTTTTCATATCAATAATGGATTTTAAAAGCACATTCAACTGAAAATATTTAAGTAAAAAAAAAAATTCTTAGGAGTTAAGCAATGTCACTCTAGCCACCTTCAATGACAGCACAGAAGATTTTTCTATTTTTTCTCCAAGTAATACAATCATTTAAGCAATTAATTAATTTAAAATGAGACACTACTTCTGTAAATGGTAACATGGTAGAAAGGCTTTTACCCTACCTAGTTGCTTTTTTAAGAAAACAACAATAATAAAGTAGAAGGAGTTCTGATCTGAATTTCTTTGAATCTCCTCCTCTTCTCCAAACAAGACTAAGAAGCATGAGAACCAATTTCGCAGCTACAGATGGATACTTGCATTTCAAAACAAATGTAATCTTTAGCTCATTGCTACCACATCACAGATGCTATTTGGCTACAGAATATACTACCATACACACATTTAGGGAATCCTGTCTGTGAAAAAATAGCACAGAGCAGCCTTTTATTTTTCCCACTAAAAGAATCTTCCCAGATGCAGTAGGTAACAGTAAGAAATTCTGCATGGCTTACAGCTGGCTGTATTCCACCTCATTTACTGAAAGAAATTAAAAAAAGTAAACTCTCCTATGCATAACCTAGACTGCATTAAGACATCTTGTAGGTAAAGATACTGACAACATATTACAGTAAACGTTTCTGCAGTTTTACATTTTCTATACATCAACAGATGTATCATGTGTAATTTACTAATAAATTAAATGAAAGAAATTTCCACCTCCAAACGATGGCAAAGACTATTTCAGCTTCAGCTATAATAGTTACAAGATTAACAGAGGAACTGCAGTAATGCTGACATAGGATTACCTACTGAGATGTACACGAAAATTGGGTTGCTAGCAATTTCAAAATGTTTTGCTGTCTATCATATCCTTATTAGCTCAACCATTACAGTTTCAAACCTCCACCAAGAATTGCAGTGAGTAACAGAGATTACAAAATTCTTCAGTCAGCGTTGTCTGTGCATACCTGATAAAAATTAAACCAGACACTAGAAAGTTACTCACAACTACTCATGAAAATACACAGAACAAATCATACTGTTTGTGCTATCAATTTATGTCAGTGATATAAACATTACACCTGTATTCGGTCACAGATGTTCACAGAATATATTATTCATCCAGTTTCAAGTGAGAAGCTAATGATACAGAGTACCCAAACACCCATCAGCTTTTCTGCTTAAACCATACCTTGGTGCCAAAAACCTGATTTTTTTTTCCCCCCAAAACAGCTGTAAAAGCCAAAGCAATAGAAACTGGTTTTAAAACTATTCATTTAATCCTTAACGATCAGTACCATCCAGACAAGGTATTGAGAATCTCATTCATAATCCTTTTAGCTATTGATGCCGCGCCATGCAACAGTGGGCTACACGTACCCTGCCTGATCATCCTGGCCTTAGAGAAGGAAGTGGGAGCCCAGCAGGCTGTGCTGTGCACATACAACCCCTGAGCTTCTTCACAGAGATGTTGCACCACACAGCTCCTCCTGATGTGGGAAGCCCATCCCTTTCAGTGTTCTATGTTCACCTCCATTCTCTACATGGGAAGGGAAAGAAAAGTTTTCCTCTTTCCTCTCCTGCCAGATCTCTCTCTTCAGGCCTAATTTGCAAAGTCTGAAAAGCTGACATGAAGACCTAGCAGTTTTCAGAGATCCAAGTGCTCCCAGCAACAAGGGAGACATTTGTCTATGGGTTTGCAGAACAAGGCTTTTCACATGCTCAATGGCATGCAGGTTTCACTGCTTGTTAGATTAAATGGTGAAGGACCAAATACTCTATATCTGCAGCTAATTTACAGATACTTCATGGTTATAATCCAAAGTCCCAAGTGGGCATTCAACTGAGTGCCAGATCTTAAGAACTGTATTTTAACACTATGAAGTACTTTAAAGGAAGATAACAAGATACTGTGAGCTATTAGGCAGTGGCATTCCCCTGCTAAGTTCCCTGATAAAACACATGCAGGAAAAACAATACACTCTATGGAAAGAAGGAACATGTATTGACTCCTTCTGTCAGCCATATTTTCCTAACACAAGCCAACATCAGTCAATCTCTTCACTCAATGTGCAATTCTCACCATCTCCATGTGGAGTATGTTAATGAGTCTCGACTAAATAAACCCCAACACATCTGTATTTATCAGGTACACAGCAATAATAGGCTCTGGTATATACAGTGCTGCTTTCCATATGTTTAAAAAAAACAACAAAACAACCAACTAAGAGGTTCTTCTCTTACCATATGAAAGCACACAATTTCAAAGGCACTGCACTAGCTTTGGCTGGCATAAAATACAAGCTACAAAGCCAGTCTGGGTGTTTCACTTTGTTCTTTTTTCTCCCCTCCTCTCCTTTCTGCTTCTGCCAGCACTGAATTAAAGTGCTGGCTTGTGACTGCACTAGGAATGCAGCAGTGATGCAGCTGCACTGGTAAGCAGCAATGCTCACAGACTGCAACAGCAAAGATGAGATAGAGAAGCTTATAACAGAGAAACATGCAGAGAAAATGCATGAGGTCCGCTGCTCCTGCAGGAGAAGGAGGCTTCTGAGACAACACTTATCTGAGCACTGACAAAAGGTAGTGTCTGTCACTGGAGTCTGTAACTGAGCCTAGAAACAAAATATGGCCCTACTACTACAAAAATAAGAGTTTTGCATTGGAAAAGGAGGCTGTAGCAGCAGTATTCTGCTCCTCCAGGGAAGACTTTCATTCCTAAGTGAAATGATATAATGAAAATTACATACTTGGATAAACATTCACTCTGGTGAGTAAGATTCTGCTGGTAAGAAATGCTTTTCCATAGAGCATTGGGGAGAAAGAAAAAATGAGATGCTACCTGTGGATAAGCCCAATGGGCTTCCATATCCAGTATGTAATTTACTGAGAATATTATGGACCAAAGCTTTCATACAAAACTATGAGAACAATTAACTCAATCAGCAAATGACCATTTGTTGCTCTTGAATGTTGCCTTACATGCTGTTTGCAAAACAGCCTCAGCAGACACATTTCACTATCCTCTAGTTACAAATGAAAATAAGAAATGATGCACGTGTACTGGGGAAAACAAAACAAACAAACAAAAAAAGGCAGTGTTGTCTCCTTTTGCTGCTTTGAATAAGCTCTGTCTTTCCCTCTTAGCTCACTCACTGGAGAACATTAATCTGCCCCAATGCTACAACTGAAAAATGTGAAGAGCAGGTCCATCAAACGTTCAGGATAAAAAAAACAAGCAGCAAGCACTGCATATGGTTTCTACAAAGCTTACTGCAGGTGAGCTCTAATTTCAGCCTACATCTGCACACCTACCTGCGTGTCTGTGCAAAAGTGCTTATAGTCACTTTGCTCTCCTCAGCAGGCTAAATCATAGCTCTACAAAGGAAACTGCAAGGGTATCCCAGAGTCCATCTAAGCACCCCGCACTTTGATTTTTCCTTTTCTTTTTTGGCAAGCAGTACCCAGATACCACTTTGGTGTAATCAGGTCTCCTAACAATGTGAAAGTCACACTTTAAAGAGCCCACTGACAGATGGATTCAGTTTAAAGGATGACTGTACACAGCTGCTGCTGATCACCGGCTTGTAAAATGAAGTCATTCATCACAAAACATTTCAAAAGACTGAACTGAAATGGAACAAATGAATTTGAAGTACAGGAGATGTGGTGTTAGCCTTGGAGAATGTGTCAGATGTATATAAGCATAGCTATGGTACTGCTATTAATTTATTCCTCTAAATGCTGGCTCTATTCTATCAGTAGCATTCTCTAGATTCTCAGAAGTCTGGGGGGGAGTCTGAATACTGTTTTAGAAGATGTAATTAAATACTTCTTACTGAAGTTGATTCTAAGTGAGCCACTGAAGGGAGCTGACAACTGTTTAAATGTGCTGGGGAAAACGTCAGGATGACAAGCCTCAAAAAATTGCTAGAGGGAGAGGAGGTTATTTCTCCAACTGCTCTAACTCAGCAAGAAGTCCCATCAGTCATGTGAAGGGCCCGAGCACTTTGCCTTTGCCACCTTCACTTTAAATACTCTGAGAGGCCCTATAAAGTGTTTTCATCTTCCTCTTTGATCCTTCAGCATGGCTGCAGTTAAGAACAAGACAAGCTTAAAATACGCAGCCTCACAAATGAAACCACCAGTTATGATGATCTCTGAAAAAATGGGGAGCTGATACAGAATTGAGTCATTTACCCTTTCTCTTTTTTTGAAGTTCAGGAATTATGCAGCAAAAGCAGACATTTTAAACTTCACTGTATTTGTCATGGCTACTGGATCATCTCCAAGCGACTTTTTCCCAGAGTATTTCCTACAAGTTACGTATGGGGCAGCTTCACAGACATTGGGAACAAGAGTTATACTCAGGGAAAGAAATTATCTGTGAGCTGCCTCAGGGGTAGACTTCTGGAAGGCAATTCTTTACCTAGAAGTGATATTTGTAACATCTTCAGACACCTGTACCAGGAAACTATACCCGTACCAGTGTGACTTCATGAAGAAAGCATGTAAGTCTCATGTAGAATATTCATACATATATTCTAATTTTCACACACTTTTGTATCAATATGCAATTGTTACATCAGATTTTTGAATCTTAGTATGAAAAACATACTCATTTATTTTGAGCTGCAGTAAACCAGGAATTTGTTGTAGTATTTATCACTAAATGGAAAGTAAAAAGACAATACTGACCCACAAAGAGTCCCCAGGTTTTTTCTTTTATCTTTGCAAATGGCAGGGAAAAACAAAATCCAGCCCTCTCAGATAATGGCATTTCCCACTTTTCCTTCTCCAGAGTACCTTTGTTAATCTATTTCTCTACCTGCTATCCTTCCTCAAGCCCAGGTAACAAAACAAGGCTCAGGTGTCATAAGCTTGTACAAATAAGGTGTATCAGCTACCATGCAGCTCCCCTTCCATGCAATGGAAAAAAGCCACTCTTTGCCATCACTCAGTCTCCTGCTACCTGCCTGGTATGCAAGCAATGCGAGCAAGTGATCAGTAGATTAACACCATGCCAAAAACTAGCTTTAAGACAACACTTTTGTCATTTAATTCATCTTGGGGAGGAGCTGACCATCGCCAGGATATATGCTCTGATGCAAGGGTGGAAAGCTATGAGCTCAGCAATATTGTTTTATATGCCAGAACCAAGGCACACACACCCCCTCCACAAAGGTTATTCATCACCACAGCAACCTCTCAAAACAAAGGTGGAAGCCAATTCAAACAGCCCTGTTCCTCTGATGACAGAGGACGAAGGGTGCTCTCTGCCTGCTCCATGTAGAGGGCTTGTTTCCTTGGGTTTGCTTATGTCACTGGATCTCATTTACTGATTTAATTTTCAGCAGCCTAGAGCAGAGAATCTCCAGACTTATTCATTAAACAAAAAAATTCTTTAATAGCCCCAGTTAAAAGGACAGAGAAGAATTGGCTGATGTACAATTCCTTCTCACATGGCTGAGTAAATGCCATACTCTATTACATGCACCCACTGTCACCCCACCTTCCCCACACCCTCCCCTGTATACCAGGAATAGCTGCTGTAAAATAAACACCCCACCTAAAACCAAGAAAAAAACCAACCCTGTTTAACTACCATTTCTTTTTTCCTCTTCCCTCACTGCTCTTTTTCTTTACATCCTCTTTCACTCCATGGGAGTTTAATGATTTTTGGATACATGAAGAAAATCCAGCCAAGACAGTAAAGTAACTGTAAACTCAGCACAAATGAAAAGCACTGTCTCTTCCTGACTCTGGGAAAAAACAAACCCCAACACTTCCCTGAGTCACTTGAGGAAAGAGATTATGATCATTTCTAAACCTTCTCAACCACAAGCCAGGAGGAAAAAACACTGTCTGTAATGACAAGCTGTCAACACTCAGCAAGCAACAGTGGCTCTCATTTGTGACACTGATCCCTTGCCTGCAGAGTGAGGCATGTGGGCAGCAGCAGCCACACCACATGCAATGACAATACTCAAAATGCCCAAATTTCTCTATTTCTCCAAAAGCAAATCTCTCATCTCAGCAGCCAGGTCTTCATGTGGGTATGGTACTGACTTATCTTCTGGATTTCAGAGAGAGTAACCTTGTGTTTTGAAATACAGGATTAAGAACACCCAATGCTTCCTAAGAATTTTGTTTTTTAAATGGAAAACGTAAGTGATTGGAGCACATAACACAGTATCAGAGGTTGTTCCATTTACTCCCACTGAAAAAATAAGTTAAATTTTGCTGTGTGAAACCTCCAGAAATAATCGTGAGGCTTCAGTGACTCAACAGAGCGAAGCAAAATCTATGGTAAGAGAAGAGTGGTTTGATTTTATATCAAGTGCCTAAGCTAACATTTTTCTTAGGTTTCAAAATAATCATTGATAGTTGACCATTAACTGTTTGCAGGCTTATGATGGTTTGCAATTTTTGTCAGTGTGTTTCAGCATCACAGCAACATAAACATCTGGGGCAGGAGGTTCATTGACCCAATTCATCAATACTTGTATTAGCCAATCACTTTGGTGTAATACTGCTCTGATGCCTGTAATAAAGAACTGGAAATAAAAAAAAAAAAAGAAAGAAAGAGAAAGAAAGAAAAAAAAAATCAATAAAAAAACAGTATGAGAAAATTCAAGTTAGAGACAAAGATTCAAACTGCAGTTTCAAAGAGCCCACTGCATTTGCAGGTAGTAAAAAGCAAGAGTGTGATTGAAAACAAAGTGCAAAATGCTGTCTAAGTCCTAGTTCAGGACACACTCTATGTATAGTGCACTTGAAGCTCTATGCTCCATTACTAGAGCACTCTCAGAAATAGAAAAAAAACCCTGCATTTCAGCTCACACACATTTCTTAAGTGCAGCCACAGGCAAACCCATCAAATTGGATGTATACACAGCACAAGGTGATTTACATCATGATGCTATCACTGCTTGACGTGATAATCAGGCATCGACTGACTCAATCATTGTTTGTCTAGTGAATTTTCCATGTACCTTCCTGATGATCCTGGGTTTCAAAAGAAGGCTCTCCACACGGAGATGCTTTCCCACCCATGCTACAGGGGAGCAAAGGCTTTTGCTTTATCCCTCATGCTGGCATTCAAACGTGTGAGTCAGACTTGGACCACAGATATGACAGGCAGCAACTAGTCTAAAATTTGGAACCTTCCTGACCAAGTCATAGACATGCTTCCACAGCAAGAGAATAATTTTACCTATGTGAAGTTATTAGGCTTCCAGAAAACCTGTGGTGTCTAACTTCTAATAACTGAAAATACTTACTGGTGGGAAAAAAGTGCACCTACCCAAACAATGATTTTAAACAACAAAATATCCCTCCAACGACTGCCTTGCTTCCTATTTCTACACACTCAGAAAATCAATTGCAACATTTTTAAAACCTTTCTCCTCCAAAGCTGCTGGAGCTAGCACTAAAGTTGTTGTATTATTTAAGGTCTGAGATTCAGAGTTCTCACGCAGTATAAAGGAATTGTGTCTACATTCAGCAGTTCCCAAGATAGCAGCTCTTATGCTTGAAATGAAGCTGGAAGAGCATCAGTAATGAGAATAAGGGGAACTAAAGGACAGGTATCTTCCAACTTGCAAAAATACAATGGATGTGTGACAGTAACACCAGATTTGGTTTTTTCCAAACTTCCCATAGATTAAAACCTACTTGGTTTAGCCTGTTTTAATAGGCTACTGGACCTTGAAATAATGTACCCGAGTTCCTTATTCTGCCTTTGCGTCTTTCAACATAAAGCCAGAATTACCCTCATAATTTTTCAGGCCAGAGTAATTTTCCAACTCCACTGCTAATCAAGTTAGCATGTACAGCTCAGCACAGTACTGACCTCCAAGTTTTTGTCCAAATATTCCAACTAGCACTCTTAACATGGTAAAAATCTGAAGGAGCCGGACAAGAGCCCAGGATGTGTATTGCCCTTCACACATCCATCCTTACAGAGGGGTCCCTTTTACCTTCTCCACACAACTTCAAGTGGTCCTGCTTAAAGCACCAATCTTCAACTCTGATAGTCATAGGAAGATCCAGTATCTGCTGCTGAGCTGTATAGTGACTCCATCTATGTACAGAATGGCTACTTCCCCAGATTTCACAGAGATGTTTAAATGATTAGCAATAGCTAAGAGCACATATGTTGTTTTTAATCGTGAACGCGTGCTTTGCAGACCAGGCTGCGTCTCATCAGTAATTCCTTGGTGAAACACTCCTGGGAAGACAGCAGCCAGCCCAGCATGACAGTGTCTTAAATAAAGCAGGGTGTTACAAGGTGCAAGGCAGCACTCCACACATTTGCTATCAAAGATTCACAGCACTTCAGCTGCAGGAAGAAGCAGATTGCCATTGTTTTATCAAGGAAAATCACAGATGGCAGAAACTGACTGGAAACAACCTTCCCCTCCAAAAGAAAAAAAAATGTAATCTGTTATCTTTTGCAAAGAGGGTATATGTCTAGTATTGAACTGAAGACAGGATCATGCTTCAGAGGTCAAAACAAGCACACTTTTCTTTATAAAGCATCTTCAAAAGGAAGCTAGGGATGAAGTTTACACACAGACCCACACAGATTTAAACAGGAAAAAAACCAAAATGCATGCACTTACATAAAAGGCTTTGGAAGTTTCATTTTCTATTCAGCTGGAAAGAGAGTGAACAAGCACGCACATACACACACCCACACTCATTTTTAATCATCCTCATGCTGACAGCAGCCAGTCACTACTTCTGTTATCAGAGCCCCACAGCTTGTATCCTCAGGCTACGAAGCGCTAAGGCAGGAGGTATAAAAGCTCCTCTGATTAAAAAGAAAAAAGGCACAGTGATATCATCTAGTACAACACATCAACTGCTGCAGGTTTGAAGTTTGGCCTCACCAGAATGTTGCTCATTCAGCGGAGGGAGACCAAAAAATAACCCATAAACTTACATACAATAGTAGGGATTTCCTAAGATTAGCTGGTAACCTGGATCACTGTCATTTTCTCTAAACTTGTCAATGACCCTCTGGGAAAAACAAGCAAGGCAGGCAAGTCCTCGCATCCAGAAACTTACAGTTTGCAACAAGGTGGCCAGATGTTACAGAGACAGAGAGAGAGGCTATGCTGACGTACAACTCGGTTGGACTTGACGATCTCAAAGGTCCTTTCCAACCGTGATGACTGTGTGAACTCACCAGTGACCACTTGTGCAAATGCCACGTGCCTCGGATTAAAACTTCAGCCTGGGTAGATGCTGTCCCTGCCACTGCTTGATTCAGCTCAAGTGGCTGGCATCTCTCCAGAGTCACTCAGAAGGCAGCTGCCCAACAGGACAAAGAGAAAAAACAGAAAAGAAACATGTTCAGCTTTGCAATTCCACCGTGCATTACACAATCAGTTAGACTTGCTAAGAACTGACTTCTTAAAATGTGATTTCCCTTAATGCCTAAGAAGTACACTTCTGATTAGAGTTCATCCACTACTGTCAAATATGTGACCTTTCCAAATACCACAAGTCACTTCCAGCTTCATAGCTGCACCATCCCAGTTACTGACCAGTCCTTCAAATTTTCCCCAAACTGTCCTGTTTACAATTGAATTTTCTTATGAGTTACTCTTTGAGACACCATTCAGACATTATCCAAATTCTGTGACTTCTAGGAGAGGTTCCATTCCTCCTCCTTCACAGGGCCAGCCTTGCAGTGATTTTTTTTTTTTATTTTATAACTCCAATGAAAAATAATTAAAAAGTACAGATCAATTTGATTTAGCAACAGAATTAGGAAGAAGCAGTAACAAGTCAATGCAGTAACAGGGCAAGTGGTTATAGGTCAATTCAGTCAATCTGAATTGATCCAGTGCTTGCATTTTAATACAGGAAGTAGTATATTGAGTTAGTTTATATACTGAACTTTATCAAGTTGCTTACTAATATGACCAGGTTACAGTGGTGGTTAATCACTTAATTCTAATATTTTGAGGGGAGATAAGCAATTAACGCTTTGCTGACCAGGAAACCCACATTAAAGGACAACAAAGCAAGGCAGCACAGGCTGCCTTCCATCTATACCTCATTTGTCAGCCATAAGCCATGGCCTTTCTCTGCTCTCTGGCCTTGGCCAAAACCCTCTACCTCTCCATGCCCATTTTTTCCCTTGAAACACACGGATAAAGGTGAAAGTCCTAACACATTATGAGTGCAAATGATAAGGAGCACTGTAAAATCCAGAAATGGTTAGTAGTACATCCAGTGCTTGCCAGTACCCTGGGCCAGTGTGAGAGGGGTGCCACTGATTTCAAAGGAACCAAGGTTAAATATTGAAAAAACAACAGACCAAAAAGCCTTCAGGAGCAATCACAGTGAGACCTTTCTGTGTAGGTCTTTATCTCTCAAAAGGACCAATGGGCAGACACAGTCACCTGAGGACATGCCAAAGATGATAAAGGGACATGCTCAAAAGTTACCTCTAAATAAAACAGGGTCATCTACAAAGCTCTGGGACAGGGGAACAGGCTTGGTTGCATGCATACATAAACATACACACACACATATGTATATATCTATGTAAAAAAAAAAAAAAAAAAAGAGCANGTATATATATATAAAAAAAAAAAAAAAAAGAGAGCAAGTTACACCTCTTTTCCAGTACTGTCTTGTGAACTCAGTAGGTTCTTAGGCAGAATTTAATTCTCAGTAGTATAGAAGAACTAAAGAATTCTGTTGAGAAAAGAAAGTTCCAAACACTAGCACATTCATTGTTTCCAAGCTCTTTGTCTCTGAAATTTGTAACAAGGTTTACTATTCTCACCTGAAAGCCAATGTAAAACAGAAAATGAAAAAACAAATTTCACTAGTGAGTCTCAGAGCTCCTCCTTGCCTAATGTGATTTTACTGTTTGCAGCCCTGGACATGAACACAGTTAATGAATAATGACTGTGCAAACAAAATATCAGATAATGATGGGAGGGGGGAGGGAAGGGTGAAATAATTGCATGGGTCACTTGGATTGGATTTGGCATCAATTAGAAAAGTTGATGCCCTTTTAATTACAGGAAAAAGACTTTGCTAAAAAGATAAGGCAGGCATGACAATTAAAACACTTTATATAACATCTAAATCCAAAGAATAAATGGGATGTTCACAAGATTGGTGTTTTCCAGTGTGTTTTCTTTTTACAATTTAAAAAAATATAGCTCTTTCTCAAAAATTGCCTCTAAATGTGCGTGCAAACCTTCAGCTTACTTCTAAGCTGTTACAGCATAGGTTTGTTCTGCTTTTATCACTCTCTGGGAATATTACTTACTACAAGTAGGACTGCCTCCTATAAGTGCCAGATATCTTTCATATCTCATCTAGTAGGAGTCCAAGCCAGGAGGAGGCACAGCCACTTCAAGAAACAACTCAAAAACCCATCAACACCACTTAAGATCCTCCCCTAAATGGTTCCACTGAATATATTCTCAAAAGAGGGCACTAGAGACTGATGCCTGTTTGATTGAGGTTGCACAGTGCACATTTTTTCCCTGCTCTTATTTGTAATTCCAGCAGCTCATGCCAGATGCTCACATGCGAGAAACGCCTAATACAAGCACATGAAATGCACTATCCTCAGTACTCTTTTAGTAACCCACATAGCTTAATAATATCCTTAAAAAACAAACAGGAAAAAAAACAACTACACACCCAGAAACAAAAACAAACCCCCAAAAGTTAAACAAGAGGGAAATGGACATCTCTCTAGAGAACTTGCACATAATTCCTCAACTACCCAATAAAGAAAAATCCCTCACAGTTCTGGATGTTTTACTGCTTCTCTGTACTTCTACAGCTCTTTTTCAGTAGCACTAACAATCATACAATGCCATACTAACATGATCATTTCTACAATGAGATATAACCACTTCTGAGTAAGTGCTATTTTATAAACAACATTTACTATCTTACAATTTATAATTACCATTTCTATTATTCAGTATTTTTAACCAACAGAGAAATGATTTAATCATATTGCCAAACTACTTCTGCAGATGTGACTTAAAAAGTGAAAGCACAATTACACAGGACAGAATTTGTCCAGGAAGTAAGAACTGTGACACTTAATCTTGCAAAATAGCCGAGAGATAACTTAAAGTAAGGTATCCATAAAGAAAAGCATCTGTGCCAAGAGACTGTTTGTATTGGTCTTGTAAAGAGGGGACAGAATGTTCTCTTCCAAAGAACCACAAAACAAACTTCCTGTACCAATGAGAGTTTTCTTTTTGCTTGTATTTAATCCAAGTGAGTGCATCCTGGCCAGACTTATTTAATAAGAAAAAGAAAATCAATTAATTTGGCATGCCCTTGTCTTCAAAAAGTACCGTTACTCTCTTCAAAGTGAGTGGAACTAGCCACCTAAACAGACTGAGAACCACTGTTGCTCTGTGAAATTTGTAATGAAAGCTTGCAAAGATTTTTTTTTTTGTCCGTATTTTTAAATCCAGTTTTTCAATAGTATTCTAAGCAGCTGTAATCTTTTTTTTCCCTTCTTTTGTTTTTTAATGCTAGTTGTTTGATGGACACCAGCAGGGTTTGAGAATGTGGAGAAAAGAAATGCAGCATGTTGATAGTAAACAAGCACAGGAAAAACCTGAAGTCACCAAGTACCAGTTTATTTAACATAATATTTTGTTCCTAAATCAGTCATATATCTTTTCAAATAAAAACACACAAAAACAAACGAAATCCCTTCAGCTCAGCTTTGACCTCTTTTTGCCTTTCAGGAGCTGATGGGTAAGTCCACAGGGAAAAGCTTCTTTGCAAGGCAAAAAAAAAAAAGCTCAGCAAGGATCAAGTTCATTCATTTGAAAACCCATCAGTACCACTTTTACTTTGGTGTATTTTGAAATAGGAAACAAATTATATTAGTCTCAGGTTTTATAAAAGCTCTTTTCATACATTCAACTTGGATCCATTTCTAAACTTGAGTGTGTTAGCAAATACTTTCATAGACAAACTCTTAATCTCCCTATCAGAGGCATATCTTGGTAGCAGTCCTAAAATTATTCTTTTCTACATTGAAGTAGAGATTGTTAATAAAAAACTCTCATGACTAAGCTTCTGCTTCTCTAAGACAATAGATGGTTGGTCTTACATTTCAACAGCACCAGGATTTCTTCTTAACGCTAGAGAAGACAAATCTGTTTCTTTAGATACATGCATGCAGTAAGTAAACCAAACCAAGAACAGTATATTATTCAGGAAGATTAGATTCTTGTCTTCAAACACTATTACAGACTTCAAAAGGATGTGCATAGAGGCTATCACAGTGGGAAACAGACACATGGATGTTAGCAGCTCAAGCATAAATTCCCTGTCTACTCCCACAAAGGGAGACTGTAAGATTGTGAACTACATCAACACTCAGACCTTTGACAAGGACTAACATAGCTTAAAAGATGCATGAGAAGCATCACATGGTATTGGAAAAAGCAGCAACAAAAGTGTTTTTGGAAAGGAGCAGATGGCATAAGAAGGTGAAGCTGTCTTTCTGGTTGCTCCGAAGGGTGTTTAGAGCAGAGCTGCTCAGCCCTTGATTCCCAGCCTTACTGTGTTTGATGCGACTTGAAGAGCACTTTAAATACCAATTTCCAGTTTCTACCTTGTGCCAAAAACACCCATCATATCCCTCTTCACCATGCACATAGTTTGCATTTCCCCTGTATCACTCAAAGACATGCCATTTATTTCATTTTGTCTCATCCTGCTAACAACCTAGAAGAGAACATTCTTTGCCACAGGTGCTCAGAGCAGCGGAAACTAGACAGTGTAAAGTAACTGTGCCCGTTCTTCTAGCTGAACTTTTTTGCTCAGTTTTCCTGGTTAGCAAAGGGAAAGAAAACAACACATGACATTACACAGAAATAGGGAAATAAAGAGGATACACGTGGACTGGGGTAAAACAGCATTCAACCTTCACATATCTCAGTGCTAGAGCCTACCAAAACAGCCACTGCCTGGAAAAACAGACTTTCCCAGCTTCTTGCTATCAAGACCTTCCTTTGCTACCCTCTTGTAAAATGAGAGCTGAAATAGTCCAGGTAACTGTCCCACTGTAGTTTGAAAAGTCAGGCTCTCTTACTTCTTCAGCAAGGTAAAGTGTGCTACACAAAATGCCCAGTATTCATGCTGAAATGTAACAAATAAGGAAACTTGTTTACAAAATATTGCCTTCCATTCATTTGTCTTGTGAGGCTCTGAGAGATGCGGAAGAAGGAAGTCAAAAAAAAAGGGAATCCCTTCACAAGGAAGCAGCCCAAAGGTGCAGCCAGTATCTAGACAGTTAAGAAGAAAAGTCATGGCCAAAAGGTGAATGACTGAACATTTGGTTCAGACTGGCATAAATTTAAAACTGTGCAGTTATTAGTCCTTCCCAAATCTGACCCTTCCTAACTCTGTTACCATTGATGCCAAACTGCATCATCAGAAAGATCTTGAATCTTTCCTGTTTATGAAGGAAAGCACAGAAGGCAGCTTTTTGAAATCACTTCTACAAAGAACAGAAGTTTTCACATCAATACACCTAGAGAATTCTACCACATTATGACCACTATGGTAATAGAAGTTATTTTGAGCACAGTCTCTAGTAATAAATCAGTTTCAGTGCCAATAATTCTCTTTGTAACTGAGGAGCAGGGGGAGTTTCCCCATCATGACATAATGAGAAGTTGCTTCCAAGCTGTATCAAAACTGGGACTCATAAATTTTTTATCTCGAGAAGATATAGCACACCACAGACATTGCCTCTGAAATGCCTGAAACTTCCATCAAGCTCATATAATTTTTTTTCCATGCTCAAGCAGATCAAGTAACACTGTTTATACCCAATAATAAAATCAGATAGATTTTCTCCAGCACCATTTCTCACCTATGCCTTTACATCTATCCCTAATTAGAACCACTGATGTTAGAGCTCATCTAGTCCACTAGGGTCAAAGCATTGCACCGTAAGTGATGTTTCCCAGTGTCTTCTGACATTGCCCATCAAGATTATAAAAGCTTCTGCTCTAGCTCACATCACCCTGTTACTCAACTCAGCAGCTTATGACCTTTTCTCCTTCTTCTCCATCATCTTTGAACTCCTTATTTTCTGTATGATCTTTACTTCCTGAATTAATGGTTTATCAGAATTTAATGTGCTTCATCATATCACATTCCAAGTTAAATCATCCTAAAAATCAATGCACCTATGAAGAGCAAGGTTTGTAATTGCTTTTACTAGTCTACTAATATAGCTGGGGAAAAAAATTCAAAAATAAAAAGAGTGCAAACCTTTTTTCATGCGAGCTATCAGGTCTAACAAAAAAAGCAACAAGTTATCTTGCCAAAAGAAGGATCAAGAACATAATAGTCTGCCTACTCTGCAAAAAGGACAAGATGGACACTTTCCTGGGGCCACATAATTCCTTCAAAAGAATCTTGACTGCTCCCAATAGAGCATAACTAGTAGTTCCTATTAAGAAAAACAGATTGAAACAACAAAACATATTTCTATAGTACTGATCCAGTCTGGAGCAGGACTCTGGCCAGGACAGAGCTCACAATACTCTGAAAGGCAGGGATTTCTGGAGACCTTGAGCTAAACATTCTTCTCAGATCCTGCAGAAGAATAACAAATATGACTGTTCCTTTGCTGTAGGACAAGATTCCCTAGTTCTGTTTCCTGTAGGTGATGACTGGTATCAATGACAGCCAAGTACTCATAAAGAGCCCTACAACAGTCAACCATAAAGTAATATTCCTGAAATCAATTTCTACCCAGCTACTCCAAGCCTGAGCTGAGAATCACCTTTCTTTTTTTGAAGTCTATTAAAAGTTAATGTTTTCAGTGACGTCTTGCAGTAATGTCCTTCTACAAATTAAGGGTGTACAAATACGTTTAAATACCTTCCAATTTTTCTGAACATCTCTTCCTCTGTTTCATAATTTCAGAGCAAGTGTATTTGCCCTTGATCTGATCCCAGCTTCTTGACTTTCTTGTATCATCTCATCTGTGCTTTTATACTAATGAGAAGCTTATTCTGCAATGTGGTACATGCAAGTACAGAAGTCTAATTAACATTCATATTGGGCCAAGAGCTGGATTTACACCACAAATGAAAAAAGCTTAATCTGAGCTAACTGATCATACGTAAAAATAAACATGCAAAATGCTCAACCTCCCTGCAAACTGAACAAAGCTCAAACCACTTTATCTGGCTCTATGTTTACCTATCTGCATACCCCTTGTATTTCCACAGTAATTTTGCCTGGCAATTACGACCAAAACACAATAACCTAACGCAACACAGCTAGACAAATTTGGAGCCACAAAGCCACAAGGACATTCTAGATCTATATGACCTAAAGGGACTTTTGCGCATCCCATCCAGAAGCAAAAAATGGGAAAGCTAGAGGAAAGCCAGCCCATTAAGTTTTCCAAAATTACCTAAAATTGTCTCGCCAGTATCAACAATGTATTTTAATTGTGTTTGGTTTTGTTCACTGCAGAGGTTCATGTATTACTATTACCAATGCTTAACACACTCAAACATAAAATCCTTCTGAACAAACAATTTCTAATCCAATCTTATCACCAGAATTCTACTGGGGAAAACAGATAAAAGCTGAAATCCTCTCTATTTAAAATAATGTTCATCACCTTGCTATTTTATGCATTCAAAGCTACTTCTGGACTTGTAGCTATAAAATATGATGTTCATGGTGCTGAATCAAAGAACAAAACCCCAAACTGGTAAACAAATTCAAGAAAAACATGTATAAAATAGTGTTCACTGTAGACTGCAAGAGGTTATGCCACATTTTTGCATAGAGCAATAAACTCAGGGTCCAAATCCATAACTTAAGACAGAGGGTTGTAAGGGAAAGGCTGACAGCACAGGTACCACAAAAGGCATTGTCCATGTGTATTACCAGATTTGGAACGAAAGGGGAAACCTTTGCTGTGTTTAGAGCAGATTGTTCACAGCAGGTTTAGTGCAAACCCATGAAGCTGCTAAGCACAACGGTTTTCATTTCTTCTCTTCCTCACTATCTGTCTCCTCTCACAGAGCAGAAATCTGACAATATAGCTCATGAAGTAGGACAATTCTGCAGCCTCACAATCTGAAAAGGACAATCTATCCCAAATGGAATCTGCCTGGTTGGTAATAAGCAAATCAGATTTTTCTGCTAGTAGAAGGAAGATCACAGCCCACCAGAAGTGAGCGAAGTTGTGACCAAGCCAGCAAGGATCTAGTCTTAAACTCTTATTAAATATAGAGACTTGCCTTTGAATACAGAATGGCTTGTTGGGATTTTAATTATATGTTAATGTCTGTATCATTGCAATTTATTAAATAGTATAATACACCACACCATAACTTATTCACAGAATTGGGCTTAGCAACCTGCTTAGAAGCCTACCAAAAGCAAAGAGTGACTGGGTGCTCTCCAAACCTCTTCACCTCTGTTACAGGAAAAAAAAAAAAAAGGAGGAAAATTCTGGTAACTGTCCCAGGAAGTATCATTTCTTTGGAATATTTCAAAAATGAGAGATGAAAGTAATAGTTATCAGCCTAACTGGAAGCCTACCTGTACCAATTGTTTGCAGGAGATGTGATGAGGTGAGAAACTTTAGAAGCCTCTCCAGTATGTCAGGTAACCCAATGCATTATTCACAAAGCCCAAGCAGTGTTGTTTGTCTTTAACTTCAGAACAATTTGTGCACCTTTATTAGAGTTTAATAATAAATCCAGTTTCCCCCTGTTTGCCAGGATGAAATATAAACTGCTAAAATAAAGATGCACAGAGGGAAAAGACAAGAAGAGAAATCTTCTGATGCACCAAGATCATACTTTGGAGGGAAGAGTTTAATTTCCCAGGAGGCTCAAAACACTGCTGTCAGTGTTGTAGCATGCCACAGAAACCTCTACACCTACCTAAACCAGCTACTTCAGGTTGCCCACCTATGACACAGATCCATGGAATACACAAATGCAAAACTTTATATATACTCTTTACTCAAAAACTTCCTGCAAGCTTCTAGACATTGTTTTAAAACCAGATGAATGAAGAAGCAGGCCAAGGAGAAGTAAGTGACAGCTTTTAACTTAGGTGTTTCTAGAAGAAAGATGAAAGCTAATATTGTCTTTCACAGCTCTGAAGCATTAAAATCTAATTTAATGCCAAAACCTCCATGCTGGTGACATCTATTGGTGCACAGATTTTCTTATGAGACAGAGATATAAAAGAACACTAAATACACCCTTCAAAACCAGAAACGGAGAGGTGCTTTCTTGTTTTGAAAGAGGGCAATATTGGCCTGATGAAGATGAGTATTTAAAAAAAGCTTCTATTGGATTTAAATCAAAAGCACAACTTTCTTCAGATACAATCAATAGACCTAGAAATGCAAAATTGAAGTCAGTTTTGTTAAAATGCAGGTGTTCTCAGAAGAGAAAGTAATTCTGCATGCTCTCCCGTATCTAATGATTCCTAGTGCAGGATTTAAACAGAATATTTAGGTCAACTTAAGAATATCAAACCCACACATATAAATGACTACCATCATTATCACTTTTAGCTTGTCCCCTTCCAGCATATGAAAACATCCACTACAGGAATTTTGATTTTAGTATCAATATTACTATTACAGTTGCAAATTTGATCAAAACAATTCAGAGGCTTAGGATGACAAGACAGGCTTATGAAATGAGCTTTCAACTCAATGGTCTGAAAAATCCTTCTGCCATGAAGACAAAAATCACAGAAGTCTGGGTATTACTGAAATTCCTAACACTAAAACTGATTAAGTTGAAATATATTTACAGAACTGTGAATTTAAAATGCATTTATATTTTAACCAGAAAAAGTAATGATCTGCTGTCTAACTCCTTTCAAGCTTTACACTCTACACTGCTATGATTTTCTTTGTTGTTGTTTTAGCCCCTCCTATCATAGGCTTAAATTTAACTAAGATTAATTTAATTTCTGGACTTCTAGGAATTTGACAAACATAACTAATATATCGGGCTGAGAATTCAATCTTTGATTAACAGGCTTCTGGCAACTCCATGGGGACCCTCAAGTCCTTAAAAAGGTTAATCCTCATTTAAGTGTTGTGGCTTCAGACTCCTGGCTTTCAGGCAAGAACACACCAAAATCTTTCCTTACCCTAAGGAAAACAAAGATGTGGCAATTCTCCACAAAGAATTAACAGAATAATAGCTGGATGAACAGTGAAAAGGTTCTTTGTCTTGTAAGGCATAAATGCATCTTTCTGCATAAGAGATGATTGTGTTCACTGGAGCACTGCTTATTCTGTTACACTAAATATTGTCTCAGGACCTCACCCAACCATGAGATGGCAGGGCTACATGCCAGTTTATTAAGTTACTTCAGAAGAATGATGCTCAGGCCAGGATTTTCAAGTTCTAAATCTTTCCTTATAGGAAATTAACGTAGATGCCAGTTGACTTCGAGGATAGCTGCAGAATGAAGATAAAGTACTTAGTCTGTGCACATTATCTTCTACTTGAGACTCAGGTAGCTGTTCCACTGAGAGATGACACGTTCCACCTACAGTGAAAAAATACCTAAACACTACTCTGTAATAGCTTTAAGTTTTATCATATATAATATTCATAAATTAACCAGGCAAATATTTGCTTAGTTGTGATGCTGGGCAAGTGACTTCACATGATCCCCTCATTTACCCTTGTGAAAGGAGCAAGATTAATATACTCCACAGGCTGTAAAGCAAATATTAGAACAAATTTCCTTGGGAAAAGTAGGCAGGAAGATGCTGTATTTATAGAAATGGGAGTTCAAGTCTCTTGGTTCATTTTTTTTGCCACACTATTTATACCAATACTAGCAATGGTGGGATGGCTGCTAAGGAGAATAAACAAAAAAAAGTTTTTACCATTCGGTTGTCAATATGCAGCTGGGAATTGAAATATCTCCTCCCTGGTGCTGCAGCAAATAGCATAGCTTGGTGGAGCTTCATCCTCAAACTACTGATTTACATGAAACTGTCAGAAATGAAGACTCCTTTCAGTGGGCAAAAACAAACACAGTGGGCATAGATGGATTAAAAAAAAAATGCTTATTATTGAGCTGCAAAAATACTGCAGCAACAGGAAAATGAGGCTATTATGTTTGATCACCTATCTTCCTGAGAGAAGTAAAAATGTTTTACACGTGAGTTACTGAGAGACATAACTCACAAAATTCAAAATACGACAAATTTTTCAGTCTAATTCTTTTTCTAGGTACTTGAAGTGCATTTTTGTTTGCACTACAACCACACAATGTTGATACAACAAAGAGCCTGTCAGCCCTGTAAATCATATTTTTAAGTTTCAGTGAGACATGATTACGTGTTCTTCAGGTTACATGAGGATTCTCCTTGACATTGTGAAAGCTGGCAGGTTTCCTGCCAGGCAAGAAAACCATTTCCCAATATATCAACACTCAGACAGTTCCTAAGCATCTAACTTTAGCTTGGCATATTTTTTTCTGAAAATAAAAATAAAAAATCTCTACATTCTTTGTGATTTGACAGTTTCCAGTATTATTTTCACTATGAATCTCCTTGCAAAACCAGGGCTGAAAAATCACATTCCTCTGTCAGAGCCCAATGGAGAACTTCTCACCTGAGTCATGAAACCCAGCTGAGCACCTCCCAGCATGAGCACTGGGACACAGCAGCAGGTGCTGGAGCTCTCTGGTTAGCTTCTACTCAACAAGGAAGAAAGATGAGTAATAAAGAGTCTGTACTACTTATTTTTTCCCCTTTGTAAGATGTTGCAAACCCCATGCTTTGCTCCATTACGTTCCAGGTTAAGGAAGTCTGCAGAACAAAGAGAGAGATAGGCAAATGTTTCCCACTAAATTTGCATGAGGGAAGGAAAATATCTATGACCTTACAGAGTTATTCTCAATCAGTGTCCTGGGGGTATAAACCATGCCTGTTCTACCTAACTGAATGGTTATTTGCTTTCAAGTAAGGACTGAAATGCAAAGTATCAACAAGAGATTTCTAATTATAACTCTGTAAAGTATTAGCCCACTCCCAACTATCAAAGACCATTAAATAGAAGAGAACTGTAGACACACACAAAACCTCCCTCTCCTCCACCTCCAGGAACAGCAAAACGCTATGACCTTTGTTTTTTAAATACTTTCCATTTGCCCTCCTTTTCAAGGATACTGACATAGAAAAATTATCTGTGTTTTCTAAATTGGTAACAGAGCTGCTCTGCAAACGTCTCAGCATAAGGCTTCAGGTCACCATGCTGAATTGCTTTGTATCTCTAGCCTTCAGCAAGTTCAACTTGTTTACTAAAAACATCTAAAAAAACCCAAAACAAAACACAAATCCAAAGCCACAACAAAACAAAAACAACCCCCAAAATCTGTACAGGAATATTCTCCAAAGGCAATATTAGCCAAGAACTGGATTCCTCTCTGTGCCACTCACATTATCCTGGCAAATGGAAGCTAATGAGTTTTCCACCCACTGAATAAGGCAAGTGGCCTTTTACTTATCACAAAGTCATGTAAAATACACCTAAAGCAGGGCCCAAAGGCAGTTTGGGCTCAAGAAAGATGAAGCTGTTCTTTATTTTTTTACCCCATGGGCACCACAGTCATCATTCTATGCTGTAAATAAACTGATGATGAGAAGCAGGCAATAGGAAGCTATCAGCTAGAACTGAATAAATACCTAGAGACGTCCCAACATACCTAGCAAAATGCCTACAAAGGTTGAAGGTAGCAAGCTCTCAGGATCTGACCATAGTGAGAAAGATTCTTACAAAGAATGTTTGCATTATCGATTAGTCCAAGAGCATCTCAACCACATGGGCATGTGAAGGAGTTGTTGTCTTTCCCAGCCTGTCTTCCTTTTCACCCAAATGTATTCCAGAACTTGAGACCTGCTGCTGTCTACAAACAGCTCACAAATGGTGATAAACACCTCAGCTAGACTGTAAAGAAACCCAAACTCAACACTATAATTCAATACAGCTGCAAGCTCAGAGAGGTACCCAGCCCATCATCTGTGATCCAGCCTGTGCTCTGCTCTGTTGAGTGGTTGGGAGCACCAACAGGGTTGGCCCACAGCCCTACCACGGAATGAGTGGCAAAACATAACCTAAAATAACAGAATGTCTCACAGAAGAAAGAGCAGCTGTCACATTCTTGCATGCAGGAGATGCCTGCATCTTAGAAACCAAATGTTTTTCTTAGAATCATAGAATTGTCAGGGTTGGAAGGGACCTTACAGATCATCTATTTCCAAACCCCCTGCCATAGGCATGGATACCCTCCCACTAGATCAGGTTGCTCAGAGCCCCAGCCAGCCTGGCCTTAAAAACTTCCAGAGATGCGGCATCCACCACCTTTCTGGGCAACCTGTTCCAGTGTCTCACCATCCTCATAGTGAAGACCTTCTTCCTAACATCCAATCTAAGTCTACCCTCCTCAAGCTTGATTAGAGCTTGGCAAAAAAAAAAAAAACCACCACAAAAATCAAAGAGGAGGGAATTATTCTTACTAAACAATGTAAATATTTTTACAGAGTGGCTTCTAACAGTTCATCCCCATCAAGATTTCCTTCTTTTTCTTTAAGTGCATATGCAGCTCCTTCTACTTCTGTTAACTTCTTAAGAAAGGAACTGCTTGAACCACCCTGGACAAGGTGCAGTCTCCAGGGTACTACCTCCAAAGGTGAGCTCTTACCTGTGTGGTGGTTCAGAAGGAAGCAACACCTCAGCAGGGCACAGGATGCCAGCCACTAGAGCTTATGTCTGCTTCTTTTTAAAGCACGGGAAAAAGAAAGTGATTTTCAGGAGCAGAAACCCAGCAGTGCAGATAGTGCTTGTCCAGCCCCTGCACTCAGTCAGCAGGTGTCCACACATCATGCTCAGCTCCTGCAGCGCCACCTTCCCAGACAGAGCCTCCAAGCCACTCCCTCCTCCTCCAACTGAGTATTCCCAACTTAGGCTCTTCCATAGAATAGCCTTCAGCTAAAGCACTGTATCCTTTTACTCATCTTTTATCTTAAAGTATTTTCTTGAATTGTCCAAAAAAAAAAAAAAAAAGGCCACTTTTAGCAACCTGTAGGCACAGTTCCCAACACCTCTTTGAGCTGCAATATAGCTTTCACCCCTAATTGTCCAAGCTCTCATTACCAGAGACACCTCTTCCTCTACTCTTGGGAACAACATTTGAATTTGAATGCTGGTGCCTCATGTTTTATCCCTGTTAGATGAACCAGCATATCCATTTCCAGCCCTAGTAAGTTTAAATGAGTAGTGACAGTTTCCAGTCATGCAGAAACATAGGCAGACTCAGATGTCATTCTCAAAATTGTAACTGATTTGAGAGAGAGCATCACAGTGAAATTGCCAAAATAGATATCTGTTTTTAAAAGACTCATTAAAATCCAGGGCAGATCAAAGGGCAAAAGAATTATTAAGAAAAAAAACCTCCACCATATTTAATGTGTTAGCTAATGTGAGAATTCCAAAGAAGATAAAGCAATTTTAGTTTCAAACAAAAGTACTTGTCTTTGTGAGAAAAGACAACTTATTATTAATTCAAGATAAAATCACAGGACTGGAGGTGAGCCAGTTTAATGTTTTCATAAGACTTAGCAGACTGAACTCAAGATAACAGAAGAATCCTAGTGCTTTGCAAAAGAGGGATAAAAGCTACAAGCTCTGCTTTCCCAAGCAGCAGCACTGATATTCCCTACCCCAGACCTCTGTTTGCTACCACTGTTACAGCCCCACCTGATATCATGACTGAGGATTTAGTTTTCCAGGGTCACTGGGGCAGTCATTCTGGCTTTCACTATCTAGTAGCTAGCAATACAGGGCTGCAGCCACTGCAAAGGATTTGGAGACTTTAAAAATATATGGAAACAAACCCAGTTTCTTTTGCTCTATCCATACAGTGGATGCTTTGAAAAACACAAGTTTCACAAGCAAGAAAATTAGTTATGTACTTCCCATTTAACTGTTAGCCTTTATGAGGGTAAGTCTGGATAGGGAAAGAACTAAGTGAAAACAAATTGGAAGTGCCTTACAGCAGGGAACCCTGGAGGCTCTCTTAACTCTCAACAGTAACACACTGAAGTTTTTATTGGAGGTGAAATGAGCCCCTATACATTACCATTCTGCTTATTCCCCAGCCAACTGTCTCCATTTCTTCATCTTCACATCACTTACACACAATGCCAATGCTGAAATATGAGAGCTGATTCCTCAGCCTAGCAAGCAACTGGAAATTGTGATAGATTTCAGCAGAGAAGAGCCTTGACACATTTACAGTAAAACTTGCTTAGCTTTGTTTGAGGCAATATTGAATAGCAAATTTGAGGATGAGCTGCTATACTAGTGAGGCCACACCTCGAGTATTGTGTTCGGTTTTGGGCCCCTCACTACAGGAAGGGCACTGAGCTGCTGGTGTGTGTCCAAAAAAGGGCAACAAAGGTGGTGAAGGGTTTAGAGAACAGGTGTTATAAGGAGCAGCTGAAGGAACTGGGGTTGTTCAGTCTGGAAAAGAAGAGGCCCAGGGGAGACCTTTTCACTCTCAACAACTACCTGAAAGAAGGTGGTAGTAACGTAAGGTTCAGTCTCTTCTACCAGGTAACAAGTGGCAGGACAAGATGAAATGGCTTCAAGTTGCACCAGGGGAAGTTTAGATTGGATAGATATTAGGAAGAATTTCTTCAGCAAGAGAGTGATCAGGCATTGGAACAGGCTGTCCAGGGAGGTGGTCGAATCACCATTCCTGGAAGTGTTAAAAAAAAATGCATAGATGTGGTGCTTGAGGGCATGGCTTAGTGGAGAGCATGGTAGTGTTGAGTGGACAGCTGCATTTGATGATCTCAGAGTTCTTTTCCAACCATAATGATTCTATGAATCTATGATTTCATTCACTAATTTCAGAAATCCTAACCAACCAACCTTGCACACAAGAGATCTCAGCTATTTATAAAATGACCAGCCCCAAACCAAAGACGTTAATCCTCACATTTACTTCACCAGAGTGCAGGAAGCACCCAAAAAACATTATCTGTCATTAAGCACTCACAGTAATCTCTGAATTTCCAACTTTCATCTGAAACATACAAATGAAGAGAGTAAAGGCTATATAAATCTATATAAAACAGTGTGTTGCAGCACTTTCAGCCTCTTTTCGCCACATAATCTAAAGCTGGTAGCATTTTAAGATTTCTCTATTCATACACCAGTGACATACCGATGAGATAGAGCAATTCCTGCAGAAGAACATTAAGGAACATTAAAGAGGTAGTTTTAGATCCTCTCTCTCTCTTCCCCCTTTAATAGAAAAAAAAAATAAAGCCTCTCATCTCAGATAACAGAGGGGTTTTCTTGGTTTATTTGCTTTTATGTCTAGAGTTAGACATTGCCCAGCAGAGTTTTCATGAAAACATAATGCTCGTTTAAAATAGCACACACTTCAAAGAGAAGATGGGTCTCACAGCAAGACAAGGATATAAAAAACCCAAAACATGACTGAGGACACATACTTTTAAATTGTTTCCAAATGATCTAAGTTTCTATTAATAAAACAAGCACCCAAATCTTGGGTTTGTTTTGGGTTTTTTTGTTGGTGTGTGTTGTTGCTTATTTGAGATTTTAGGCCTCAATTTCACAAGCATTTAAGTTAAACAACAGCCAGACAAATTGCCCCATTAATACCAGTGGACCAAATAAGTATTTACAGCTCAAGATTCTGGCCCTGAATCAACCCCACAATTAAGGGTAACTCCTTCAAGAACACTGCTACCAAGCTTTATCAGCAAACATTTCCAACGGGGTGAAGAATACCTTCAAAATGGTCAAGGTAGGTCTTAGGCAACTCTCAGTAAATTCTGAAACAGATTTCTGTTTACTACTGTCCTGATTTATGCTAGACCAGAACTAATTCTCCTCAGTGATTTTACTTTTCATTTAAGTCTCTTCTAAGTAACTGCACTCTCCGAAGTTAACAGCATATTTTTGCACACAGTGTCTCCTTCTAGAAGTGATAACACTCAGTGTTTATAGTTAGTACCAAGGACTGGTACACAGAAAGGTTCTTGCTTATACTTGCTCCTGTGCAGAACAAGGTCATTGCTAAATCTTGTGTCCCATATTCAGGGTGCACAGTAAAAGGCTGCACCTGTGGGGAGGAGTGGGTAGTGACTCTAAATGGACCAACAAGGTATTCCATCCCATAGAAGTCATATTCAGTGAGATCACGAGGGACAAACTTTCTTCAATGGCTGGTGTACAAATGTGATTCTCTTCTGCCTTCAATTCCAATCTATGTGTTGCTGTATCCAGTTTCAGAATCCATCTCCTGAATCTGGTTCCAGATCCTGAGTCCAGTGTGGGACTTTCCCAGTGCCTGCCACAGCATCAGCAGTGACAGGTGTGCAATTGCCACCAGGGCAGTTGGGTTCAATATTTGTTTTGCATATACTTCATTTTATTGCTATTATTTTTATTAAAGCTGTTTCAGTTGTCCAGTCCCTAAGTCTGTCTCCCGTATTCCCTTTCTCTTCCCCTCTGGGAAAGAAGAGGGGTTAATAGAGAGCACCTGCCACTCATCTAGTGGCCAGCTCAGCTCCAGCCTTTGACAACTACATCCAGTGAAAGGATAGAAGACTTTTGGNCTCAGTAAATTCTGAAACAGATTTCTGTTTACTACTGTCCTGATTTATGCTAGACCAGAACTAATTCTCCTCAGTGATTTTACTTTTCATTTAAGTCTCTTCTAAGTAACTGCACTCTCCGAAGTTAACAGCATATTTTTGCACACAGTGTCTCCTTCTAGAAGTGATAACACTCAGTGTTTATAGTTAGTACCAAGGACTGGTACACAGAAAGGTTCTTGCTTATACTTGCTCCTGTGCAGAACAAGGTCATTGCTAAATCTTGTGTCCCATATTCAGGGTGCACAGTAAAAGGCTGCACCTGTGGGGAGGAGTGGGTAGTGACTCTAAATGGACCAACAAGGTATTCCATCCCATAGAAGTCATATTCAGTGAGATCACGAGGGACAAACTTTCTTCAATGGCTGGTGTACAAATGTGATTCTCTTCTGCCTTCAATTCCAATCTATGTGTTGCTGTATCCAGTTTCAGAATCCATCTCCTGAATCTGGTTCCAGATCCTGAGTCCAGTGTGGGACTTTCCCAGTGCCTGCCACAGCATCAGCAGTGACAGGTGTGCAATTGCCACCAGGGCAGTTGGGTTCAATATTTGTTTTGCATATACTTCATTTTATTGCTATTATTTTTATTAAAGCTGTTTCAGTTGTCCAGTCCCTAAGTCTGTCTCCCGTATTCCCTTTCTCTTCCCCTCTGGGAAAGAAGAGGGGTTAATAGAGAGCACCTGCCACTCATCTAGTGGCCAGCTCAGCTCCAGCCTTTGACAACTACATCCAGTGAAAGGATAGAAGACTTTTGGCTAAGCCATCAATGTTTGAGTACTACTGTACACCAGAGCCTATACAGATTTACAGTTGGTGAACTGTATCACCATCTGGAACACATCAACTGCTGAAGAGAGCAGTATGTACAATATGTAAGGTACCAGATGCAGTTTTCCTATGAAAGACACTAGATCTAGATGAAAACAAAATAGCTGTTGTAAAATCGGAAAGAAACAAAAAAACAACTATCTGCACGTAATACATAGATATTACCTTAGAAGCACAATTGAGGAAAAAGCAAGAGGACAAAAACTCTACATTTTTCTTCTGCCAGAGCAATGACTCGCTGCATTTCTAGAAGCTCTAGGGGTAATACGTGTCCAGATCAAAAGCGTACATTTAGACCCAGAATGTTAATCATATATGGTTTCCAATCAGTGAGTGCCACATCACCATCCCAATGTCTATGAAAAACATTTCTGTACAACAAAAATGGTCCCAAGCTCCAAATCTGCATCATTTTTAAGGTCAGTTGATCCCTGAAGGCACACATCTATCACAGGGTAAGAACAAGGGAATATCATCATGGCAACAAGACTGCCTCAGAACATTTCCTCATTACTGGAAGCAAGAGTCCCATGCAGAGGAGGCATGCAGGGAGCACATAAAGAGCAAGGTCATCTGTAAAATTACCTAAGAAAAGTAAGCACTAAAGCTCTGTGAGGGGGGTTTTAAGACCAAGGAAGACTTGCATCACTTGTGACACATTCCCACATAGTCTTTGTGGATTCAATTTACTAAACTGCCCGAAGTGACATCTGTGAATCTTGTTCAGTAGCAGCCATAAGGGAGACAGCCATGGAGAAAAAGTGTTACTGCTGACATTATTGGGCGTACTAGCACAGCATGCATCTGTACATCCCAGTCACTGTACAACACCATCTCTGCGATCTAGGAGGTAGGAAGGCACCACGTCTCTCAAATATCAGGGTGAGCCTATACAAGAACCTCCCCAACATGTCCATGCATTTCTTCCACAGGGCAATACAGCCTTCAACTCTCTCTCGTTTTGCAACCAGTGTCTCAGTCTGCCATGGGAGCAAAAAACGATCATGGAGAGAAGTATATAGTGGTTCAGAAAGTGATCTGGGTTTATACAACTTAAGACACTGAAACATGAAAAGAAAGAAGTTCAGAATCCAGGATCATCTCCTTTTAGCCTATGAGGTTTTGGGGGAAAAGGTCAAGGAAGAAATGTAGACTATGTGCCTATATATATACAAATACAAACTACATCATCTAGAGAGTAGCACCACATACTGACATTCACACAATTCAAACATAGAACCACTAAAAGTTTACTTATGTACTTACTGAAAAATGCCAATATTTGCCAACGGCAGCTAGTTTAAATTATGTCTATCCTCCTCAGAGAGGAAGGACAAGAAATCTAGTTCTAGATTTTTCTACCAGAAATAGAATTGCAGAAACTCTCCTCCTTCATACACTCTAGAGGTCAAACTAGATGATGTAATGATTTTTCATGGCTTTAAACAGGTTTTATAGATTATGTGACTTAAAAATAGGCACAATGTTTAAGTAATAAAACTCTCTTGGAATTGAGTGCCTAGAACAACAAGTATCCGGTCACTCGCTAAGATCTGGAGGAGCTATGACCATGTGAATATTTGTCATAAACCAAACGGAAAGTCTTAGATAGATATTCCGAAACTGAAATTTTTATCCCACTGACTCTGTCACTTGAAAAGCAAATTAAATGTACTATTTTATATATAGTCTGCTTTACCTAGGGGCAGATCACCAAAAAAAGTGTACCGATGAAGGATGTGTCTACAGTGAAGTTGGGTACTGGTCCAACTCTAGCCATTGCAGCAAGGACCTCTGTCCTCAGCCGAGAGGCGTGAAGTCCACCATGTCCCATGCAACTGTAGTCTGTTTCTAGTTCAGGAAGAATACAGCGCAAATTGACTTGGATATGCCTGCACTCTCCTGACATCTCTGTTGTAGGCATTCTTCTGAATAACTTAATTCAAAGTCTGTTACCATACAATAATTGTCAGAGGTCATGCCATCATTGTTCAGACGAGGACCTGAATTCATTAAGTTAACTAATACACATGTTGCTTTTTTGCTCCCTTTTCAAGTATAAGGCCAAAGGAGGAAGTACAGGAGAGATGTACTATTGTCTCCTCAGTGGAGCTGCTTCTTGTCAGCTACACCATTGTTTAACTTGTCACAAGCACAAGCAAAACAATACAACACAGCAAACCTCATCAACTTGTACGAACAACCCAGAAGTCCACTGGAAATCACTTAATTTTGTGAGCCACTCAGTACACAAACAATAGGAATCAGATGACTTTGCTCATATGTTTTTGCAACAGCAATTTTGTTTCATTTTTATGAAAATTCATAAAGCACCATCAAAACCAGTGTAGAATCTCTTATAAAAATAATTACAGTCTAGTAAAGCAAGATCTCATTGAAGCACACCATTAATTCCTTGACAGTTAGGGAATGAGCCAAATACTTTGTGCAAATGAAGTTTAGCTACATTTCAACAAACACGTTTCCTTGGACTTAAAATGTTCAAGGAGCAAACCTTATTAAAACATCATTTCATATTATACTTTAAAATTATGGCCCCTTAGGCAGATTTTCTGTACTTCAAAGGACAGCTATTATACTGTGTGTTACAGCCTGGGATAACAGAAGAAGAAATTCCTATCAAATTGCTGTACTGCTGTATGCAGGGAGCATAAAATAGTTGCTCATTCCTACAGCCCTCAAGAAAATGTAGACTTTTATTCAAAATGAGGCATCACAGGTCTCACACAATAAAGAAAGAACAGCTTTAATATGATGCTATGAATTGTCTTCCACTTTGCTACTGAAAAATATTCTAAGCAGCTAAAGCAACATTTTCTGAACCTGCTATCCAGCATTTGGGACATCTCCATATGGGCCTCAGGGTTATACTGAGTGTGGCCTCTGTGTGTTTAAATCATTTCCACTTCTCTGTAGAAGGACTTTGTGGATGTATGCTTTATGGCTGCTTTTAAAACTTGATTTCCCTAAAATCAAATTATTAAAAAGGAAAGCTAGTACCTTTTCTTCTTGTTATTTAATGAATTTCCAAATGGTCTGAAAATTTGCTTACACATAATCATAAAGGACTGAATCAGTTTCCTACTTTGCGTCATTTCTCTTCAGAAGTCCTTGCAGTGCAGCCACTACAGCTTCATGCTGCACATGATCCAGATTTTCTCTAATGTGTTAGCTGATTCAGGTCTTTGTAATTAGAACTGACCCAGCTGTTAGGAAACATCCCTAGCAACTCAAATAAGCATTATACTACTAAGATACAATCAGAAACAGATCACCTGTTCTAGGCAGCTTGACAGCCCAACGTATAAACAAGAATCCCCTAAAAATCACCAGAAATATCTAACAACAATATTCAAATCAAGATCTCCTAAGAAGCAATTAAGAACACTGAAAGAACTCACAGAAGGTGTTGCCTTCTTACAAACTCTTCCATCTTATCTCAGATGTTTACAGTGAAAAGAACAGAGAAGTTTTCTTCAAAGCATAGTTGTTATCAACCCTCTCCAACATTCCAACAGCACAATACTCCTCTTATAAAATGACCAAGTAACCCCCTCAGATCCTCAAGAGATGTTGGCAAAATAATTTTTCCCCTTCAGTGTCCCTTTGTTATTTGTTTTTTTCTTACCCTTATTACTTCAGACACAAATGACTTGGAGATACTCTCCTCAATTCACCAAAAGAGAATTTCCTTGCATTTATTTTCTTTTAGGTTAAAGTTTTACAATTAAAACATATATTAAAGCTAAATCTAATGATTTTTCTATCTGGCTAAAACTGATTGGCCTACTAAGGCTTCCATTTAATTTTTTCTCCTCTCTCATTTTGCTAACTAGAAGGGAAATGAATCTACCTTCAAGCCTGTTGGAATCAATCTTCTTTTCTCTTTCTCACAATTTATAAGTCAGAGGCTTAAAAAGTGTTCATATCCTCTTTTAACAAGCTGGTTATGCGAGATAAGCACAAGAACATTAGTAAAAATAGCTCTGCACTAAGTCATGGATGTTTTACAAAAGTAGATCTAAAAAACACAAAATCCTAAAGGCTAATTGTGATTTATACCACATCTCTTTTCCTATACTACCAATACTCTAAAATATCCTTTCTTTTACATGCCAACATCATGAATGCAACTGCTGCCAGCTCATTCCTTATCAGATGAGACACTGCACACCATTGACCACCCCTCAGTTAACCCTGTGATTGGTAAATACTGGCATACTGCAGAAGAGGTTTTATTCTTTTCCAGTTATGGACTTCCACTTTTTTGTTTTTGAATTTTATGGTTTTGTTTTTGGTTATTTTGTTGTTTGTTTGGGTTTGTTTGTTTTTTTTTAAAAGTCCTTCACAAACAATTCACAGCTGGAAGTACAGCTTCTCTCATCTCAGCTCTCCCACACACTGTACCTCAGTACAGTCTGCACCATCACTTTTATCACCACCCTCAGTATCTCCAGTGTTCACAAAAACTGTATCCTAGTACAACAATAATACAGCCACCAGCACAAACTTTTATTACTGCAATTACAACAAAGCAGCTGGTAGTAATAATACTACTACTTAGCATTTATACGGTGCTTTAAATCTTCAAAAGGCTGTATAAACATTTGCTAATTAAGCCTCAGAACTCCAGAGAGATATATCTTTTTGTTCATAAATAAGAACACTGAGGTAAAGAGACAAAACAGCTGTCTCCAAAAGCAAGACCTTCAGATGATTTTTTTAAAAGGAATGGAAATCTCTTTGGACAGTAAGAACTTTCAGACTTATAAAAGTACAACTTAAAATACTCAAAGAATCTGATTGGACATAAACTCTCATGCTCTGTGCAATTAGCTCCTCCAAAAGAAATCAGCACTTTCCCTGGGAAGACGTAGCTCACTGCTCCTAGCTGCCCAAAGCTGCTCACCACTGTAGAGCATGAAACACTGGAGTCTACAGATCATCAGAACCATCTCATATGCCAAACCCCCTACCTGGAAGTGTGAGCACCTCTGAAGAAGTCATACTCTTGACAAACTGCACAAAACTCACTCAGTCACCACCAAGACTGGGCCTCAACAGCAACTCCTCCTCCAGAGCTGTGTTCTGCTCTGTCACTGTTTAAGAAACACATGAACACTTCTTGTACATCAACATTTAGCTTTAACATAAAAAGTGATAAAACCTGTAAATTGTAAGTGGAAAAGAACAAATGCCATCACATACTGAAGGGAACTCTGAGAATATCTTACATTCATATTCAGTAAGACACTGACTGAACAGACTTCTTTTGTGTACATCAGACACCTCACTCGTATAGAGAAAACAAATGCCTACACACACTCTAACACCTCCTATTCAGGTCTTGAACTCCAGAGCTGTATAAAGCAAGCTTCAAAGTATTGCCTAGACAAAACACGTAGACTTAAACCTTTAGAAAAGGCATTACTTCTAAAATACTACCCCACAAAGACTTGATTCCCCACGTAATTTCACGTATAACATGTCCCACTGAGATCAATGGATCTGAAATGCATTTCAGAAGACCCTAGAATAAAGACCAATGATGCAAAAGAAGAAAAAGTTGGTTTGTGCGTAAGGCAAAGTTTTAGTGCAAGAAGCGGTGTGAAGTGCATTCTGCAAAGATGGACACAGAGTATTATGTACAACTGAAGAGGGAGGGTAAATAAGGAAACAGGAAGAAAAATAAAACCAGGATACTAAAGCTGTATCAAGACTCAAGAGCAGGATGGACCAGCATATGGAGAAATGTGGCTCCGGCAAGTGGAGAACGAAAATGTTAAGAGCTCACCCACGGGTCAGGTTGAGCATGGAGAAGAGCTGAGACTGAAGCTAAGGTAAGGCTCAAAATGCAGCAGTGCTTTAGCACAGAAGCAGCCATGAGGAGGTGAAGTGTCACTGCACCAGAGAAGCTGTGTTTGTTTCTCAGCAGTGGCAGGATGTCCGTCACACAGGGGTGATTTACCTAATGGACATCAAGGTACAAAGTCCAGATTCCTCGCTCTGTCCTGCCCTCTGCATGCGAGATAGCAGTAAGAGACTAATGGCCAGTTAGCCCAGATTTATTAGCCATAACAAAGGTTGCAGCTGAAATAGGAACAGACTCCACCCTCCCACCTCCCTGCCCTCTGCCCTTATCCCTGGACAATTCTTTATCCTTAAATACAGGAAAAGAAGGAAACAGAAGAGATGAAACATTACACCAAGGTTGCAAGAGCATGGGAAGAATTGCAAAGCAATAAATAATGCTAGAAGTGGAGAAGAGAATAAGGAATCCCACTTTGGGAAAAGCAAGCCTGAGATGACAATGAAGTGACGGAAGAAGAAAAATGTACATTTAAATACACAGCCTGCCACCCAGTTCTGAATGCGAAACATAGATGTGTATTTTTCACCTCCAACTGAAGGCAGTATAATGCACTTACTGGCTTCTCAAGACATGGGCAAAGCTGAAAACTACTTTAGAGACACCTCCATAAATGTTTGGCTTTTCCATGTCAATTTTAAAATGGTATGGAAGATCATCAAGCTAAATTTTATAACAACTTGATATCACAAACTCCTTATGATGTAACTCAATTTCATTGAATAATCCTTGCTATATCTTTGTCATATGCAATGAAGGTACAGTGAAGAACTCAACATGCAAGATGAATGTCTTACTCTTTGTATGAAGGTCTCACACATTCACATGCTCTGAGTAATAGAACTGCAGATTCCAAATACTCTTTATGATGTACAGATTCTCACAGGCACTGAACTCTTAATGAATCCCTGCATCCACCTGATACCTAACTCCCTGAAACACCAAGTGTTAAACCCTCATGGATTAGAAAAAGAAAGCTTTCTCAGGGTTAATTACTCCAAATTATATTTTACACTGGAAACAAAGAGATCTTTGACTCAGGAAAGAGGGTAGACAACACCTCAGACACACTGTGGAAGCAAGCAAAAAAAGCAGCGGCATCGGAAGGAGGAAGAGTACATCACAATGAAGAGCAGGGTCCTCAGTCTTCATGAAAGGAGCATTCAGAGGGCTGAATTAATATTAAGCCCTCTCAACCACCCCAGAATGAAATAAAGTGCTCCTTAACCAAACTTCACATTTCAGGTGAAAGACAAATCTAGGAGCATTAAGCAAACAAATCACAGCAACATCAAATTCTACCTAAAGTTAAGACACTGATAAAATTGGGATAATCTAGTATCTCACCAGGCTCTATTGAAGAGCAAATGGATTTCTGTGATCCCATGTATTTCTCATGTGTTTTAGATCAAGTTTTACCCAGCTGATTTGGGGGGTATGTTAAATACTGTTCCCTTTCCTAATGGGTCTGGGCCTACACCAATGAACAGCAAAAAGGTATTGCTAACATCCGACTTCAAGCTTCTCTTTGCATCCAAGCCAAATTCTGGAAGGTGAGGGGGAGGAGAAGGGAGTACTTATGGGAGAAGCAGTAAGCCTAGTGCCTGCTCTTCTGCTCCACCAAATCTTCAAAAACGCTTTTACATGCAGAAGCAGAAATCAAAGTAATACACACAAATCCCCATGAGTCATCCTTTTATTTTCCAGTTACAAGCATTCCTGAGCTACAGACATTAAGGCTAACCTACTCTTGCAGTAGGTTAAGTCTGAAGCATCCAGCAGCTACAGCAAATTCCAGACCCCAGCCCCAAGAACCAGCTCTGGCCGCTTCACAAATAAGTCAGCTGAATACAGCTCCTTTACACTCACGGAAGGCTTGAAAGAAGTCAGATGTTCCCTTGCCTGCAGTAATACTCTATAAAATCCAGAAAATACACAGACAGTAATATTTTTTATTATTAACGAATAAATCCTCTATATCATGTAAAACCACTGCACTCTTGAAAAGAAAAAAAAATCCAAACTAAACTAAACCAAAACTAAAACCCAAGTTATCCAAACAAAACCTACTTTAACTTACTGAACATCCACAATACCTACTCTCACTCAACAGATATCATTTTTTTCTAAATATTCTGTTGAAATACTCAAAGTATTAAAGGAAAAGGTGTTCATCATTTCACAACCCAGAGTTTTATAAAGATTTGGGTTTTTTCTCTGTAGTTTTATAGAGAACATAGCAATTTCCATGGTTCAGCAAAATGCCAACTTGAGTGCCACTTTAAGAACAAGTGCAAGTAGAATCCCCTGTCACACTATCACTAATTAAGATACTTGTTATGCATCAGAAAACTACTCAACAGAAAACTCCACAGAAATGGATAACTTGAGATGTACAAATTCCATGGAAAACACTAACCCTGTACCTTTGAAGCTAGAGAGAGACATCTGCTAACCAGCATGTATATGGTCTGCTGAAATCGATGCAGAAAAAGACAAAGGTAGTAAATGCAAAGAAAGTAATTTATAATTTGGTATTTCCACTTTAGATCTTAATTCTATGGAGATTCACAGCATGAGGAACTTTAATTACTGAGACAGCGGCACAGAGAGGGAAGGGATGAAAGGACTGGAAGCATTCAGTGTCCTGAGTTGGCTGATACTGAAAAATTTTACTCGAACTGACATTACAGAATAAAATCAAAGGCATGCATTTGTAATTGTGGGCTCATGATCACAGCTTAAAATGAATCCAGGTCCTCAAAAGCTAACGCTAACAACCTTTCCATTTGTAATTGACTCAATCTTTTTTATCCCCCACCATTGTCCATGACATGCACATGAAAGCACAGAAACAAACAAAAAAAAACCCTCCCCGTAAAACAGATTTGAAGGTTGCTTCCTCCCACATCATCCTGGTCTTTCCAAACAGGCTGTGCCTAACCTCACCAGACAACAAGCTGAATGAAGGAGGATCTCTGAGTATCAAACACTATGAAGATACCTTGTCCTACCTTTCCACTTCAGTGAACGAAGAGTTGTTTGGTAAACAGTTACACAAATGTTGTTACACACAGACACATCAAACAAACAGTCTCACTAACTTAGCTGAAACTTTAAATTACTTTAGACCTAAGCTATTCTATGGGCACAACAGGAAGAAACCCATCAGTCACTCAGTGCAGCAATGACTGAAGTTATCAGCAAAATGTAAAAATTCAGATGACAGCAATCATCTGACTTGAGATCTAGGGTGGGAAACTGAAATTCCTAGGTATCAGAGTGAAACCAAGATCTATGTGAAACTATGAGAAATTCAGTGTGTCGGATGAATAAATCAATGGATGAATCAGAGCCTAACTCTGGATTTAGGGTAGAATGACAGCAGTTAGAGCCCTCCCTGAAAACAGAAATTCTAGTTTCTGGCAATGCAGAGCAACTAATACTGGAAAAACTAGAGAACTAGCACTGAAAACGTGAATTAGCCTCTTAGTATTTGTTTGTGTTCAATGTGAAAATTCAATATATAACTCTATGGTTAGTTTAGTTACCCATGGTATTTTCAGTGACTTAGAGTTGTAGCGAATACTGTGTAAGTATGGTCCTACTATGAGGAAAAAGGGTATTGCAGGCATCATGCTGCTCTTTGTAGCACAAAGCAAATACTGAGGCTTAAAAATCAGTTCAAAGCCAACTAATGTCAAGCTGGTGATTAGCCTTCTTGGGAACCCAGCTCAAAACTAGAAAGATGAAAACTCTGAATCTCTATGGACGAAGAGGGCACAGAACCAGATGCTGTGAAGTGAGAACACAAGAAAACCTGGTTTCAAAGGAAATGTGAGAAAGAGACTTATCCATGTGCAGAAAACACACAAACAAGCATTTGAATGGAGATACTAGGATCAGTCCACACACACTGTACTGTAAGTGACACAGCTCTTGAGGTGTTAAATGTCTTTTCTTTCTGGCCACCAGCCCTGCAGCACAAAGGAGTCTGGAGGGGTTACAGACCAAAGGGCTCTATTTTTATGTCTGGCACAGCTGACAGCTGTGTCTTCAAGAAAATCTCGTACCTTTGACCAGTCATTCACCATTTGAGAAAACAGAGTGATGCAGGAATTGGAATTAGGAGTATAAGAGCAACAAGTGCTAGACACTGAAATCAAAGTTAGCAAACACTTTATTAGTGCAATCTTCATTGGGTGGACTTTAAGTCTTCTTTTATCTCATTGCAGTAGCCAAAGAGAAAAGTTCTTACAATCTATTTTGACCCTCAGGGCACCAATTATTTGACTCCAGCTGTTTAGATTTTAATAAGCTTTCACCCACAGGGGAAAAAATGCAGTAGTTAACATGACTGATTTGCCATTTATAGATAGACTATGGACAAAAAGAAAAAAATCAATCACGTCTCATGAATTTAGTTGTTGCCAAGTGTAAAATTTGTGTATTTTTTTTTCCATCTATGCATTTCCCAGCAGAGGTAAGTATCTTTAGACCAATCTTGCCCTCTCTATTATCACTGTATATAACCTGGCACCTAATCACTATTGGGTGCTATTGCTTGTGGGTGTTACCTCCCTCCAGTTAATCTAATGGGATGCTTTGGCTGCTTTCAAAATCATACACAATCAGAAACATTCATTCTGAGCTATGAGAAGGCATACTCATAAAGGCTGCTGTATTGAGTTATGTGATAACACCAGCCAGTTGGACAATTCAAACCCAAAGTCCAAGTTAAAGCAAGCAGCAGCCCCAACCTGCTTCCATGGAGCCTTGAACACAGTATCTCCTTACTTGATGATACTTGTATGCTAATAATGCTACACTCACTCTGAACTGTGAATCAAGATAAGATATGGTGTGTCTCCCTTACACCCTGGAAACCCTGTAAGCTCTTTGCAGTTCCCACTACTCACTGAGAGGAAACAACAAACCCATATCAAGCCTGGCCAAGGAGAGGACCACTTTTCAGAGGGCAAGGGCAGCAGCATTTGCATGGGTAATCCATGGAAAGAAAACCAGTCACATAATGCTGATTCAGTATTTCCAGTTGCTAACAACAAAAATGGTCATTTTTGTGTTCTCCCATGTAAGCAACTTTTGTAGCTGACAGAGCCATTGCACAATCACAAACGAGAAGAAAAATGGTCAATAGGAAGGAAGGAGGACCACATTTTTTACGATGGAGAGATGCAAATAAAAGACAGTCTATGCTGAAAAGACACACAAGATCCATCCTTTAATATTTTGGAAGACACAACAGAGCAGTAACACTTTTATCTTTGGTACTTCACTTTAAGTAAACAATTAGACTCCACCAAAGGTCATACTGCTACATTACCATAACTGTGGGATACAGGACCCCACAAGTCAAGACAAAACACAGTTTTTCAGTGGGACCGTTGGTTCCCAAACAACATCACTAAGAAAAACTTGTTCCACCCTTCTTCTATTGCCTGCTTCTAGCTGGCTTGATACTAGGGTTTGGTGGAACCTGCAATGTCTGGCTTTTCATGGATACAGGGCAGACCTACCGAGGTTACTGGGAGAGCAGGAGCGCCGTATATCACACCACAAAATGCCACAAACCTGTTCTCCACTCCATGCCCTGTTAGAATGGGTAAGGGAGTGCGTGTCATGGGGATGAGAGGGGCAGAAAGGGGAAGAATGCCAAGTAAAGTTAGCAGATAGTGGGAAAGGGACGACGACCGAGTGGAGAAGAAATAAAGCAGGGCTGAGCACCAAAGAAACGCGAGCCTCCAACAGGATTATCCCACCCGAAAGCTGCCCTTCGCCAGCTACCAGCAATACGTGCCAGCTTTGGAAAAGCCAGCTTAACTGCCGAGGGAAAAATACCACAATAAGGACAGAAAGCCAAGTCACCTGGTAGAAGTGAGGTAGGACGAGGAGGAGGAGGAGGAGGGCTTAAGCACGGACGGCTCCCTTCCCGGGCAGCAGCGGGGCTCCTCACCCTGCCGCCCGGTCCGCCCCCGGGGCCGCGGCGCGCTATCGATGGGAGGCCGGCGGGCAAGGTGCGAGCAGGTGTGGCGGCGGCAGCGGCTCGCGTTACCGCGAGGGGGGAGGAAAACACACGTACGCCTATAGATACACACGTACACACACGGAGAGCGACGTGTATGTAAAGCTGGAGCGGCAAGGAAGGGCTCCGGCTCCAGGAGCAACCACCGTCCCCAGCAGCGGCAGAACCGTGTGCAGCCCGGGGGGGACGAGAGGGAGTTTTCCAGCAGCTCCTGCCCAAGCGGAGGATGGCGGCAGCGCCCACCCACCCCACGCCAGCATGACCGAGTGGATGCTGGAGTTAATATCCCGCAAATCGGTTGCCCGGGCAGCTTTTAGGGTCGCGGAACAAAAAGGGGAGCTCGCCGACAGGGGAGAAATCCCGCCCCGCCAGTCCCCTACCTTCCCGGACGTCCTTCTCCTGCACCTCCTGCGGGTGCTGCCGCCGCCGGGCTTCGGGCAGGGGCAAGCGCGGGGTCTCCGCTCTGCGAGGCCAACAAAGTGCCGGAGCGGCGCGGGGAGGTTGCTGGTCACCGGGAGCAGCGGCGAAGCGGAGCTCCCTCTGCCGGCTCGCCGCCCCGCCCCGGCCACGAGCCCGCGGCCGGGGCGGGCCCGCGACAGAGCAGCGCGGAACCCCGCGGAACCTTCCGCGCCGGCGGCAGCGTAGGCGGTGCTGGTGGTGCCATGCGGGATCTGCACGCTGGCGAGGGTGCGGAACCAGCTCTCGTCTCTCTCGTTCCCTGTTGCGGTTTATAGGGCGCTCATGAAATGCAAAGATACTGAGAGAGAGAGAGCAGGTCCCCAGAGCTAGGCTGAAATAGGGGAGTTGTTTAAAGTGATCGTAAGCGTTCACCATTTAAAAAAAAAAAAAAAAAAAAAAAAAAAACCCGCTCACAAAACCTACCCAGACTCCAAAGCAAAATCCTTCCCCGGAGAAGGAGGTGTATCTAAACCACCTTTGGAAGGAGTAGGCTGCAAGAACGAGTCTCCCGTCCTCACTAGGAATCCCGGATGAAATCCCCCAGCTGTTTATGTTGTTACCATCTGGCATCACATTCCTCCCGACTCCGATAATTTACACGTGGCTTTCACTTAGCATAGGGGAATAGTCCCGTGCACAGATACTATTGGCATGCCTGCAGGTAGCCAAAGTCCTCAGACTGTGCTGTTGCCACGGTCGTGATTTCTATAATGAGCCACTTCCACTCCTAAAATCGGGCTGTTCCCCAAGAATCTCAGTTTTCATCCATTTCACTTTCAAATAAGTTTTTGTCTTTTGTGACTCCAGAAAAAAAGTTAGAAAACCTAAATCTTTCAACAGCATCAGACAGATGAAAAGAAATCCCTTCAGATAATATATAGGAGAGCTAATTTGATTTTTGAGGTTCCATTCTTGATTTTTTTAAAGATTGAATTACCAACTCTGAAAGATTACATACCTGCTTAATTATGCTCTCCAGTCTCTTTCCAGGCTTCAGCAAGACTCCTTAAAAATACTAAAATCAGATTTAGACCAAACACGTAGCCATTTCCAAGACTGAGGCAGGGCTATCCAAGCAGAGCAACAAGTCCTTTATGCTACAAAGTTTCTGTTATTCCAGGCCCTCTTCAAAAAAACCTGCAGAGGAAAAGTTTAAACTAAAGAAGGAGCAGCTGCTTTCTGAAATTTCCACTCAGTTCCAAGAAGTGAGACTTGGCAGGTCCTTGCTTTTTATAACAATCTGTGACTCATTTGCAGAGGCAGGTGAAGTCAGAGCCATCACCGCCACAGTCGTGCCCCTGACAGCTTCTCCAGGAAGGACACAGATTTTCCCAAACACGTTTTAGAAATGAAGATAGGAAGACATTGCTCTGCTACCGTTTTCAGCTGTGCAGTTGCTGAATCTCTTCACAAGTGGTGCTAGGCCATCCTTGACCTGGTGTTTTCCAGCAAATATCCGTGAGAGTAAGGTCTGAACTCTGCAGACGGTGCTGTTTTGCCAGGCTCCCAGGCTGGGTCAGAGCTGAAGGAAAGGGGCAGCAGGCAGGCGTCAGGCTCACTGCAGCCTCCCATGCACCAGCCAGAAGAGAGTAACCTGAGCTTGCAGATCAGACTGGGAGAGGTGGGGCCTCACTCCACAATTGCTTAGGCGTTCACCTTAACCCTGCTTTAAAAAAAAAAGGCAGTTCAGCAGCCAATTTCCCCTCCCTTGCTCTGAGCTGCCAAAGCCCCTTGTCATCTGCATCTTCTTCAAATTGTTCTGTCTCTGCTACTTTCTCTGGCCTAGAGAGCACAAGCACAGAAAATCTTATGAAATAATGAGGGAAGGGAGTGTTGAAGTCCACTTTTGTGTTCCTAAACAAGCAATGAAATGTGCAGGTACCATACACTTGTTAACAGGAAGTTTGTTTACAAGAAACCTTCAAACCTTAAAGAATCGGATTATGGAAGGGTCACCTAAGTCACTGATGTGAATAAATGCTTACAGGAACACTGACATCTAAACTGACATTTCCAAACTATTTGTGCCAGTTACCATACACACACTCCCTAGGTAAATAATAATATTTATAAATAATATTTATGTATAATAATTTATACATCAGAGTGCTTACCCTGTGAGAGGCAGAAAGGAGCATGATAGATGCTATTGCAGAAAAGGTTGGGGACAGCTTTAGTCCTTGGCAGGGATAAACATTCTGTGCCTCTCTTCCCTTTTCTTTCCTGGATAGTAGCCCAAGACCACCTGCTGCTCCAATTCCCTTTAACAAAGGACAGAAGACAGATGCAAAAGACCACTGTTATTTGGGAAGAAAATATTTAAATGGAACAAAGATAATAAAGAGGAATGTGGAAAGAAAGTGGGATGCGAGGATAAGAAAAGGGAAATCAGAACAATAAATGGGGAAAAGATATGGGGAAAAATAAATTCTATTTCTGTGCTTTATCAACTTTTCTTCAGAATGCGTACACTAATTATGGATATTTATAAAATTATTTTTTATGATTGTGATAGAAAACCAGAACATTTTAAATTAGAGGGTGAAGAAGACATTTCATCAATGTTTTTCTGTTTGGGGAAAAGATTAAATATGCCAAAGAATTTCTTTCTGTTGTAGAATAGCCTAAAGATACTTTCTGTGCTGGGAACCTGCAAAATGACTTACACGCAATGAACGACTTACACACACAACTGTCTGGCAGAGCCAGTGGAGTCTGATTGCTGACACCCCCTTTTCCTGTGTGGAATTTGGCCAAATGCTGTGGCCCCAGCCAGTTGCAATCTCCTTTGCAGGTGTACACGTGATGGAAGGCACAGTGCAGATTCGTGGGGAGCACCATTGTTCAGGCTGTATTGAAAATGGATGGGCAAGTGTTCAACTTGTACAGTATTGGCTGCAGTAAGCCTGGGGTTTTAAGATTAACTGCTTGATACTGGAATTTCCACTCTCATTGAAAATAGACAGTACTGCCTCTATAGATTTTTCAGGAGAAAAATACACAAAACAAGACAGATTTTTCTTTTCATTTTAAGGCACATGGGGCTACAGAGAGAAACAGCAGAATTGTTCCTGATTTAGGATCATAAAAATGGGAGGTTAATCCAGAGGAGTGTAAGGAAATAAATTGCAGGTTACAGAGCAAACAAACCAAAGGTTGTTATGCATTTTGATGCCTCTATATTCCTTTCTTACAGAGGCAAAAGATGAAATAAGACACGGGCAATCAATCTTTTTATATCTACACTCCGCTTTTTATAAGGAAGCAGGGTATAGCATTAAACCTCAGATATTTCATTTGCCTTAGATCTCATGTTTGTGAGAAAAGAAAGAGGGCAGGCAGAAAGAAAAAAGAAAATTATCTGATTTGCCAGAGTTTATAGAAGTTTCTATTTTTTCTTTTTTCTTCTAGGGTTTTGAACTATACTTCTCTGATTGAGGAGGGGGGAAAATCTTAACCATATGGTTCATCCCAAGCCTTCAGAATTCTTGAGTCAGGCCTCTAAAATCAACACATTTCTTTAATAATCACAAGGTGTTGATAAAAAAGATGCTGACATTTTTATTTGGGTTTAGGGTCTGTAGATTTCATGTTTCCCAGAAATGTCAGAGGGAGAGGCTTTCTTATTCTAACAAATGGCAAGGATTTGGTGCATTCACAAGACTAGGCAATTAAGTTTTTAAGAAATATATCAAATATCATTACTACAATACTAAAATCACTAGACTGGCCAGAATTACTTTGTAAACTGTATTTTTATTGTTAATTGTGCTGAAATTTTGATTTCTGAAAATAGTAGACCCAGTTCCTGTTTTTATAGACAGAAGGGCCCAATTCAGCTGTCTGACCTGCTTATTTCATTAGCTGAGGGAAGTAATTGATAATGCTGATGCCAATTTTTGGTTACATAGTTCTTGTCACAGACATCATAATTGTCTACTAGTATTAATGAATCTGGAAAGACAAGCTTCGTTGTGCAAAAGGAGAAGTCAAACCTTAACTAACACTGAAAAACCTCACAGTTGTATCCTGAAACTTGGGTAAGTTGTGTTTTTATTAAAGCCTAAAACCACAGAATTTAAATGATGTTTCTGACTCTGGGAGATCAGAAAATAACAATAAATGCATATAAAATAACTCTGTGCATGTACATGTGTAGTTTTAAATGTATTTTAGGTGAATCCCATGATCTTTGGGTGGAAGAACATGACTCATTATTTCCAGTCACACCACACTGGCAAAGCTGAAGAGGCTCTGTCTCACTGGGAAGTTGTATCCAGTGCCCATGGAAGTAGGGCTGTGGTGGGACTCAGGAAGCCAAGTTCCTAGTGTGGTGCTCTGGCCATTGCAGTGCCTTGTACAAAAACGACACAATGGCTCTGAATTTGATTTCACACAGAGTCAACGGTGTGGTCCTGGGAATTATGACTAAGATGGTTATGGCATGATTGGCATAATTGCCATAAATTGTGCATTTATGGTCACAAATGCAAAGGGACTTAACAAGCTTTTTCTTTCCTAAGAAAGGTGCCCATGAAACAGTTACATTTCTATACAGTTTTCAGATAAAGATATGTAGTGTCCCAGTTCATAATTGCTTAAGTCTGTGACAGATGTGGCAGATACACAGCTGTATTACTTGAAGGTATGATTTTGCCTTAAGCAAGGGGCTGATGAGGGGAAAGGGTACAGGGTGGGGAAAAGCCATCATGCCAGATTCAGGCAACAGGCACATCAGCAGAAAGGCTCCCATGCAGCAGCAAGCATTATAGTCCCTCCCCACCACTGCACTGGACCATCACAGAAAGTGCGAGAAACCTGAGCTGCCTTCCCTCCTGACCCTTCACAGGGCTGCTTTTCAAGGAGCTGAAGGAAGAAATTGAGCTTATACACAATGATAATCACCCTTCTTGTTTACAAAAATATTTTCCCACATCTTCTGTGGTTTCAGTTTTTAAAAGGGTGAGATTTTCAAGGCTGGGACTTGTCCTTAAATACGTATACATAACACTGTGCCTAGCACAGCCTAGCCTCCATGCTGAGAAAAGTCTCTGTATCCTATCAAATCTGGCAAAATAATAACAAAAATAATTTCAGTCCTTCCTTTTTACACAAGCCTATGTTAAAGAAATAAGCAAGTACTTGGCCAAGAGAATAATTTCTTCTTTCTCTGGAGTGGTGTCAGCCAGCAGAATTCACCACTCCAAGGGGCAGAGACACCCAGACTGCTGTTGAATTTCAAAAAGGAGGTTGAATGGCCTCGGTCAGGCGATGCCTGTAGCTGGTGCAGCTGTATGGAGACAAAAGAAGAAACTGAGAAGGATTGAAACTCTTCTAACGGATGACTTAACCCCTAGAATGAACAAACTAAGGATTGGGAACACACTTGTGATGCATTTCTGAACTGTAAAAAAGAATAGGAAAAGAATGAATTTCAGTTAATCTCAAAGTAAAATAAATAAACAAACAGTTACTGGAAATAACTGAATAGATAATCTGGGAAACTCCCTGGAGGGACCATAAGAGCTTTCAGATTCACAGCCGTAAGACAGCAATATATGCCACAAATGTATACAGCATGTTCTCTGCCTCCAAATTCTACTCTGCTCTCTGGAGACAGTGATTTGTAACATGGAGGAGAGTGAGACATGGTGAAGATTATTCAGGTGTAATTACAAAGCACTCCGAGATCCCAAAATGAGAATTATGATAAAGCTGAATCCAAAGTCTGCTGAAGCCAAAAGGACATTTTCCGTTTTATGGGACATTGGAGAAGGCCCATGCATACTACAAAATTACTACTGAACTTTACAGAGTAAATGACTGTTACAACAGGTAAATCAGGAGGCACACAGTACTATGAAACTAGAATTAATTATCCTTTCATGTGCCTTTGCTCTGTATTATCCCAAAGAGATAATATTCTCATCTAAGTTACAGGCTGTTAAATTATCAGCATGAAGACTGCAACAACTGAAAACAAATCAGGAACAATGGCTTCGGCTTCCTTGTCTGTGAGAACAGGGCAAATGGCAAAGTCTGTTTTTCAGTGCTAAGCTGAACATTACATATATAACATCTGACAGCAGCCCCAATCAAATCACTATAGCACAGAGAGACAATACTCCCCTAGCGTCAGGCTCTGTGTGCTGGGAGTAATTTTCAATTAACTTCCCTCATTTATGAGGTAGATGCTAGAGCAGTTTTGAAGGAATCCAAAAGCTTAGTGGCAAATGAAAAATTCTCTTGTGTGTTTCATTCAATGTGCTTGTCTCAGGAAAAGCAGAGAGAGGCAGCTTGATAGCTTATTTCTCTAGTGGAGAGAAAGACATGTTATGCTACCCAGTCTTGTCAGCACTCTCCATTCACTCACAATTGAACACACACAATAGGTCAGGTTGTTCTAACAGGGACATGAGAGTTTTCATGCAACTCCCTGTGCAGTTCCCTTGAGAAGCTACTGGCCAAGAAAGCTGATGATTTTAAAGAAAATTTCGTGGGTTTGAGTGAATCTTCTCATACAGGTTTAACTCCCATGGGACGCTGACATGACCAGCATTGGCATATACTCCAGCATGTGAACTGAGCAAATTTTCCCATTTCAAGCAGACACAAACTTCTCCAGTTTAGGCTGTGGGCTGTTTCCTCCAGACAGCAGTTTGTTCAGTGCAGTGACTCTAGCTCATGGCCATTAATGGCCAAATCTCGAATTTGATGGACCTGATTCTCATTTATTTATTTATTTATATTTACTTGAAAGACCTGAAAAACTACAAGAATTGGGATAAAAGAGGCTTTAATATAAATGAAACCCAGAAAATTACAGATTCGGATAATAATTCAGTCTGGAAGGGACCTCTTAAAGTCATCTAGTACAACTTGCTGCTCAAAGCAAGGCTAACTTCTAGGATAGCTCAGGTTACTCAGACACTCATAAAGTTGAGTATCTCCAAGAAATGATCAAATTCCACAATCTATCTGTGTCCATGTTCCCATGTTGACCAATTTCATTGTGATTTTTTTCCATTCATCCACATGGAATTTCACCTTTTCCAACCTGTGCCAATCACTTCTCATTCTTCTCTTACACATCTCTGAGTCATGTCTGACCCTGTCTCCTCTGCACGCTTTTGTTAGGTAGTTACAGACAACAAGATCTCCTCTAAACTTTATCTTCTTAAGGCTGAAGAAACCCAGCTTTCTCAGACTCTGTTCGTACACCATATCACCCAAATAAATCATCTTAATGACCTTGTACTAGATTCACTTTAGTTTGTCCATATTGCTCTTGTATTCAGGGGCTGAAAGCCAGACACACTGGTCTAGACATGGCTTCACAAGCACTACTGTTAGAAGCAGAACCACCTCTTGTGATCTGCAGTTACCTTCTTGTTACCACTTCCTAGTATGTACCTGAACTCCACTAGCTATGAAATCTGGCTTAGCATATATCCCTGCTCAACACAGAAGTTTGTATTGCTGGACTGCATAATTGCAATGCAAGACTGCTTTGTGAAGGCATGATGGTGTAAGTGTCTTTTTATGCAATATGAAGGAATTAATTGCATAGTTTAGAATAAACTTGCTTCTCTGGGTATGAATAAAATTCTGCTGCTACCTGACACAGGAACAGAGTCCTGTTCAAAGCATGTTTATCCCAGTAAAAAATATGAATTTTTCTGAGTCAGAGCTATAATAGAATGAAGATCTCTTTGGTTGGTAGGTGTGTTTTTCGACAGGAAGGCTTTCCTCTTTTCAACATCTTTTCATAAAGTTCTATTTTCATATTAGGAAGATTTCATTGCTGCTATTAAACAGGACTTTACGAGCTAAGGGTTGGAATGAAGGGAGACAGAACTCAATTAATTTATGGCATGATTGAAAGTTTTGACTGTGGATCTCACAATACATTGGAATCAAATTGCTCACAGTCCTTCATCATCATTTGTCAACAAGTGATTTGCTATATATTTCATTTTCATTGATATATTTCATTGAGTTTACAATGTTATATTGACCTTATCCTTGTTCTAGTCATCAATTTCTACCCTTAAGATATTTAAAGATTTTAAATCCTTAGAGTTATTGCAGTAGATCATTCTCTTCAGAGGATTTATTATTTCATCCTAGAGGAATGTGATTTTTAATGAGCTGCATTTTAAATTATTTCTCACTTGTACACACTTTTGGCCATATAGCAATAAAAGTGAGCTACAGGTCTCCTCCTGCATCCCAGGAGGAAAGCAATAAACTCTAACAGCTAACTGCTTATAGTATTACTATTTTCATTGACATAAATTGTGGGAATATGCCAAAGAAATTGCACTTGATTTCTCATTAAGTTGCCTGAATTTTACTATACTTTATTTCACCTTGTTGGGGCTCATTCTTGGGTTTGGGTTTGTTTTATTTTGTCTGGAGCCTTGTGCTGATATTTGGAAATAGAAAAAGTTGGCTGTCAGGTATGTTTTTACAGGTCACAACAAAGGGTAATTTAGAACTGCCTTTTCTAACACTGAGTTATCTTATGAAGACTCACAGGTACCTTCTTCTTTCTACCAATAGGCAACATTTCCCAAGAGTTGTTCTAGCACCCCATGGATTCCAGGCCCATGTTGTCACAGCTGCACTTATTGCAAAGGAAGTCTGTCATTAAGTTAGAGATGTAAAACAGAAAAGAATTTATATGCTTACAGAACTATAAAGCCACAAAGTATTGAGCTTCTAAACTGAAGTATTATCTGTACTTCTAGGGCATTAAAAACACAAAACAATGCAGTGCAGAGGCATTTGGACATTAAGCTACCTTCTTCAATTCCAATACTATATAGTTGCTTGTATGGCTACTAAACTGAGGCTTGTGAGGTTACCTGTCGTATCTATCTACATTAGTATTACAGCTCCTGGACAGGGAGATTTCTCTTCCAGCCTCTCTAAGTACTTTTTGGGCATCTGAGTGAGAGCAGCGCCTCTGCAGCAGAGTTCTTTCAGTGTCAGGAAGTTTTTCTTGTTGCTTACACACTGTCCTGTGCAGCAGGGAGCCCGCCCTGATAATATGATACAGAAACAAGAAACAGACATTAGTATTATGCACTCACAAGTCAAGGTTTATTTTTCCATTTTAAAAATGATGGGCTCTTTCCAGTTGGCTCTTTATGAAAATTTATCTGCATAGGAAGGACATTCATATTAGCAATCAGTGAGTTTCAGTATACAGAATACTGCTCACCAGATCAGGTTCTCAAAGATATGAACACTTAAATCCAAGCTCACTCAAGACCACAGCCCAGACGATAACCCTCACAGCACTAGCCAAAACAGTAAAGACTTAACTACCAAGTTCAGAACCTTTCTAGTTTTCAGTTATCTAGTACATTGTAATTTCCCAGTTAATTTTGAAAACCTCCAAATGTATAGTCAACCTCCTAATGTATATGTAAGATGATAAGCTTACATCTAAGACAGGGAAATAAGCCTACTGTAACTGTGGAAGGACAGACAAGCAACTGTAAGTCCAGAACAAAACAAAAACCCAGCACTCTCCTACAACTGCCACCACCATCTTCTACCCAATTCTGAAACCACATCTTTTCTGATGAACAAATTTTTATGCATCCTTGACCTTAGTCATTGCTACTTTTGGGATCCATAATAGTTCCTCCTTATCAGCTTAGTACAGCCTAACCCCTGCATCCCCAGGCACACCTTCAGCTCTTGCTGTGTACAGCAGTTTGGCAGCTGGAGGACAGGTTAAGGTTGGGATGGTGTAAAGGAGTTGATGCATCTTCTTAGGGCTTAAACAGTCATAAGGGTTAAAAAGGGAGCAAAGAAATAAACAGAAGACATGAACATTTGACATTAAAGAAGAGCTTATTTGTTTTTAATACACCAGAGAGATAGCTGAAGCACAGAACAGCCATGTGAAAAATATGGAGTTAGCTTGCAGAGCTGACCTTGGCAGCAAAGCAACAGGCGCCTGAGAGAAGATAGCAGTTTTGCATCCAATTTCTGAGAGATTGAAAACAAAAACAAGACAGTGTTAGAAGAAAACTGTCCTTTTCCTCTTTGCTCACAAGGATTGAAACAGATCCCTTTTGAAATAAATGTGCAAATACATATCCTTACCAATAATCAAATCTTCACACATTTTTGTGACATGATTTATAATCCTGGACCATGTTGAGTGTAAACCAGAACAATCTCCAAAATAAAATCACAAATCCAATCTCAAGATAACTCAGACCATATTATTTAACTAGAATTGTTCAAAGCCTAAAAAATTTCTGGAAAAATAAGGATCCCATCAAGAATACTAAAACTTCATTTGGACACATTTTGAAAGAAGAAAAAATGTTTCAAAATAACATATAGAGTTAAGGTACGGCTGTGTCCTCCTGGCTAGACAAAAATCAAATTGATTTGCAAAAAATGTACATTAAAAAAAAAATAAAAAAATTAAACCAGTCCTGTTTTGTTGTCATATAATACCTTACAGTGCCTTACAAATATAAATTAACTACATTAAAGTCTTAATGGAAGAGACAGGAATTATCTATCCCATTTCATTGTAGGAAATAGAAAGATATCACATAATCCTTAAATATTTATTCCTGCTATAAAAATAAATGAAAAGACCATATTCAAAATTCATATCTGTTCTGGTGTCTATATTTCAGTTACTTACTGTGACAAGTTTTGTACTACATTCTACTATTAATTTGTAACATCCTTTACCAAAACAGCATGAATATCAATAATACATCGCCATGTTTTCCTAGTTGTTCTTCTTTTAACACAAGACAGACATTCATGAGACATTATAAGAACTTAATTGGAAGTAGCACAAGCTGGTGGTTTCCAAACACAGTGTGTGATCTATCTGGAACAGGGAGAGGCATTTGATACCAAATTCCAAAGAGATAACATTGGCACAGAAACTTGTACAAAAGAGCAGTATTTTTAGTTGCAGAATAAGAAGCTGGAGGTTCAAAGTGACCTTGCAGCAGTCTGTGATACTGTGGCACATGCAGCATGCTTCACCAGAACATCTTCTGGCAGCCAGATGGATCACACCGAGCCCAGGGTGGAGGAGACACAGGAGGACAGACATTTGAAGGCACACTTGGTATTGCCTTCATAGTTCTTTTCAAATATTACTTAACTTACTGTATCAGGTCAGTATGGGATGTTCAAAGAGACTGATGTCCTTCATTTAACCACAAAACAGAAATGGAATGGACACAGAATCTGCTTGAAGTGAGGGAAATGTGTCAAAGGAATAGGGATTTCTCTTTCTATATGCACTGAATCATGGAGAAACTACAAGCTAGTGTGCTAACCAAACTGTTCTGCACACTGGATAAGCTTCCACACCATTTGAAAGCTTTATCACCTTATTAATATCTTCATTCATTATATGTAGATATATGGATACATCTACAGGCTTTGAAATGAGGCTCTCCTTCTGATAAACATACAATATGCAGTCACACTCCTATTATTTTCCTTTGTGAAGTGTTCTGCTACAAGAGCAAAGATGACAGAATTTGTCCCACTATAACAATCTGTTTGTAGTCAAATAGAAGAAAATGTAAAGAATCTCATTTTACAGATGTTTTATGAGGTAGAGAGAGTATGTGATTTGACACAGAAAACACAAGAAAAAGGTGAAAATAAATTGCAGTTCTGCTGACATCTAATTCAGTACATGCAGCCTTCCATGCTGATGACAGCTGGGTTTGAACAGGTAACAGGTAACAAAAGCTGCTGCCCACTAAGAAATTATCAGAAGTTGTGAATTTCTTTCCCATTATTTGTTATTGTTAATGTTATTTGTGTCATTATGGCTCCTAGAGAATAAAAATCCCATGACACTGAGATCATGGGAAAGACTGAAAATAACTCCCTTCACAAGTGAATCACAAAACTGGAATTTTTGAAATGTCTTTGAGGGTAGACCATTTTATATTTAAACTATGAAGTTAGATCAGAAAAATTTGATATCAAGAACAGAATCCTTGCAAAATTATCAGTTGCAAACATCACAAATTATGCAGTCCAGCTGTGAAGTATTAAATGAAGATATTTTTAATTTCCCTGTAACTTTGAGCCCTTAAGGTACTCTTAGGTCAACTTTTTTTTCGGTGAGACCTAATAACATTATAAAAGTAAAGTCTGAGTGTCTTCAAGACCAGGAGTATCAAATGAAAAACATGAAATATGGGAAGTTTGAAAATAAAGCTGCAACAATCAGTAGTGCTATTTCACTGCTGCTAGCCAAAGAGTAAGGTGGCTATGAAAGAAAGCACTGTTGGGAAAAAAAGGCAGTCTTTGCTTTCTCTCTTAAGCTATCATACAGATATCAACTGTATCTGATAGGCAGAGTTCTCTTGTGGGCCTACTAGAGGGCAGAAAAATAAATGTAAAATAAATGCAACAAGAGTTGTGGGGTTGGTGGGTTTTCCTTAACATTTCCCCCTTTTTCCTCCTACTCACAAATGAAATTGAGCAAATTGTAGGCTGCTGTGCGGATCAGGTGATCCTCAAGCTGGTACCTGATTCCTAGCATTGCGTCACCACTTGGAACACAGTTGATTGCTTATAAAGGAAAGATAAATCTAGTTTTCTGCAAGAGTCCCTTCACACAATGGCAGGCACTCTATTGCAAGTGTAAATCTTGCATCAAACTGTTGCTTAAGCAATCTCAGCATGAATCAGCAGCTGCAAGGGATTATCTCCATTGGGATGCATGGAAAGACAGAAGAGGCTATTTCTGAAGGGAGCTGAATATGTAATAAAAACCTTTCTCTGTTAGGAAACATTTATTTATAATGTGAATCAACTAAGTTCTAGTGGGAAAAAAGTCTGTTGCAAGACAAGTCTTAGAGGTATATCTAAAATCACTCAAATCTGGGAATAGAATCTTTTTCCAAATGCCAGACTTGAAAGTTAGGGTTCAGTATGTCATAAGGATGGAAAAACGAGCAGAATATTTATTATTATTATTGCACAAAAACTTTTCACTTATTATAGATTTGTTCATTCTAGATTGAAAGTAAATCTGAGTAATCTTTGTTTACAGTTCTACCTTTCTGATATAAAATATTTCTGTAGCGTAAAGTCGAGGGAAACATTCTACAGGGAAGACATGTAACTTGCAGAAGGACATGAGGAATAGTTTTATGGTTCAGAACTGCTAAGTGTGTGACCTCCTTGAGATTACGCAGCAGTGAAGACCCTCTGCCAAAACTATCTGTCTTCAGCCTTAGTGTACTTTGTCCTGGACTCTTTGAGCTACTTTTCTGAGAAGGATGCAGTTCTGTAGCTGTAGTGCAGATAGAATTGCCCTGCCGATATGGATAGACTAAAACTTAGTAATGGCTTTGAAGATGAGGATCTGACTTTCAAACTGTCAGTCAGAGTAAACCTGAAGCTAGCAATGACCAGTGCAGAGGGATGATATAGGATAGCTGCCGCTCTTAATCCCCCCCGAAATTGAGACAGCTGCATTCTTCAGCACTAGAAGCCCCAGTGTTGTGTTTACCTTCGGACAACATCTGTAACTGAAGGGCTACTGTAGTCAGGATCACTTCTGACAGGATATAGGGAAATAAGATCAAGTTTAAGAATGAGTTTTTGCTGTGCTGCCTATGAGCTAATTAATAGGCTGAATCCCATTAACTCTAAATGGAAGGAAGAAAATAAATTCTAACTACATAGCCCGGCTCTGGGAGGTACCTATTGTTATTCCGGCATGGCACACCATTAATCTGAATAACTGGTTCCTCATTCAAGTATTAAATACTGTGGAAATTTTGATGCTGAATTCTTCTGTGGAAAACTATACATTCAAACAATTCTACTCGATGTATGGTAGATATTACTCCATTTTCCCAAGTGGTATCATATATCTACTGAAGCAGGATTTCTGTCCAAGACAACTTGGCAGAAAAGAACTTCTTGCTCCTTACTGATTTCACAATGCTTTAGATAGGGAATGTCTGATTCCCATATAGTACTGAGTGGCCATACCATGCGTTTTTACTATTCCATTTTATGATATAAACAGGTTTTCTTTATCAATGGTCAAACATGCCATCAAAACCCCATCAAAAGCCTGAGTACCTGAATATTCGCACACAGTTTCTACCCAGTGCCATGAGAAAATCTTGCCCTTTCTTTTCATCACTGCTAGCCTCTCTGTATCTTGCTAAAATCCAGTTAATCCAGCAGCAGGAACATTCACAGGCCTTACTATTTTTTACAAATTTTTCAATTATAATGGTCTTTTATCAACCATGGAGTCAAGCACCACACATCTTCTCCCCAGTGCACCACTGTGCCCCTTTGTTAATATTTCCACATAAACATTTACCAGATGAGTTTCTCAGGCTTCTGGAAGAAAAGATCTCTAGTTTCTGCAAAAAAAGGTCTATAGAGGGGTTGGTCATATATTCTGATGGTGGCTTCTTGCAACAGAAAAAACAAACAAACAAAATCAAAAACTGAAAACAGTTTTCAGCATATTTAGACAGGTAATCTTTTTACATCTTTAAGGAAAATGATAAATCAGTCAGTTTGCTTTCTTCTTTTAATGCACCATATTTTCTTCAAGTAACTAGGTTTTAATAGTGTTTAAGTCTATCTAATAAAGACTGAGGAAAGAGAATTAAGTCCTCAATCTATTTCCACTAAAATCACTGTACAAATGCCCACTGACTTGACTGGAAACAAGAATGGACACATTTCAGTTGTCACTAGACAAAGACTGGTTCCATAACCATATCCAAGCTTACTGGAAAACACTCGTATGTCTTTTCAAGTTGTTTAAAAATCTGGAATATCATACACTTGCCAAATTATTTTGAATTATTTTAATTGAGGAACTAGAAAACACTCACCTGCCAGGACCTGCTACATGCCTTTTGGGAAGCAGCTAATGCATATAGAGTTTCTGTAGAGGGGATGGTAGTGGAGAAGCTTCCTTCTACCTTGAACCGAGTTAATATAATGTAATGTAAGACCTTTACCTTTAGGCATTTGTGATGAAATGACAAACATTCCTGTCACCTCTCCACTCAGAGGTATGAGAGCAGCAAAAGCAGTGACTGCAAGACTATACATTCCCTGCAGTGCCCTGGTGATGACTTTGATTGTGTTCCTTTGCCTTTGTGTCTTAACTTTCAACTGAGATTGCCCACAAAGCATCTAGCTAAAATTACTTTTCCTAATCAGCAGACATCTTAGGGAGGTGGACAAAAAAACCCCTGGCTGACTCACCAAATAAATGCCACTAAATCATCAAATAGTAATGTTGTGTAATCACTGCTAAATGCTTATTTGTCTTGTACTCCAAGGCCATGGTGTATCTTAGGCTACAACAAAGAATGAAGTTAATAAGCTTATCTGCTTACTACTGGAGGTTGATGGAAGATGCTTCTGGCAGGTTTTTGGAGGGTGCTTTAGAACCCCTAGCTTATAGATCTCTCTGTTCATTTCCAGTAGCATAATGGAAGACACATGACACCAGCTGAAATGGAAGACAAATAGAAGCAAGGACTTGATAGAAGACAAAATGATCAGCATTTACTTTTTCTGGTTATGTTGATGGTTCAGGTAAAGCTATTTTATGAGTAAGACAGTAAGTGGCTGATAAACACTTTACTGGAAAATACATGTATCAGTACAGAGTGGGAACTGATCTGTTGGAAAACAGCCCTGGGGAAAAAGATCTAGGAGTCCTGGTGGATAGGAAGATGCCCATGAGCCAGCAATGTGCCCTTGAGGCCAAGAGGGCCAATGGCATCCAAGGATGTATTAAGAGGAGTGTGGCCAGNTTATCTCATTCAATTTTTTTGGTAAAATAATGCAGAAATGATGAAGTAGGCAAATGACATTTGGTTTAAGTAGTGCTTTGAAACTGCTCTGTATATGAAAGTATCAAAGGATTATCATAAGTGTCAATGAAGACATACCATTATGTTGCACGATTTGTAACACACAAGTTGACCTCATCCTTCAAAGAACATAACTTTTACTGACTCCTATTGACTACAGTAGCAACTGGATACCCCACAGTGGCAGAAATCAGTCCAAATCTGACCTAGGCCAAAGTGTATGGCAAAATCAGGAAAAAATAGCATACACATCTCTAGTCTTAACTACAGAGTTGTTCTTGCAAAGTAAAAAGAGTCTGGAAACTTTTCTTCAGCAATCCTAACAGTGTCTGTCAATGGCAGTGCCAGCTCTCATTTTATTTTGCATTTCTATACCACAAATGCATGTCCCACACTTTGGGAACTTCCACACTAGACTTGGAGCCAAATATGGGATGAAAAACACTTTCATCATCTTGCCTTATACTAGTTAGGAAAATCTGCTTTTTGACCGTAGAAAAATTTCCGCTAGTGGTTGATTCCTAGGTCTGTTTGGCTGATTATAATTCCTCAACCTACTCTTATGTGATTCACACCCATACATCTGCTCCAGCTTCAGCATATAATTGTTATTGCATACAGACAGCCCAGTATTTATTCAAACAAGGGTGCTCTTGTCTATTTCTGCTTTTTTAGCTTCTCTAAAAAAAGTAAATCAGTCACGATACATTACATTGTCTGTGCATGTTTGTGGGGGGAATAAAAACTAATTTTATTATCCTTTCAAAGGCAGCAGCTGATTACTAAGAATAAATAAAAGAAATATGTTAAATGGAGTACTGTACATTTACATTAGAGACAGGGTATTCCAGCCTTCCCTAAAATACTGTGACTAGTTTAAAAGGATGATGATGTCTGTTGTTTTTCAACATCCTTTTTCATATTATAAAACAAATATTTGTTCTCCTCAGATTTGTTGCTATAGTACAAAAAATCTAGGCCATAACTGATGCTGCAAGTCTTTTGACTCCTGTGTTGTCATTCTGTCCTGGGAGAAGCAGAAAAGATGCTTGTGGAATGAGAAAGTTGGTACTGCTTGGATTATCTTTGTAAAAGAAGCTGAAATGAGTTTAAAAACATTTGTGCTCTGCCAGAGTCAGCTGACTTGGTTCTCAGGGGTTTCTGTGAACTGTTGTTTCGTGGGTTTTTTTGGCTCATGCATGTGTTAGGACACGTTAGGAGAGTTCAATGAACTCAGATCTCAAAGTAAAAATATTTTACCTACATTTGCTAGTGAAGACAGGTTTTAAAAGCTAAAATTAGTTTCTTGGAAAATATTTAAAAAGTAAGTTTAGACTCATTAAACTTGTTTTGTGAAAATAATTGATGTATAGACTTCAAAGTCTAGGGTTGGTAATTTGGCTTTTGGTTTAAAGAATAATACAAGTAAGGACCAACTTGCAAAGATTTTATAACTACAAGTTTAATGCCAAGTCATGTGGCATCTGGGTGCGGAATTTGAGGTATTCTTGGTAACCATCTATTGAGATAAAGGCATAGCATTGTTTTTTTTCTGGAAGTACAAAGTTTCTTAGCAAAGGAATTAATATATGTTATATTCCTGAAACCTTTCTGCTTCCTATCACTGTTTTCCATAGTACTTGCAGTCAGATCAAGAGCATATGAAATCAGTATGTTTTTATCTACTCACATTGTAGCTCTGAACAAACATTCAGTAACTCTGTTTCCCCTCAAACTCACATCCCTTCAACCACTTCAATTCCAAGTTTCTCAAATGGACTCAAACCAGCAGCTGGCACTCCTGAGACCAAGAGACTCATATGCAGTGAATTAAAAGCTTGCACAGAAAGCCACAAGAGCAGGTTTCATCTGGACTCTTCTGCATTGTCATCTAGTTCATTGGGGGAGAACTGGTGAAGGGAATACATATATTTAATTAGCAAAATATTTGTAAAGCAATAAGGGTAAGAATGTCCAGTAAAATAGCTGTGGCTTTAATAGAGGAGCTGATAAGAGGCAGAGACAACAGGACAGGTATCAAAGCTTGGTTAGGAGCCACAGGGCAAAAGCCTGACTGCCCTCAGGAGGGTAGGAGTTACTTCAGTCACAAGTGAACAAAATATTTTACCTCCAGGCAACCAATTCACACTCAGGAGTGCCTGTAAGTGCTGTTGAACTGACAGATAAGGTGGTGATCTGAGAGATGTTTAATGGAATGTGTAGAATAAATCCATTTTTCAGTAGAACAAAATGAATGTACAAATATGTAACTTTATACTTTTCCACCAATGTATTTTAACTCTCACAAGAAGAAGAAAAGTTTTTCAGATAATAGGATTAAACTGCCTTTGGCCTTTCAAGTGATGCTGTCAACAGGAGGGTTTTCTGATACCTTTTTTTTTTGTAAGATGATAAGCCAACTGATAGCAGGTTTTGGTCTTTCAAGTTGGCACATATTTGATTAATGATCCACAGATGGAAATCTCTTGCCAACTGTAGTAACAGCCCATTCCCAGCTGCTGGGCACATTTTTAATAGTTTTTTTGGCTCATATACTACAATATAATTACTCATGTCATATTAGTTTCTGAGTTCTGCTCCTCTTTCTTACTTCACATTTTTTTTTGTTCAGTGCTTTGAATAGGTGAGATACTAGATGCATATTATTGGTTATAATACTATATTCACATGAATGATTTTTAGGGTTGTTTTATTATTCATGTAAATAGACTAGCCAAAGTCTGCAGATATGCCTGTGTGATGTGTAGGTTTGTAATATGTTTCCAGCTGTCAACTCTTAGATGATCACAACATTCAAGGGATTTGCAGGAGCTGTACTGTGTTACTAGTTCTGTAAAATGACCTTTTTTGTCTGCCAGAAAAATTCCTTCTCAAAAGCCTGCACTTGATAATATTCCCACACTGGTCATCTGTACTTTAGTAAACCAAGAGTGCCCCAACTATCTCAGAGAGTATTTCTGAGAAGCCTGAATATGCTGCTTCCTTTGGATTTACTGCCCCCATAAAGATAGGGCAGTCCAAGTCTGTCAAGCACAAGGACAAAAATTAAGGTAAAGGATTAGGCATAAAACCAGGTGAGAAAATGGTAAGTAGAACAACTACAGAATCTACAGAATACTGTTCTAGCTGACATGTAACTGGATAGCTCTGTTTGCTCTAGTACTCTGACAAAGAGTTCCTATGATAGCCTCCAGCATTCAGAGCCAAGCACTCAGTTCCCATAGAAATAGACTTTCCAGATAAGGCCTACGTAAGATTAACTACTTAACGACTTTTTGTTACATGGTCCTAGACCAAGGCCCTTAGAGTTAGGCTTTGTTGTTAAACTTCAAAGGCTCTTGATGGGTGTGAAGGCATACAGCTATCTTGGTAACTTGTGATTTCTTCCTGGTTCAGCTCAGTCAGCTGATGAACCTGTACCTGTATAAGCAAAGATAATGGTTCCACCTGGAATCAAGGGGTACAGATGTCTGAAGATTATTTCTTCTTCTAGTTTTATCCAGTCGGGCAGCCAGTTACTTCTAGTTTAAATCTAAACTGCTTTTTAGTATAAAGCTAGTCATACACCAACATTAAACGTTACACAAAACCTGGGTCACACCAACATTCATATGCAGATAAGATTCTTGTTTTTCGCATCTTGTAGTGACTGCAGATGATTTGTTACTAGTACAAACACATAGTACTAGTACTATGTAGCTTGGACATAGGACTGTGAGATGAACTAATGCCTCCCTCAAGCTTGTCAAGCTGTTCCTTTGTCACCATCAGGAACCAAAAAGAAAGAAACAACAATTACACTTCTTGGAGTACTAGTCTGTATTTTGCATGGCACAATTACATGATGTGCAGCACGAAACATGCAAGTTTCACCCAACTGGCCAGTATCTTCATCATACTAGTAAACGTCCAAGTATTTGTATAAGCCTCATGAGTAAAGCTCTACTCAGGAATAATGATGTTATTTCCTACTTTTTTACTCACTCCATTAAATATTTTCAGTTCCTTGGAGTTATATAATTGTTATGCATCTTGGGACAATAATCTTTGTTCCCCAAAATCTCAACAAAATGGAGACATTTGCAAATCTCCCTGTCATGTCTCATACTTGTAAAACCACAGTCACTGTCTTCTGCCATCAGTACTATTCATTTCTTTCAAAGTTTGATCCTGGCAGAAACCCAAAACTTCACAAGTGGAGTTCCTCCAAGCATAATACCATGAGCCAAATTAATCCATGATCTAATACTGATGATATTGGTGGATTCAGTCCAGAGGCAAATGTAGCTTAAAGTTGTTTTGAAATGGAACATATTCTCAAGTCTCAGAAGAGCAATAATATTTGTTTAAAAGTTGAGGGGTTTATGCCTTTAGGGCAGACATAATTGTATGAACTGCTGTCTACGCAAAGAAATTGTATCTAGTAATTTTTCTAGATAACACAAATACATATTGTACATGAATAGTCTCTCATAATTTTCTTGCTCTTTTCTTGCTATTTTCAAGTTCACCTATTTTTCTGGTGTGTTCCAAAAGGGAAAGACAGTCTACTATATAGTACTTTCCACTTAAAAGGAAAAAAAGTTCCACTTTTTCAAATCTATTTTATAGTACAAGTAGTACCAGAAAAACATTGCTGTGCTCTAGTTCTCTGCAACGCACAACTTGCATTTCTCCAAAGAAAAACTTAACATAGGTAGAAACCATCAATGTGCCTACAGATTACACCAAATGATTCACAATAAATTAAAATAACTCCTATTCAACTCATATAACAAAGGGGCTGCCCTGCTGCTGTCTCTTGTGCCACCTGCAGATTTCCATTTACCTCTTTAGCCAAGCCCTTTCAGAGAACTAAGCATCTAGTAACTTTTTGAGCACTAAGACCACAATGCTTCCAAGTACAAGCTGAAATAACCATCAGTAAATCACCTCACAGCCGAAGCTCCCAGTTACTGTTAAGTACTAATAAATATGTAAGGAGCACCACTCAGTGGCAAGAGAGTGTATTACCAACTATGATATTTAACATAACATGAGAAGAAAGGAGTCTTTGGAAATGCAAATGTGCAGACCAAATACTCTTTACTTAATTCAATCTCTGTATGATTTATTTTATTCAAAGCACTAGAATCATGACCTTTCACTAGGATAGCTTTATTCATTGCCAGCAACATTTCTGACACAATTCAGTCACTGGCTGTGGAAAGATGCTTTTAATCAAGAAAACACAATGATTTTTAAATGTCAAGTAAAAGAGTGTTGCCCAGATGCTTTATCGCCTGTAATTGGCATACTTGTTATTCCATGTAGTAATGGGGTGAATTATTTTGTATGATTACAAGGCCCTGATTAATTCCTGACAAGCTAAGGTTGACACTATAGTTATTTGGACAACAGAGACAAATATGAAACTTTAAATAAAAAGTTCTCAATTACATTTCACTTCTTTGTAAAATTACTGGAATTTGATACATAACCACCTCAGCTTAAACAATAAAACTCCATATTTTTATTTTAAGCTTGCTAGGCTTTCATTTTTAAGTAACTACTTTTTCTATCTGTCCTTTTTCTTGTACCATCCCTAGACTTTCTTGAAAATCTGAGGCCTGTCTCACAGTTCCTAGCTGCTCTAGCAACCTCTGTATGGAAAGCAGTCTAGCTACTATTTGGGTGTATTTCTAAATCAAACATTATGTGAGGAATAAACATATTTAAAAGAGATGCTACTAGGGAGCTAAAGGAAGAGCAACGGTGGAGAAAATACCAGAGGACCTGCAGGTACGGCCAAGGCCTGTCAGCCTCCAACAGAGAAAAACCAAAGCTCTGAAGACAAGCAGAGGAAGCACATCTAATAGAAATGACCACATGAAGATGTTGCTCCTCAGCAAGAGCTCACTGACAGTGCAGATCAGCTCGACCTCTTCTTTTGCTCCTGCTGTACGCGCACTTGGCCCCTTTCCTTCTTATCTTTACTCTCGCTTCACCCGCAACCCACCTGCCCTCAGGCGTACACCGCGCGGGAACACCCCTATCGCGCCCAGCGGCACTTCCGGCTGTGCGCTCACCGGATGACGTAGCTTCCTCTCCAAAGCGCTTCCGTGTCGTCATTTCCTCCACTGCAGCTGTAATTGCCGCTTCCTGCCCGGCGGAAGGGACTCGTGTCCCTTCCTCGGCTCCGTGTGCTCGCTCCCCCCCCACTACCCCGTGCTCCTTCTCCCGCTTCCAAGGCCGCCGCCATGGCGATGAGGCAGACTCCGTTGACATGCTCCGGGCACACGCGGCCCGTGGTGGACCTGGCCTTCAGTGGCGTCACCCCCTACGGCTACTTCCTTATCAGCGCCTGCAAGGGTGAGCGGGGACGGGGGGCGGCGCCCGTGTCGCCAACTGCTTTGTTTTAGCCTACCTGGGGGGGATGCTTTCGGCTCCGGGGATTTGGCTGTGTTGGGAGCAGAGGGAGATGGGCCGTGCCGCGCCTCCGCCCCGGTGCTTGCAGGCCGCGCATCGTCTCCTGCGGGGCTGTTACTGAACTGGGCGAGAGCGCGGGAGGGGGCCGAGCGGCCGATGCTTGCCGGGGCGGTTGTGCCGGGGTGCTTTGTTCGTCCAGCGAAACACTGGTACTTGTAGGGCAGTACCAGTTCACGGTGTTGCTGAATGAAAAAGAGAGCGGATGGATTATTTTTTTTGGTGTTTAATTACTGGGTTAGCCTGGGGGTGGTGTGTGTGTCAAAGCTCGTATTCGTCCAGTTTGGATTCAAACTGGGGGCGGGGCAGGCTTGAAAAGGTGGGTTTTTTCCCTAAACCTGCCCATTTCTACTGTGTCCATATAGACTGTTGATTTTATAGTGAGCCCGTTTAACTGGAGCAGCTACCTTGCTGAACTTAGAATGAGGATATCCACCTCTTCTACCATGAGAATTCTCGTTTCATGAATAGCATTTCACTTCATACATGTGTATGTTAACCTTCTGTATGCATTTATAAGTTCATTAGGACATTTTTTCTGCCTTGGAGTACTTACAGTTCAGTTCTGCATCTTCTGTGCATAACTTTTTGATAGTCTCTCAAAGAAGGGAGCTATACATCTTTTACACATACGTGATTATGAAGACAACACTTTTCTCTGCATACTGTTAGTCTGATAATATTGTTCCAAAGTAAAAACCCAAACCTGTTATGCCTGAAGAAAACTTTACTTCATTTAGGTTTTATTTTTAATACTGCTTTGTATCTCCCTTCTACCTTAACTCAAATCTAAAGAAAATGTTTCTCTCATTTGGAGTAGTATTTTAACATCTAGGTGGTTTTAGATGCATGCAACAAGTACAGCTGCATATCCAAGCTCTTCAGTTAAACTCTCTCACAAAGAATAGCTTCATAAGATATGTGGTATTTCAACATGCTGGAGCAAGGGAATCTTTTGGTAAAACGGCTTCCTTTTTTTATCATGTTACCTGAATGTTGGTTTTGTTTTTGTGAAGATGGTAAGCCTATGCTGCGTCAGGGTGACACAGGAGACTGGATTGGCACATTTCTAGGTCATAAAGGTGCTGTTTGGGGTGCCACTTTGAACACAGATGCCACTAAAGCAGCAACAGCAGCAGCAGATTTTACAGCGTAAGTGATTTAACTGTCTTTCAAGTCTGTGCTTTGATTTTAGACTACAGTGCTCTTAAGTGACAAAGAACTGTAGTACATGCACTGATGCACTTGATTTTCCTTAGTAGTTGTTAGCATATTTTTGGCTAGCCAAATTAAAACCTATACACTTAGGTTCTTGAAGGCAGCTACAACTAATTCTGTTATGATGAACAACTATGATTACTTCTTGAGACTTAATCACCATATCAATTTGCTGGAATAACATTTCTATGTGGCACTAATCTGTGGCACTGTAGTTACAGCAGAGTTGAAAGTGATTTATATTTTCTTCTACCAGTTAGAAAGAAAATAATAAAGGAAAATGGTGGGATAGTACAAAAAAGGCTTAGTAATACCATATAAAGTATTTTCATTGACTAAGTGGGTTATAACTTAAAATAATTGAGCATTTATGATAAAACATTATGATGGTGTCCAGAAAGATTGCTTACATGCTAAACTGACTGTCCAGGCTGATTTGTCCTGGAGCTACTAAAATACAAATGTTTTTCTCTTGCTGTTTAGCAAAGTATGGGATGCTGTGTCAGGTGATGAACTGATCTCATTGGCTCACAAACACATTGTTAAAAGTGTGGATTTTACACAGGTATGCAAAAACTATGTTATTTACCAGGGAATTAAGTGCTTGAATGTGTTTCGCTGTTTCTACTTTTTACATGTGTACCTTAAAAGGCAAATAATCTATCATACCACTTACAGTTTTTAAGATTGTAGATTACATGTGTGTTAGAGGCTGTGTGAAAGAACTGTTATTTTAAGACTCATGGATGAAGTCTGATATTTTGATCCAAAACAGAGTTGACCCTTTATAACTTCTGTTTCAGGATAGCAATTATCTGTTAACAGGTGGACAAGATAAACTCTTGCGTATCTATGACTTGAGCAAGCCAGAAGCAGGTGAGTCTGCTTTTAGAAGTGGTTCTTGGTTTCTGGAATTATCTGGCTCCCCAGGGAGGCAGTCGTGGCATCAACTCTCATGGAGTTTAAGAAGCACTTGGACAATGCTCTTAAACACATAGTGTGACTTTAGGGTTGTCCTGTGCCTAAATAGGAGTTGGACTTGATCCTTGTGGGTCCTTTCCAACTCGGGGTATTCTGTGATTCTGTGAATTAAGGGCTACTTTCTGTTACGAATCACAAAAGATGAAGTTGAGGAGCGTTTTACAAATACAACATCTGTAACCTTTTGGTGTAGTAAAATAATCTGTATGGTTTAAATTTACACTTTTAGAAGTGAATTAGAGTTTATCTGTAACGGACCTCAAAGACAACATGTTTCAGTGCAGTGGAGGCTCACTAGAAGTAGATCTAAATAATTAAAATTTAGTCATCAGAAAGAAAAAAGACTACATGTTTAAATGTTTTGAAATTCATTTTGATACTAATTTACTAATGATTGATAAGAAGCTAGAGAACCTTGATGTTAAATTAGTGAAGGTTCTTAAATTTAGTCAATCGTATATCCAGTTAACATTTATTCTGTTCCTGGAATAAGATCTACAAACAGTCACAAGTGCTTGAAGTAATTTGACAGTTTGTAAGAAATGGAAATTCATAGGGCTTTAAGAAAGCTCTTACACTGCTGCATGATATTATTTCATTTTCTTACATATATTAAAATATTTGGGTTTGTTTTAAGAACCTGACATTGTCAGTGGACATACTTCTGGCATTAAGAAGGCTTTATGGAGCAGTGATGACAAACAGATCCTTTCAGCTGATGATAAAACTGTCCGGTAAGAAAAAGTAACTTTCAGGATTTTAAGAAGCTCACTTTGAAGTTCCTCACCACGAGGGTGGTGGAACACTGGAACAGGTTGCCCAGGGAGGTGGTTGAGGCTCCATCCCTGGAGGCATTCAAGGCGAGGCTTGCCAGGGCTCTGGGCAAGCTGATCTAGTTGGGGATGTCCCTGCCCACTGCAGGGGGGTTGGACTAGATGACTTCCAGAGGTCCCTTATGTTTTGGTAAAGGTTTGTACATAACACAGGGTATGCGATTCTAGGTGATTATAGCTGTATGCCTAATAGTTCTCTTCTGCTGTTACTTTTGTAATAATTCTAATTTACCCCATAAATGTGTCTGCCCTGATAAGAAGAGGAGATCTTTGAGAACTGCACAGTAGAATAAATTTATGCCTTTTGAAATCCTAGAGAAGATGAATTTGTAGATGATGTCTTGTTCTTGCATGTAGTGCTGAGGTATTGCTTGCCTTGTCTTCTGCAATCCATCCTTGAAAGGTGTACTAGACAAGCACTGGGATAAAAGACTGGGAAGAGTACCTGGAAACAGTGCATTATTGATAGACTTAGCCCTCTTTCTCTGCCATGCTGATAAGTTTGAGTAGGCTTTAGTGGCTTTGTAAGATGGCTCATCCAGTCATGGTGAAGTGTTTTACTTTGTACCCAGTTGGTAGGAGATGTGCTGAAACTTAGACAAACTTGGCTGCTGGGGAGATGAATTGACAAAAACACTTCCTCAAATCATGCTGTCCGTAAAAGATGGGAGATGTTCCTAATGGCTTCTTTAGCTTTCTGGCTAATACTAATAGTGTCATCTCATGCCTAGCTGTCCCACCATTCTTACATTTATGGCACAAAGGAGAGAAAAATAGAATGGTCTTTTCCATTTTGTGGAAGGAATAATGGGAGGGCGAATTTACCAGTGCAGTTTCCCTGTAGTCTTTTCAGCTTCAGTTTTTTCAGTTTCCTAGCATTCAAGATGGGCAAGAGCCTTGTCTTGCTTATTTTTCTCTCAATTGTAGAAATAGAAATACAGCAGTCCTCTAATGAATGAAGGTTCTTGCTTGTCATAGCAGAACAATTTTTTATTTATATTTTTCAACTATATTATCTTAAAATTAATCTCTGTTCTTTGTATAAATTGGTGTGTCTTTGCCTTGTGAAGTAAAAAGGCAGAATGGAATCTTCAAGCCTTGTTTCTAGAAAGCTGTTGCTCATGAGACTTAAACCAAGAATTTTATTATGTAAGAAAATCACTGAGTAGTTAAATGGCATGTGTACCCATTTACTGTTGTTGCACTAAGCTTCAAAAGTAGTATTTTAAAGTAAGCATATCTTTAAAACTTTGCCTAGGTGAGAATGACAATATGGATGCCACTGAAAATCTGAAGCACCTGTGGCATCAAACCATGTTCCTTGTTAGGTGGCTTTTTTGATCCAGGTCTTGCTGTGGATAAGAGGTGAAAATCATGTGATTTGCTGAAGTAATCTGAGTGTCTTTTTTCCCTTTTTGTTTACTCTTAAGCCTCTGGGACCGGAGTACTATGAGTGAAGTGAAGGCACTAAATGTTGCCATGTCAGTGAGCAGCATGGAGTATGTTCCAGAAGGGCAGATACTTGTGATAACCTATGGGAAGACTATTGCTTTTCATAGTGCAGAAACGTGAGTCCAAAACACAACATTTTCACAGGTTGAATGATTGGCTTGGTTGTGAGTAAAAACTGACTGTACAATGCCCAAATCACCAAGTTATCAGAACTGGCATTAGTGGACATCTTTTCTTGACATCTTGTCAGAGGCAGTGTGTGAAACAACTAGCCTTTTCTAAAATAATGAACTATAACCTGGCTGTAAAATGGTAGACAGTGAAAGTTTGGCGCTGTGTTTGTATTTCACACTTCATTGTAACTGTGGTTAAATAAGTTTCAGCCAGGGTTCAGTTCAGTGCTTTTCAGAGAACTTGCATGTCTCTATGATGTATTAAGAAAGCAAGTTTCACACTTCAATATATTCCAGAAAGTAGTTCTGAATGTGTGAGCTTTTGTTTTGTTTATTCTGAGCTTATTTCTAACTCAATGAGCATGATTTTCAAGTATTAAAAATTGTTTCAGAAACAGTGTGTGGGTGTATTCTACTTTTCTTAAAAGTAGTTGTGAGTCATAGAATCTGATTCTTTACTATTAGGATTTATTTTTTTTTAAATGAACTTTGTTAACAAACTTTTCTATCAAACTTTTCTTTCTCAGTCTAGAGCAGATTAAATCATTCGAAGCACCTGCTACAATCAATTCTGCATCACTTCACCCTGCAAAAGAATGTTTGGTTGCAGGTGGTGAAGATTTTAAACTCTATAAATATGACTATAATACAGGAGAAGAATTAGGTATGTTTGTCTTCTATAATTAAAAAATGAGTTCTTTAATGGGTATTAGATTAATGAAATAATGACTAATAAATGAAACTACTGTACTCAAATAAGGTCTTGTCATAGCATGCTATGTAAGAGGATGAAAAGATGTATTGTCAGTTAAGCATTTTTGCCTATCACTATACCTAATGTTAGTCTTCTAAAAGTAATCAGATCTTCCATTAAACAGTGCTATTTAAAAAAGTCATTCTGTATTGCTGCAGTAGCAAGCTGGATGTTATGTCTAATGAGTTGCAGCTACTTGCATTTAGGAAAATGTGATGTTTGTTCTTGTTAATGTTGGCCAACTACATTTCAGAAAAGTGTATTTCTAAGTTACTCTGATCCTGCTTAAAATGAGATGTGTTGAGTGACTGAAGGAACACAGCGTGTGCACTCTGTGGTACTGGCTTGCTTTCTGGTTTTGCTTAGAATAATTAAGCACCTGTCTTCTTGCAGTTAATAAAACATTACTATTTTACCTAAATTACAGATACTAACAAAAGATTTGTTTTGCATCAGAAATGAAATACTGAGAAAGTGCCTTCCATTGGTATTTTTTCTGTCTTCTGCTCAGTTTTTATCATTAATCTCAGCTATTGACTGAAATTTGAAATTAATGGTCTCGAATATGTTCTCTTCTAGAATCTTACAAAGGGCACTTTGGTCCTATTCACTGTGTGAGATTTAGCCCTGATGGAGAGTTATATGCAAGTGGCTCTGAAGATGGTACACTAAGGCTGTGGCAGACAACAGTAGGGAAAACCTATGGTCTTTGGAAGTGTGTAGTTCCTGGTAAGTGTGTGTGTGTTCCCGGTGAAACTTTTATATTGTACTTTAGTTCTGTACGAAATTTGAGCAGGGGAAGGCAGGGTCTAGAAGACTAGCAAGTGAGTATCCATGAATGAAATTGCTTATCCAACTCTCCTCAACGCTAAATTAAGTGGAAAGGCTTTTATTTTCTAGATTAAGGTGGGTGGAGGGAACTGAAGGTACTGATTGTTTATTCTCCATCTTTTCTGCACAGAAGAGGAGAATGCAGAAGCGGCTAAAGCAAGGACCACCCTTCCAGGAACTGCAGAGGAGGAAATAGGTAATGCACTGAACTGCCAGCTTCAACTCAGCTAAATGTTAAAAGATCAGCCAAGATGGTAGCATTCTTTAGTATGGAAGAGGTAGTTTTTCCCTAAGTACCTTCTGGCATTTTTCACTCTTAAAAAAATCTTTGAATGCATTTTCCTGAAAATCACCATGTGGAAAGTGTCAGGCTGCTGACTAGAGCTGTGCAGACTGAACAGATGGGCAAGAATAACTGGATCAGGTTAAATGGGAAAACAAAGTGAACTGGTCTTTAAGTAATTTATGCATCATTTCTTTGATTTATATATCTACGGTGAAGTTAAATAATACTGTTCTTATTTAATTGCAGAAGATCTTCCCTCTGAAAACTCAGATTCAGTGTACAGCTCAACTCCTGAAGTTAAAGCCTGATGAAGGCAACTGTTACACAGCATATGGACAGTACAAGACTAAATCAAGTGAACAGTGATAAACAGCAGCCTTCCAGAGTGTGCTCTCTACATAAGGCAAAGATGAGCAGTAATTGATGAGAGTGTGGTGGACCTGGCTAGGTGTTGTCTGTAAGAGAACTGAGTATCCAAAAAAAAAACCAAACCCAAAAGACAAGTAGTAGAGTTCTGCTGTCTCTTTAGCATAACTGCCTACTGTCTTTTCAAAGAAGTGTGCAAATCAAGATCCAGTCTCTCCAATTTCAATTAGACTCATTGTAGTGTGTTTTCTTTATTATGGAGAAAGAGATACAGTGGCTTTTACTTTTTTTTTTTCTTGGAAGTTGGAAAATTTGGCTTGAGTTGAAAAGAACGGATTATGTACTTCAGCTGTTTGATTTGGATTTTGTTTCATTATACGCTGCTTCTGAATGTCTGTTTTCAGTTGTCTAAATAAAATGCCTCTCAAAACTGCTATCTTATTGTTGAGCGTTGGGTTCATGGAATGAAGTTAATTACATAATCTTTTCCAGCATCTTGGTTTTGTATTATACAAAAAGAAAGGCAATAAGAATGTTTTAGTATTGGTACAGAGGGTGGCAAGTCTGACTTGTAAAATTTGTGTTGTCTTATTCTTTGAAGTCTGAATGTAAACATAAGTCGCTCAAATCAAAACCAGTGAAAACTCTTGCTGCCTGAAAATATTTGGTTGTACATGAAAATCTAAGAGGTTGTCTATGGATCTGTATTAAGCTTGGGTTTAGTCCTCCAGACTGGATAAAAAAAGTTGCTCTTCCAAGGTTACAAATCGTATTTTCTTCATTAAAGAAAATATTGCCATTCTTCCACTTGTCATTTCCTTTAATGTTATAATGTTACAGTGAAAGGTTTATGTAATGCATTCTATATGGAAAGGAGAAAAGTTATGCAGAGATATATTTATTCATCTACTCTTTTAATATTTGTACCTGTCCTTACTGATTTTTTTTTTTTTCCTAAGAGTACAGTAATGCTATCACAGAAAACTGAAGCTTAACGTTTGAAAACAGGTACACATTGAAACACGGGTGGTTCTGTCTGAATGTAAGAACATACTTTTCTCTAGTGAAGGGCAGTCAAACACTGGAACAGGTTGCCTGGAAAGGCTGTGAAGTCTGTCTGAGCAGAGACCCAATAGGATGGGGTCCTAAGGGACCTACTCTAGCTAGACTTGCTTGGTTGGACATGGGTGTTGACAGAGATGCCCTTCCACCTTGAACTGTTAGGGTGGGGGAAGCAAGAAAGCAAGCAAAGAATTATACTGTTAATCATGGCTTCTTAGTACAAGAGCAGTGTTAAGCACAAGTTACTTCACAGACTATTCCAAAAGTAGTTTTGCAGTTATTTATTTGGATTTTACTCTAAAACTAAGACAATTGCAACTGATTTACAGTAAATTGTTTCAGTTTTAAGGTCTGTTAAGGTTCATGAGGGCTTCAAATCTAGTACTTCAGCCTAGAAACTATTCCTTTTACAAGCTGAAAGATGTGTTTAAGACAAGAAATGGGCACCCCCCACACACACACCCTATGGTGAAAATTCTTACAGGCCATCATCTTTGTGCTGGATTTCAAGTAGGCTGGGTAGTGTTTCATAGATGCATCTGGAATAGGGTCCTCAGCTTTCAGTGCTGTGCCTGTTTGCTGCTTCACAAGAAGCTGTTGTGGGTTTGTGGTTTCTTTGCTAGCACTGAGCAAGTTGGGCTTAAGTTGCAAGATGTTTCATCTAAATGGGAACATTAACAGTATTTGTGGCAATACAACTCTAGAAAAAAAACAAAGGCTGTGTGGGTGTCAGTGGCTTTGTTACTGGACTTACATTTTAAAGGTGTTACTAGAGGGCTTTAGAAGGTCGGTAAGCTCATAGAGCTCATTGTGTATGTTACATGAGTTTCTACCGTGTAGAAGAAGAATGTGACGAAACGGGAGCTGGCTGGACCCAGTATCATCAGTGTTAGGTGCTACTTACCACTAAAGGAGGAGGCTTAGTAATTCCCGGCACAAAACGGCAGTGGTCTCTCACCCTGTGAAGGCTGAGCTGTGGCGGTAGGCCTTGGTTGCTTCGTTACCGACGGCGCCGGAGCGGTGCGCTCGGTACTAAGGCGATGGCAGCAGGCCAATACCGTGCCCCGGCGGTAGGAGACGGCCCGGCCAGCCCGCCCCCGCTTCCTGCCTGTGCGGGGCGGGACCGGTGAGGCCGAAGTTTTCCCGCTCCGCCTGGGTTCGCCAGTAGGGTAGAGAGTCAGAGAGCCGCCGGCAGCGCGGCTATGGCGGGCAGAAATCCGGGAACAAAGCTGGGTAAGGGGCGGCGACCTCCGGGGAGGGCCGTAGGTTGAGGCGCGTCTGGCCCCGGCTCCTCCGGGGAGAGCTGCGGAGCTGTGGCGTGAGGGGTTCTTGAGACGGCAAAGAGCGGAGCGCTGCTCGGGTAGGGCTGTCTGCCCAGGGAATGGGCGGAAAGGTACCTTTGAGCGCCCCGGTGGGCGAGGCGCGTACGAGCTAGGCTGTTGCAAAACCTTGTTTTTTCTGAAAAGCCAAAATAGAAATAGACTTACAATTCCTTTAGATTCTTTAACGTATGCTTGCGAAGTGTTGTTCGGTCTCTCTGTTCACGTGGAAGGTCTGCTGAGGTTTGCCTATCGCTTCGAGCCTCACCTTCAGAGGCTCGGAGCAGGGCCCCGGTTTTCAGGGCGGCTGGCACCGCGGCACTCGGCAGCCGTAGTCCTGTCGCAAAGCTGGGCCCAGGCTTTTCTTGTGCACCTTCCCGTTTCTCACTGAAGACATCTCCCTCCACTCCCTTTCCCCCAGGAGGTTCAAGCTGCTTTTTATTAGTTGGATTCTGATTTGTAAACTCGGAACTTATCATTCTCCTTTTTACTTGCTGTCTGAGGACTAATAAGGATTTTCCAGGTGTTTGCAGGTGTTCTCTAGGCTATGTCTCAGGCAAGGCATAGAGCAGTCGAAGGTTTTCTTTGCCATTTTCTGGCTGGAGCTTCTTCTCTGCAGATTGTTGGGGTCAAGAAAGGAGAGAGGGCTAAAGCTTTCAGACTTCTCCACCCAGCAAACCCCAAATGCAGTGGTGAAAGGAATTAGGGTGATTAGTCTTCCCATAGCCTGCCTCCAAGGTTTGGTTATTTGGTAAATGGACAATTAAGTGGAGGAGATACAGGGGTGATGTCATGGCAGACAGGAAGCAAAGGACAGCTTGTGTGGAGCAGGGAGATCTCAGAATTAACATGAGCAGAGTTCAGGAGGCCACACTGCATGGTGTCACGTGGCTATGCTGTCTTTAATACAAGCACAGGCATTTTTAAAGTGATGACATGCAGTTTAAATGATTGGCCTGTGGACAATGGAGAGTTGACTGTGTTTTCATTCACCCAAATCATTGACATGATGTGACTCCTAAAAGTGAGCTGTCAGATTGCCCTTTGATGTGCTTATTTGTGGGCTGTTAACAGGGACAGGAGAGTTTCAGCTGTAGCCATCTGAACAGCATCTTTCTGCTGAAACAAATGTGTTAATAATATAATAGCAAAACTTCAGTGCCTATTAGGAAAAACAGCACAGGAGTTTGCAAATGCGCCCCAGTTACTTTAAACTAGATGTGTGTTTAACTTTTTCTTACTGTTAATTTAATCTTACAGTTAATTTTAAGTATGTGTAGGGAATCCAGAAACTTGAATGAGAAGTTATTTCATTTCATGCCAAACAGTCATTCTCTGACAGACAGGCATACATGTAAGGAAGTCCATGCTGCTGAAGGGGAAATTAGTGGAAGAGATGGGTCATTTTGCTGTCATTTGGTCAAATATTGCTGTACATCCGTAGTTAAGGGAAAAGTATTCAGTGTGCCACTGACCAGTGCAACATTGATGCCGAAAACCCTGGAAGATAGGTACTTGGCACAAAGTTAATGGAGAAAGATAGAGTTACCTTTAATTGGAATTCCACACCTTCAAGATCTTGTACATAGAGGCGCGTGCCTGCCCCAAGGGATTGCACCTTTTATACATTTTATTAGTAATTAACATATTGATATCTATAGCCAACCCTGGCACTAGGTTTTTCAATAGCCCACCCCCGGTGATCTTCAGCTTGGCCCTCTTCTACTGTTTTGTCTTCAGGCTGTCTGCAAGTGGCTTCTTCAAAACATCACATCCTTGTTGTCCTTGGTGAGACATGGGAAAGTCCCTCGGGAACAGGCCTAGTGGCTGCTAATATGTGAACAATCCAGGAAGCTTCATATAATTCTAAAAGTCCTAAAAATCTACAGAACACAATTAAATCTTTAGGCATCAATGTAATTGTTTTTTTGCACTCACTAAAACAATCTTTGAGTATGTTCCAAATATTTTCCATAATTCTGTCCTCCCATAAGTAGCCCTCTGCTGCCCGAGGGGCAGAGTCCATAAATGCTCAAGTTTAGTTATGTAGAGCACATAGAGATAGATATCTTCAGGGCTGCAGCATGTGGCTTCTTCCAGCTGCAACTGATTTACCTGGAAAGGCCACTACCCTCAGCTTATCCATAGGTACTAGTTGCCATCCCTTCCCAGTGATCTTCCATTTAAATCAGTTGTGGTCAAAATGGGCTGGGTTGGATGTGCAGGACAAGCATAGAAGGGGAACATTTGCAGGGCCACAGCATAACTGCTGTGGCTGTTTCTAACAGCTGCTTCATGCTGGTTGCTTTAAAGAGAGAAAAACTCCTTGCCATTCACTCTCCCACTAAATACACTTCTGAAGTATGTTAAGTGCTGTGTTTAAGTAAGTTGCTATGTCTTACTTTTAAGTGCTGTATCTTAGCTGGCAGTAGTACTCAAACAGGACATGCCAAACCCTTGCCTTTATCTTTCATGGTCACTAACAATACACACTGCTTCTGTGACTTAGGCACTTCAGCTTTTGAAGGTTTTGCCAGCTTGTGCCAGCAGCTTTAACAGTAATTCAGATTATTTGCCCAGGATCTGACAGAGCAATTCTGTAGGTTTGCAGTTTTATAACAGGGACACCTAGTGGTAAAATATCTTTAAAATGTATTGAGTCCTTTTCTCTGTGTCTGACATTTATGTGTTTGCTACCTAATGTAATCATTTAAGCAGCAAATTACTGATGCTGTTAGAGAGCATGTAGTTGTTTATCAGTGAGAAGCTAAACTTTTCTCAAATCATGGCTTTCCTGTTTGGTTTTGTGGGCTTTTTTTGTAAAATAAATACATTTTTGCAAAAGCCCTTGATCCTTTCTTTTCTTTTTCTTTTTTTTTTTTTCTTCTTCTTAGCACTCTTTCTTGGTATTACAATAAGGTGTTTACTTGGAATAAAGAACAGGTACATGTTATAGATACAAAGACACTTATTTGCATGAACCAGTCAGAGGGTTACTAGTCTAATACGCTGATACATCTGCCATCAGAGAGTTGTGTAAAGAAGGAGGATAAGGAATTTACAAGTTAGTCATTCCACAGGGACTGTTTGCAGGGTCATTCTTGAGTATTTGGGTTCCCCACAATACCTGCAGGGGCTGAAGGGTACCTGCCTGTCTTGCTCTCTGCTCCCAAGCGTGCTGGAGTATAATGGACCAGATGCTTCATGTTTGTCTTGTTTTAAAAAAGCATTAGATGCCCCTTTTTAATGCAACTTCACAACAAAATAGTGAATCACATCAATGAGCATCTGTTTCATAGTGTAAGCTAGTAACATCCTCCTTTGGTTTAAGTGTGGGCAAGCAGACGTCTGCCACATGGATTTCCTGTTCCATGCAGATGGAGTTTTGATGAAACAACTTCAGAAGTCATGGAGAAGACAGACAGACAGTAACCTTGGGTGGAGGCAGAAAATGGCAAGTAGGATGCTTAAAACCAGGCAGATAAAACAAGCTTGTCTTGAGACATAAAAGTTCGTAGTGAATATAAGGAAAAACATCTTTATGCAGGACAGTCAGATGGTGGGGCAGGTTGCCCAGACAGGTTGTGCAGTCTCCATCCATGGGGATTCTCAAAACCTAATTGAATAAACCCTTGACAACCCAGTTGGAGCTCAGTGCTGACGATGCTTTGTACAGGAGGTTGGACAAATGACCTTCAGAGACCTTCCAGTCCAAATTATTCTATGATTATAAGGTTTTTTACCTTGTGTGTCTATGTATGTGTGTGTATATATGTATACAAATGTATTCTGAGTAATGACTGCTCAGTGACAGTTGTTTTGCAAAGTATGTTCTTGGATTCTGGTAAAAAAAACCAAACCCCTCCCTGTTGCTCAGCCCTTCTAGTTGAAGAAACACATTCCTTTCAATTGATATTTTTAATTATGGTTGGTATTTCTGAGCCATTTACATGTGAGAGCTGGCCTGTTGGTAAGTGGCATTTACATAAAGAAGTGTTGCATTCCTTTTCAAGACAGCATAATGCTGTTCTAATATATTAATAGCTGTTTTTAGCCTGTATTGTGGGTCTGTTTCTTCACTGTTCCTAACACCTTTTGAATCTGCTGGATAATTTTAATCAAATTTGAAGGACAGATAGATGTCTCAGAAATAAGTCACTTGGTGGAACGATCAAATTAATCCCTCTGTTGAGGGAAGGGCAGGCACGGCTCAGCAATTACATGAATCTTTTTTGGGGGGCTTTATACATGTAACAATGTCCTATTTTACTCCATGGTCATAAGGATCATAACAGCAGAGCTGGGTTTTGGGGGTGAGCAGAGGTCTCTGGAGCCAGGGGAGAGGAAACAGCAGAGAACTTGGACCTGCAGGAAACCAAGCTCCCATTGTTCTGCAGCTTGCTTTCTGAGGAGAGGCTTGCCAGTGGTTTTCAAAGTGCTTTGGAGGATATGGTGATATATTTCATGTGGTCCATGCTCAACATTGTGTGATTTCACTAGTGCCACAAGACAGTAGAGCTGATTTTTAGTTCAGGGCTCATGCCTTGGTGTCCTGCTTTGAGTATCTGAATGCTGGTGACTTGGAGGCTGAACTTCTCTGATATAAGGAGGACACATCTGAAAATAAAATATGTCCATAGCAAGATTCACTATGGAAAAATAGCTTCAGCTTCTGTCTCAAAGAAACTAACTAACCCTCAAACAGCTTATGTGGTTAAGATAACTGTCACAAAACCTGATCCTGAAGGCTTTTCTCTCTTCAGTGACTTTGCTTGGCTATGCATGGCCAGCTGGGGTCAGCCTGTGTCTAGCTGAATACCTCATTTCTCCACTAAAGGTTCAGGACACAGTTTCACTTGCTTCCCCAGAAATAACAGCTTTCATCACTTCCCTTACCCATTTTATCATGTGTTCATGGTAAGAGCAGGAGCACACATGCTGTTTTTGGCACAGGGGAGAAAATAACCAGTTGGGGGGGAGCTTCTTTTGGGGACAGTGCTGCCTTAAAATGCTTGTGAAACTACAGCCTTAGGCATTCTTGAGCTTTCTGTTTCACCATCTGAAAGGATGCCATTTACACGGGTTTTTTTAAGCTTCTGAAAAGCTTAGTCTGTTTTATGGGGAATGTGTTAGATATCTTAGATATTTATGTAATTATACATAATGAAGTGGGTTTATTTATTGTTTTCTGAGGAAATGGTTGGTATTTTTGGATTCATGTTCTTCAAAGAGAGGAGGCAAATTTCCTGTTAATATTTTGAATATGATTTTTTCAAATGTCTTCAGAGAAAAAAGTAAACTTGAAGAGTGATTACAGAATATTGGCTAATTAGCTGTAGTGTAACTGCTTTAATTACTTTTATCCCTGAAGCCACATGACTGTGCAGATGACTAGCAGATGACTTATTTAAAAAAAAAAAAAAAGAAAAAAAGACATGTTCACACTGCAAGGTTAATAAGCCTAATTAAATATAGTTTTCCTTAGCCAGATACTAAATCATAAAGCTTGAGGAAGTGCAGGGAGGGGGATGGGGTGGTGCAGAATCCAAAGGCAGACAGTTCTGTTTCAAATAACAGTTTTAATCTGATTTTTAATGCAAACAAATCCCCCCCCCCAAACTGGAATTGTGAGTGATTTTTCTGAACAGAGACGTTTAAAGATTTGGTGAGACCTCACATGGCAGACTTTGAAAGTCTATTTGGAGACAATTGCATTGAGACATACTTGTTTTCACTTGCCCACTGTTTTAATTAATGGTGAAGCGGGCTTGAATAAGAGGTCTGTGTTAGATAGAAGTCTCCATCTGCTGCTGCATATTACCAGAACTTTTGTCCTTCCTTGCCATGCCATTTTTATTCTACCATTTTATTTCCTTTCTTAAGCTGCATAATATCTCACATTAAGTTGTACAGACAGGATGGAATTCTGAGGGATGTTTTTTTTTAGTTATTTTAATGTTTTTTAAAGTTTTCTGCCTGTGCTATGCACAGTGGTTTGACATCCCACATTCAAAACAATACATGGAGATCCAAATTCAATGGTTTTTCAAGGAAACTCGCATCTCAGGCACCAAAAAAAAAGATATTACACCTTATTGGGTTGCCATATGTTAGCTACTTCATGCCTTGTCTTGAGTTATTGCAAACAGAAGGTAAAATATTTGACATAGTGAAAAGAACCTAAGCCAATGAATTTCAGCATATTTGCAAAGAACATGCAACCAGCTGTTGCTGATCAGCTCATATATGGTAACTTCCACAGGTGACTTTGGGCAAGGCAGAACTAGTAGCTTGTTTCACTTCTGCTCTTCTTCCCCATCTTTTCTCCCATTGATTATGACTTGACTTTTTTCTTTTTTCTTTCCCTTTCTCCAAATGGTATTATAATTGGCTATTTCCTTTAAGCTCATCTTGTGTACAGTGCTCTGTTTCCTGAAAAGATTGCTCAGAACTTCTGAGAAGCTATGCTCACAATTCAGGCAGGGGCAGATACAGTATCTCTATCTATGTTTCTGCTAAACTCCAGCACAAGATGAATCAGACTGAATCCTTTCCAAATAGTAAGTAATGAAGAGTTAACCTACTAATGGGGGAAATTTCTGATGTTTCCCTTGAATTTTCATTTGAACCTGAATTTTCTGTGTCTAATAGACTGGACACTGTCTTAATATTCTTCCAAACTCTTCTATAGAAGGCTGTAATTTTTGACTTTGTCAAACACTGCCTATAGTGGCCCCATGGGAAGTGATGTATGCTGTCTTCTGATCATGTAGGAACCTTGACCTTAGAGTGACTGCAGGGGATGTAGAGGTTTCACTAGCTTGCATTTCAGCTGTCTATGTATGGTTTGCATTTATTGATATTCATTTATTGATATTCAAAAAGAAGGAAAGTTCTAGCCATAGGTTTTGTGGCAAGTTTTTCTCATGTGCTTTCTACATGTCGATTGAGTTTCTTGCTTTTGGGGCAGAATAGATAAGCCTGTGGCTTTGAAAGTGAAGAGTAGAGAGGGTTTGCTGTTCATCTGGTTTGCAACTTTACAAGCTGCTCCTTTTTTCTGTTGCCATGCATTAAGACTTATGCTAAAAAGAAATCCTTGCATTTCTTAGGATTCCTTTGAAATTCCTTCTTTGGTTTACTTTCTCTGCTTCTGGCCAACATTTTGACCTTGTAGGTACTGCTCATTTAATTACTTGTGTGTAGTAATATGAAAGTGGTAGCAAGGTGGCTTACTATGCTCTGAGCAAGATTTTCATTAGCTGTGTTTCATGCCTTTGTCCTGCATTTCCACTGAGTCATCTTTACACTAAATTGGGTTTTCTAGAGCTTTTTGTAAGTCTAATTAGGAAAACAAGCTTGTATTTACACATACTTTAGCCAGCATATTAGTTCTGCACTTTCTTTGGCTATTAGAAGTATAAAATAGGAAGAAAAAAAAATTGAGTGTAGCATTTCTGTACAAAATTAGTGATTCTGGTTATCATCTTTCTTTATAGCTTAAAACCTTTTAAAATCAATATACTCAAGGGAAATGCAAGTTTAATATAGCAGTGAAGGAGACATTTGCAGAGTATCTTCATGGATTGTTTATATGATTAGTATTTAGACTATTTATGGGTTTTGGATATAAGAAATTTAAAAGATATTCTGATTTCTTTTTCCTGTGTATTTCTATGAGCAGTTGGTGTTTAATAACATTGAAAATTACACTTTTGATTTATCATACTAAGCAGAAATGTCAAGATTCAAGAGCCTGAATCCTCAGTTTTCAGTTTCCCTTTGTAAAGCAGTGTCCAAATGTTGGTGCTTCTGTTTTTAGGGTTTCTTTATTTTACTAAGCACTGAGTATTTGCTTCTCTTTGGTCCTGGTTATTGTTTATGAATACTGAAACTCATTGAAATTGTGAGCCAGGCTGTCTGCAGTGGGCATCAGAAGAAATTCACACATTGAAGATGTTACCCTGAGTCCTCCAGGATGCTGGGGAAGATGAGCACTTCGCAGGCAGGCAGGCAGGCATGCATCTCAGCAGCTCCCAGGCAGATATGCTGCCCAGGCATTCAGTGCTTTTGGAGACTTGCAGTTAGTCAGGCCCTAGTAGCAAATCCAGCTAATTAAGCTCTAGACAATAGTTCAAATGCTTTGTTGTGCAAGGGTCTGTCCAGAGGTTTTGGTAACTATGTGGGGTGCAGTTCCAGCAAACAAAGGTTCACCCATGCAAAATATGCTGTTGTGTCCTGAATGCCAACAGACATGCGAAGGACTGAATAAATGTTACCATATTCTGGAATCAAGAAATAAATCAGCAAGCAAGGGCAGAAGACTCTTTTGTGAGTTTTCTAATTTGCTACATGTATAATAAATTTCAAAGTCTGAGACTGGCAACATAGTATCTCAAGTTAATTTGGTTGTAAGGACAAATAAAATACCTTGTGTGAAACATCCAGTTCACAGATGATACCCTAACGGGAGTTACTGCCATTATGACATTTTGGGCTGGTGATAAGTATGCAAGCCCTTAAAAGGCCATGCAAGCACAATATGCCCTTCAGAGGTTCCAAACCAAACTACAACTTTCTTTGGAAGTCTCATGCCATATAGTGAAAGAACATAGAAATAGGTTAGACTTATTTTTTTCATTTTTTCACCCAAGAACTTGGCTGGATCTCCAAAGTGCATGTGAATCGACCTGCAGTGGTGAGGCATGCAGAACAAATTAAAAAATGGAGGACTGTGAAAGGTAATTGGCAAGTAAGTGCTCTTCTTATGCATTCTGTTCCTGTATTTTTAAAGCAGTCACTCTCCCTCTCCAGGCTGCAATATTGAATTATTTTCAAGATACATGTAAACTTAAAAGATGTGCTTGTCCGTGTCATATTTTAATAATTTGTATTTGATGATGATGGGATGGAATAAGGTGACGCATTTATCCAAACAAGTTAAAAAGCTTATAACTCATGAGTGGCAAAACTGCAAATAAATTTAAGTCATCTTTATTCATGAGTGAATTAAATTGTATATTACTATCCCACCACATTTATTCTGTTTCCCAGACAGACTTCTCTGCATGCTGCCTTCTTATTTTTTAATTTAAAGCTGTAAGATATGATCATGGTCCCTGTCAAGTTTGACCTACCTGGATGATTTTTCTTTACTTAAGCATCCCAAACATATGTGATTTCTTTGGTTAACTAGTTCTTACCTAAAACTCAAAAATCCTGACTGTCTATGGCAGTAGAAGGCAAAAATGTTTGTCTTATTCTTGCAGAGCCCCATTTGGTAGTTAGCTTTTCCACCAAAAATTGGGATTTGATCCTTTGATTCTGAGAGAGTGGACTTTTGGTTCCTAATCCTTTCTGTACCATTAGATACTGCTCAAGACATGAAAATATCTGCCAACCATGTCTTTTTCTGAACCATTCTTTGCATATCCTCCATGTTGTATTACATATATTTCCTCATTCTTAGAGTGAGAACCAGGCTTTTGATTCCTGCATTTTCTAAGTCAGTTTGGCTTTAGAAGTGTAAACTGAAATACTGTATTCTTTGCTCCACTCCTTTTGTAGGCTGCTTGGCTGCTGAAAGCTGTCACCTGCATCGACCTTACCACTCTGTCAGGTGATGATACTCCTTCAAATGTTGGCAGACTGTGTTTTAAAGCAAAGCATCCCATTAGAGAGGACCTGCTGAAAGCCTTGGACATGCATGATAAAGGTGTGATAGTTTTTGTTGTGTGTATTTTGTAGAGAAAATCTCTACATTTCCTCATGATTTTTTCAGTTTTTAGAAAGGTGTAAAAATGGCCTCTTCTTCCAATAATGGAAGCAGTTATGGTAGGGCAGCACTGCAGAAGAAATAGTCTTAAGAGAACAAACTATGTCCATATGGTCTTGTTCAAAGCAACATCTTAAGTTCTAACTGCAAAGTATCTGTTCCTTTAATATAAGAATACAAGGAGAAAAAAAATCAATTCTCAGTTTGGCAACCAAAGTAAAGCATGGACTCAGGGTGACACTGAGTAACTTGTGATACCTAATGAACAAATTTGATGTGGAAACCACAGGTGTGTACCCTCAGTGTATGTCTTTTAATAACAGTGCACTAAGGTGAAACTAATTGAGTATTCTGTTAATCTGCTGATGGCCATAGTAAATTGGAGAAGGGAGGACTGTTCATGTAACTGCTTTGGATTTCATGCTTAACTGCTGTTTCTGTATGTAATTACTGAGCCTTCTACTTTGTCAGAAAAGATGCATTCCACAGACCTAAACATGTTATTTTTCCTTCAGAGAACATTATCTGTTACCTGCTTGTTTCAGTAGTTACGGTAGGAGACGTCTTTGCAACCCAATCCACTTTAAGGCCTCAGTCCTGTAGTGAGATTGTGTGCATTATCACATTTGACTTTTGTGCTCTCATGTTGGCCTTGTGATGATCGAACAAGAAGAAAATCCCAGTGACGTATGGGGCATGCTTTTGCTATTGAAATATTTTGGTTTTACATGGACATTGGTGCACTGATTGAAGTCATATGATGTACAACCAAAGGGGAATCAGGTTTTAAGCCATACACTTAAAATACCTAAGATTAGTCTTTTTTTAAAACTTGGATTTATGGACTCTTCAGACTGTTCAGTATTAAATATGAAGTCAATTATGAGAAACTTTGAGAGAATAGCATTTTAACTAGAAATGCAGTAAGACTGCATTAACATAAAAACTGCTCTATTGCTGCCGGGTTTTGTCTAGCTCAAGAAGTAAAGAGGAGCCTGATGGTGTGGTTTTTGTTGCAGTAATTTGGTAACTAAGCATGTCTTAACTGTGCATGTTGGCATTAAACAGTGAATCTGTTGATAATCTTGGCATTTTAACTCCTGCTAATGCCAACTTACTCCCAGGGTCAGGTGAAGGAACCATGAGGGAGGTAACAATATGGAGAATTACCTGAACCATTTGAGCAATATAAGAGACATCCATAGTTTAGGTACTTAAGATCCTTGTGGGAATGCAGAAGTGGGAGGTGAGAACACTGAACACATGCTCATAATAAGGATTGCACTCAAGAAGGTGGAAATCTATATGAAAAAGTTAACTGTGGCTTTTGCAGGTATTACTGTTGCAGCAGTTTGTGTATATCCAGCAAGAGTCACCGATGCTGTTAATGCCCTAAAGGCTGTTGCTTGTAACATACCAGTAGCTTCAGGTAAGCTTTGTTCAAAAATATCCAATTAAATATTTTGATGCTATGAAATATGTAGGACTCAGACGTTTGGACTTGCTTTTCTGTCAGAGATTAAGGTGGAAAGGTAACAGGTGGAAGGAAGGGAATGGAGGGAAGGATTTGCTTCTGGTATAATCTTTTGTTTTCTTTCAACTTCAGGCTTGTCAGCAATGCCAAGTCTGTTTGGTTGGAAGCTCTTCGAAGAGGTTCTTAGGCTATATCAGTTTTTTCCTTGTCTAAATAGAACAAATTGAGATAGTGTGCTGGGCAGACTATCAGTAGACACTGAGATGATGATAATGATGATGATACTAATAATAATAATACAACATGAGCTTTAGGAGTTCTAATATATTTTTTCCCTCATCAATTCTTTGGCTTTTAAGTATAATCTTAAAAGCTTAATTCGGTGAAGCTGTGTGCAGAGACAAAGGTTATTGCCTCCTGAACAGCCTGCAGGTTCAGGACTTGTACTTACAAACCTAATAGTGCCAGCCCTTCTCCAGTCACCACACATGAAGAACAAGTCCTGAATCTACAATAAGCAAGAAGCAGAATCAAAGAATTGTGCAGGTTGAAAGAGAGCTCTGGATGTCATCTGGTCCCACCTCCTGCTCAATGCAGGGACTAACTTTGAAGTTAGATCAGGTGTTTAATGCCAAGATCCATGTTTTCTGGTGGGGTTTTTTTATTGATTTGTTGTGTAGGGGAAAAAATACATACTAAAGGTATTTATATGTCAGAGAGAAAGAGGATCTCTGACAAAGTCATTATTTTTTTCCGTTTCTTAAGTTACCTTTGGGTTTTATACTTAAACATCATAAATGTAACCTTAAGTAGATGTCACTGAAAACCATTTTTGCTATATTGTGATTTAATTGTTAAACACATTACTAGGATTTAACTTAAATACTACTTAAAAGAATTAAAAATGTACATATTGCTTCATATATGATTTCATTCCTTGTTTGCTCAGTTCTGCTGGAAGCAGAATATATTTTACTTTCTTATATAGGCAGCTTTGGAAAAATTCAAGGCATTTGAAAGAGACCTTTTCACAACATGCACTTAGTATCTTGCTGGACATTGGTTCTTGAGGGAAGAGCTAATTATTGTTGTGGATGGAGAGGGTAGGATGAGATGCCTTTAGATTTTTTTTTTTTTTTGCATAATGGTAGGGATAAAAAAAGAAAAACTTTCAGTGTCTTTGGTGTATTAGAGGTATATGCATTTTTATGGTGAATTTATAAAACATTTTCTTCCCTCTACCTGCATCCCTTTCTTGCTAGTGGCTGCTGGGTTTCCATCTGGACAAACTCCTCTAGAAATCAAATTGGCTGAAATAAAGCTAGCTGTGCAATATGGTGCCAGAGAGATTGACATTGTCATTAGCAGGACACTGGTGCTGACTGGCCAGTGGGAAGGTAAGTACCCACATTTTGGCAAGGAACTTGAACCTCTGTATGTGCATGTGCAAGCTCTGTCTTTTTCTCTTCTCCAGGTGTCCATATCAGTCCTTGAAGAATTTGGTGCCCCCACTAAGATTAATGAGTAATCTGGGGCACTGGACTAAATAAAACCAACAGAACTAATTTATGGTGAATGGTTGCATTTTTTTAAAAGAATGCTATTACAAAGTCCTGTCATGCTGGGCTTTGTGTTCTGAAAATTGTGTGCAGGATTAAAAAAACAGCAAGTGAAATGGAAGTGAATGCCTAATGATTTGAACAGTTTTGTTAAAAACCCCAAGGGGCTGCTAAATGTAGATGATACCTTGTTAAATATACTTGTTTCAGTTCTTGACAAAAATATGTATTTTAGTTGTTCTCTATTTCCTGAACGTTGTGGGTACAAATTGACTGTTCTTACTATTGATGTTCTTGTGGCTGTAGACTACTACTAATTAGTAAGAACAATAATGCTGAAGATGGTTTTTCTCTAATTGCCTCTTTAATGTACTGTGAACGGTTGGCCTTAAGTGCTGACAATGCTTCTATAACTAATTGCCAATGTGAAGGTAAACACATCCTTGTCTTAGAATGAATTTTCCATCTAGTCATATAATGCAGGGCCATAATAGCCTTTTTTGCTTGGAAAACTTCATAAGGGACCCCTAGTACCTCAGTTTGGTTAAGGAAATACAGTCATCATGGTAACAGATTGTACTTTCTGATTTTTGCCTTCCTTCAATTAGCAGTTAGAATTGAAGCAGCACCCCTGCCCCATGTTTCTGCATCTGTGTCTTCAGGACTGATACCCTGGCTTCCACTTGCTGTAACATCTTGAGCTCTTCTGTAGTATTTACCATCTCCATCCTTTTGCTCTTAAATATATGCAGCTTTACAAATATTTGACTTCTTGATGGCGTTGTTGCAGACATTGGTTTCTTTCAGAGTAGCCCTTTTAAGTTCAGGTGTGGCCTCAGAAGTTACTAGAATATGGAGACTGGGTGATTGAGCAGTTTTAAATATCACAGAATGATGGATCAAGTTCTGTACCAGTTCCAACTTTCTGTTTAGCTTTCAATGGAAGCGTGTGAACTGTGTGAACCTGTGAGTTTCCATCTCTATCTAATCATTAGATATGATACACAACAATATATAAAGGATGTTGAAGGAAGGTAGACAAAGGGATAAGTCTTTCTTACAGTGGGTCCCTATATTACATAAAAATGAAAAGTCTAGTGCAGTAACTATGCCTGTGTTAAGGTGCTTCATCAACAATAGCTGCCTTGAAGTTATGACAGAACCTCTGCTTATGCTTATGACACTAATGTATTTTTATAGTTATTTTCTCATGTTTCCTGTCTTCACAACTTAAGGAGTTATTGACAAAATATGTATGTGGAGAAGTGCCTTCTCTTACTGTTCATATATTTTTACCTTCTAGCCTGTGCAATAATTGGGGTCACCATGATAGAGTAGCGTTGCTTTGTGATTTCTTTCAAAGGCTTGTTTGGTTAATAAATATTTTAGTGTATGTCCAATTATGTCAAGTTATTTTAAATCAGTTCTTAAATATCGTTGGAGCTCTTTATGACACCCAGAGTATATTTTTCTAGATCTTTATGAAGTAATTGCTGAAATCTTTTTATTAGCGCTGAACATGAAAGCAGTTTTATTGGACAGCTAAATTACACTGGAAAATAACATTAAATGAGATTAAAGTTTATGAACTTTTATACCTTTAACAATTTACTAGCTTTTAAAGCAATACTACTTTACAACAGTTGACTCAACCATTGTCTTGTATCACTTGACAAAATATAGATTAAGCTTAAAAATCACAATTTAGACACTATTTTCAGGCATGGAATGTGGAGCCTCTGTGTAGAGAGTGTTGAAGCTGACCAACAAATTTTTGAAAGAAACTAGGTTTATTGATTTATTTATTTATTCTTGTTATCAGTTATGTTGGAGTTGCTGTACCTTCTGAAGCTGTCTGGGGTGCTGTGTTTTTACTTCTAATTCCATAACCTTTTAGCAAATAGGTGTACATGCTACATTGTCAGTGACTTCAAAGATATTGTTAACCCATTGCTTGCTTTGTGTCAGTTGAATTTTCCTACAATAAATGGTAAAAAACCAAGTATATTCTTAAGAAGTTTGACAGTGTCTGCATCCATGAAATACATTAGGTGTAACCTCATTATGAAAATTGCCTTTCCATTCTATTCATAATTTTTCAACTGTGAGTTTGGAGGCTGTGTTCAGGGATTGGGGCCCCCTTTTGTGCTACATACTTTATAAACAGCACAGAGAAAATGCACTCCCCACTCCAGAGACTTGGGAAAGACTCCACATGTTGTTCAGAAATATTATAGTTGGGTTTATCATTTTCTAGATGTGCAAGCTGGGACCTCAAAGTCTAGTTGGGCAATTTCTGTCTTACATTGTCAGCAGCAGCTTGGACTCCTGAAGCCAAGCTCTGTTTTCAGTTTTATGTGAATCACTGGAGCCTGGAGTTGCACATATGTGGCTGAGAGCAGAACTGAGAGAGTCGTGTTGTGCTGATAGCCTTGTGCTTGTCATTTTGTTAACAAACCTGCCATTAACATGCAAGACAGAAGGGTTTCCAGCTCATTTTCCAGTTTCCTGTCATGATTACCTTGATCTTTTGGTCTAACAGAAATTGAAACATCTTCCCTCCTCATCTCAGTTTCTACCCTTAACATCAGTCAATGTGACTGACTAGAGAAAAACAGCAAAAAACCTGAATGTAAAAAAAAAGAAAAAGAAAGTGTTTTTATCACCACATTTTTGGAGAAGAGCTATTTCATAAAAAATTTAAGATGTGGTGGTTTTTTTTTCTCCTTTAATGTTTTCACTTCCTGTGTAGGAGATACAGATTATCCCCTTTATTTTGTGTTTTTTAGGACAAATATATTAGACCAAAGCAAAAAACCATCTAGATAATCTAGGGCATATTATAACCAGTAGTAATTGTCAGGAATATTTGCTTGAGAAGTGTGTAGGGAGAGGAACATTTTCTTTGGTGTATTTAATAGCTGCTAAAAATCAATATAATGTACTGAATAGTTACAGTTTTAGGAAAACTACAAAAAAGTCAGCTTCCAACACTTGTCTTTTATAACAGTGAAATTAAAACCACAGCTATGAAAGTTTGGATCTGACTTTTTCTGCTTTGAGAAATGCATCCAGTACAGGCAGATCTAAAGTTCACGAAAGCAGTAAGATATCTTAAATGAGTACGCAGTAGAGTACTTCTTATGTCACATCCATTTTAAGAGCTAAATCAGTGGAGCTCCTGCAGACTACATCAGTGAGCATCTGGCTCCATATATATTCTATATAGTCTGGCTTGCCTTCTCCCCCAGCTTAAGAGTTAGACTTTTCTTTTAGAATAGATAATGTTACTGCTGTGTTTAAGATGCTACACAGTACTGGTCATTTGCTTTGAGAGCTCTTGATTTTCTTTTCCTTGTTTTTAGCAGTCAGGAGAGTAATTTGCAACTTCTTCATGGTGGCCTTAGCACGCAGCTGAAAATATACCTGCAGGGTTTTTTGTGATAGAGGTTTTTTCCAAAAGTCTTTGTGCCGCTACTGCTAATCAGAGAAGCTCTATCTGCTGTGTCAGGTACTGGTGTTCTGCACAGGTCACAGGTATTCCCAGAACTGCAGCATCCTGCTGTGCTCCTGCTGCTGATGGGCTTGACGGAACTGAGTTGTTAATTGATGGACATTTTGGCAGCATAGACTGTCCCAGAAGCAGCCCGGGACCCCTTGAAACACTGAGTGCATTTTCAAGTGTGATTAACTCCACCAATACTTCAGACATTTGCCAAGAAGTTTCAGGTTATTTGTGCCTTGATTTTAAACTACTGAGTACTGAAACTTCTTTTTCATTTTTGAAAGGAGTAGGAGTTTTTGCACTTGTTCTGTATCAAGGCAATTCCTGCTTGCACTGGGACTGGGGTTCTCTGGTTAATTTTGTCTGTCCCAGAGGTAGTTGCATTTCTATTTATGCTTTTACTGTAGGGTTGAGAATGTCCTATGAATGCCAGCTATTGTCTGCAATAATTGGTCTCTGAATAAAGAGCAGTATTGAATACCCACACACCAGCCCCATTAGAGTATGCCCACCGTTCCACCACCTCAGCTAACCTGATAGACACGGATGATTGAAGATCCTCCTGTGTTCCTGTCTGTGGGTTGATGTGTGCTGTCAGATAGTGAGACTGTTCAAATGATCTTGGCACTAATTGCATATAAAAGTGCCTTCCAACAATAGGGAGGATGGTGTAGCTGCAGTACTAACTCCAGTGAACAACAGCTATAAGGATATAATTTCTTTTCGTGGAATCCAACCTAAATGCCTAAATGTACATTTTGTTGGTTTTATTTTGACATTTTTGTATCTTGTCTTGTATCTTTTTATTTTGACATTTGGCATATCTTAAAGGTAGAGAAAACTTGACTCTTTTCTTGTTACTGGAACTAGAGCAACATGAAAGCTGCTTTTTCTGGCTTTCCAAAAGCTTTAGGAGAGAGTCAATTCACAAATAGAGATTGCATTTGGATCTAACATGAGCAGTCTTATCAAATGCACAAGAAGATAGCACAGGCTCTTTGTATTTCCTTTTTTGAGTCTCGATTTGATGTAGGTTTCTGGAGTATCATCAATTGATCAATAAAACATGTTAGACTGCATGCTAGTACTGATTAATTCACACCTTTGGTACACAGTAAGAAACAAGGTGAAGCCTGGTGTCTATAAAGGGACTTGCTAAGTGCATTACCCAGTTGTCTACTAATGTGTGTAGCACATCTCTGAGGACTATCCCAGCCCTGGCTGCTTGGTGTGCCAATGACATCAATGGAATGCAGCAGCATTGTGGGTGGAGAGGAGGTCCAGCTGTGCAGCAGCTAGCAAACGCTGCCATACCTTTCCAGGGCTCACTTGAGCACTGAGGGGAAAAAAAAATCTAGTATTGCTGAAAATGATAGTCTTCATAGTCATATCCTGAACTTCTTTAGCAAGAAAGATTTGTTAAAAGTTGTATTTTAGACTTCCATAAAATAAGTTTTTGATTATGTATTTGAAGACTGAGTAGAATTTCTGAAAAAAAAAGGACTCTTAAAAAGGATCCTGTTTGCTTAGTTTGTGCCCTTTGTAATTCAAAGTCCAGAAATGGTGGCTATACCCTGGTAAGAGCTGCTTCTTGCCCCACGCTGGAGGAATCTTAAATATCCCCAAGTGGACAGCTTTTAACGACTAAGTTTCAATAATTTCTGGCTCTTCTAGTCTCCCTGTGTTTAAAATTTTGTGGGAGCACTGCTGAATTTTACCAGAAGGGTGGGAGGGTTTCCCTGTGCTCCCTGTGTTGCATTGCCTGACCAGGTCCGCAAGTTCTAGCCTTTTTACAGTCAGTTATGTCCAAATTTATCCCAGTCCTTACTGAGTCTGTGAAAATATAAAACTATTAGAAAGTAAAGCATGCCTCTGGCCATGGCACTTCATAAATCTGAAAGCAGGAGTCTGTGAGAGGGTGTCTGGTCTTTGCCACGAGAAGCTAAATGCTGGCCTGTCCTCACTGTCCCTGCTTCTTTCTGGCTGCAACTGTTTGAGAGACTGGCTGGTTGAGTGACAGTTCACTGAGAAGCAATGAGCAGGTGGGGTGTGTGGTTTGTCTCAGGGACATGCTGGCTACTTGGTGATGAGAGCTAAGGAGAGCTGTAGGTCAGAAGACAGACTGCTAGCAAGAGGTCCTCCAAAGGCAATGAAGCTCTCTGTGGGGAGGGAGGGGCAGCTCCAGGGCAGGGTTTGCTTTTCGTTTTCCAAGTGGTGTGAAGATACAGAGATAATGATCTGCTTTATCTTCGATCTAAAAGGCTTTGTATAAGTCCTGCTGTCTCTGTCAGTGCCAGTGGCAGTGCTTGTGTGTATAACATTGGCTCATGACAAACCTCTTTCCTGAACTTCAGGAGTCCAGCTCTGCCCCTGGAGCTGTAGCTCCACAGTATGCTAGGCAGGTGTTGTCCTGCTGGCCCTCCTGCCACAGTGCTTTCTCTACCTTTGCTAAGGCTGTCTGAGGTCACAGCACAGGATGGTCCAAGTTCTTGGTAATCTTGTGGGCGATGCAGCTACTTGAAGTGGTTTGTAAACGCAGATCTATGCAGATTTGCTGGTCCCTGAGGAGTGATCCTATACCTTGGTCTCTCCTTAACAGGGATGTTGGCAGACTGCATTGATTTTTTTCAGGAAATTCCTCTTTTCAAGAACCTTAAACTGGGATTCAGATGCCTAAACACATATATCAGTCTCCATAATCAGACTTCCCAAGAGTTCCCAAGATTCTCAGGGGAATGGTAGGAAACCAAAGGGAGATGTGGGGCTTCCAGGAGTGATAGCTGGAGGCCAAGGGGGATATGTCATTGCATCTCAGATGGCACTAATGTTTGTTGTTAGACAGCATGGTCACACCTTTGGTGTCTTTTAGGCTAAGCCCTTTAGCAGATGTGGCTGAAGGGGACAAGAGGGTGATGACATGGCATGGATAGGAAAACATAACTGTCCCTGAATACTGTTTCAATGTACTACCATATTTATTGCTGAAAAGACTATTTTAAATTTAATTCTGACTATCATAGCATTTTTTACTCCTGATGTATTCATGAATGTTTGGCATACTGTGCACATTCTCAGTTTTGAGAGAACTGACATTAATAGCTATTAAGTTAAGTCTGAAATTGTGTGGCATTGTTAATTACCTCCAGTCATGTAATTTATTGAACTTACAAAACTTAAGTTCTTGAATGCTATGACTAATTGTAAGATTGGAAATTAATCCAGAAGTGGAAATTACAGCCATACTTGAAAATGTCTCTCAGGCAACTTTGATCATTTTCCCATTCTTTTATCCACAGATCTCTATGAGGAGATCCGTCAGTGCCGTGAGGCCTGTGGAGAAGCACATATGAAAACCATCTTAGCAACAGGTGAACTGGGGTGCCTTGCTAACGTCTACAAAGCCAGCATGATAGCTATGATGGCAGGTAAATATATGTGATTTTCTTTTTAAGCAAAGAATGTCTTTGGTTTATTATTTATGAAGCTTAACAAATTCTAGTCATGAAAGTTTATTTTTGCCTATAGTAGAAAAAACTATTATGCAGCAATTACTGAATTTACAGGTGTAATAATGAAGTGTTACTTGCTTTGTATAACCTACCAAAACTGCATGCAATGTTAAATAACACTTAAAACTGCTAAATGACACAATCTGTGGGAACAAATAGTAGTTCTTGTCAAATGTCTGATCTTTGGTATGTTTAATAAGGACACTTACATTTGAGGCAGATACATGTATTATCCAGACAGTTGTGGTGAAGGTAGATGGCTTGTAAGCTTCTTTTAAATGCAGGGGCAACTTCCCTGTGAAGATACATGCTAACAACTCTTGTTCCTGGTTTGCAGTCCGTTCTTCTAGCAACTTCTATGAGAATGCAGTTCAGGAAATGAACTGTACTGGAAATGTAGTGAGGGGAAGAACACTGTGTGCTCCAGCTGGCACTGGGCTGGGCTGGGTTATAACTGGTTTTAGCTGGCACACTCAAAAGCAGTGGCACTTACTCCTGGCAATAAATTGGTACTTCTAAAGGTGCTTATTCTTTCCTGTCTTTGAAAACTCCATTATATCTGACCTGATGTTTAAGAGCCTGTCTGTCTTTTGTTCTAAACCTTTTAGCTAAGAAACATATTCGCACAAGCAGTATAGAGTTTTTAGGGGCTACATATGGTTTGTAGGTACTACTTCTTTGCATAGCTATAGCCATTGCAGACTGAATGTAGTGAAGTACCTAATTGATCCCAGATTTACAGCAGTGTATTCTCTTTGTAGCTTTGAGTCTGCAGTGGTACAATTTTCCTTAACTTAACTAGGATTTTAGGGCTGTGTTTTAATGTTATCTTTAAGATAAAAACTCAGAACTGGCTGATAAGGCTATGTTCTGTGAACTCTGTTCTAGACACCTGCTTCTTCCAATGTGCTTCAAAGAGGGCTCCTCAAGTTTATTGACAGAGAGAAGTGTAAAGATGTACTAAGAACCACTTGGATTAGTCTGTCTTCTAAACTTTCCCTCATTTTTGTGTTGAGTTTTTTAATTTTCCTACTGTAACCTCTTCAGATCTGGAATTTCTTATTTTAGAGCAAGAAAAAAATCATCCAAGTGTCTTGTCAATATTTGAATAAATATTCAACTTGCTGCTTACCTCATTGTCTTCTTAAGCATAACACTGTATATCTACTTCAAATGGAATGGGAAGCATTTCAGACTTTTTGCATGCTCAGCTGCAATATCAGTATTGTTAGATACAGAAGATCAGTATTATGCCAGTAAATATTGCTTTTAATTAGAGGAGGTGTAAGAAATACACATTTCCTGTCACTTAAACTGATGTACTAGTCATTATGATCACTTTTTGGTAACATGGTGTAGTGAAAAACTCAAGTTGTAAAGCATTTTAGCATTTTCAGATTTTTTGCTGGTGTAGTTTTTTTGAAATACAGCAGATGGCTCTGTTGTTAATGATTTTCCTTGCATAGTTATTTATTTTACAAGATACTTATCCATTTGAGTATATGCAGTAATTTTCTTATTTGAGTCTCTTGCTTTTTCTTTGTGGGTAGGTGTCAAAATAAGAATTTATTGGTGCCCCATGTACATGTATTGCAGGCCAGATGTTCTGACTCTGACTTGTCAGAACTGCTGAGAACCTCAAATTCCAGCTGAATTTTGTTGGAGTTGTATATTTGTAGCATTTCGTTGAGAAAGTAATTTGGCACAGTAGTTTTAAATTCTAACTATAGTATCCTAATATTTTTTTCAACTGGTGCCATGATTTAAAAGAAGGAAAGGAAAAAAAAAAGGTGAATGGTCTTGTGGATGTGGCAGGGACTGACAACTTTTGTCTGAAGATAAAAAAGCAACAACTCTGATAAACATGACCCTAGTAATTAGTTTTATGTGGGGACATTAATTACACAGTATAGTTGATTCAACTGCAAAACTGGCTTTAGAAGTTTTTGCTACCTCTTTGCAGTTACTTCTGTTCTTCACACCAGGATTTGCTGCTTCTTCAGCTGTGCTGGTAGAAGTGCTCATCATGATGCATTGTAAGCTGATTTTTCAAAGTAATACCACTGAAAATTACTCCAGAAAAGGGTTAACTGGTTTGCTGTGTGTTTTCTGTGATTGGTTGGTAACTTTTTTTTTAAATGGTCAATAGTCTCAATCTAGTTTACGGCCTTGGCCTTACACACTATTGCATCAGTGCATCTGAGAGCATGGTGTGTATAATAATGGGAAGACAAATTCTAAGGTACCAATAGCTGCTGTTGTTTTATGCACTGCCTGCAAAGATTTTGAGCAGGGTTAGGTGGTGTGGCTATAAACGTGCTAGCAGCCAACAAGGTGCAAGACATGACTTTCCTACTGCTGGATGTGGACTGCCATGGCCCAAAACTTCTACCAAGCAAATGTTTCATGAAAAATGAAAGGGAAGAAAGAAACCAAACTAGCAAATTTTGACTGAAAAGCTAGGCATGCTTTGCACAAATGCGACTAATGTAGGAAAAAAGACTACTGAATAAGTAATACTACTTGGCACTTAAATAGCACTTTACCTCTTCAAAGCACATCCTGACATTAGCAGAATAATTCTTACAGTCGCTCTGTGAAGTACGAGACAAAGATAATAAATGACAAGTCAAAAGTCAAGCTGAAATGAGTTGTGAATTCCTGGCTTTAAATCCCTCACTTAGACCAAAAGTTGAAGATCTGCTCAATAGCATGTGAGTTGTATTATGTATTGATTTAATTATGCATCTACAACTTCAGCTATAATTGATACTAAGTCAGTCTAGAGTCCAGAGCATTTCCAAATGAAAGGCAAGCCGAAGGAGGAAGCTTGGGAGCATAAAACAAGATCTAAATTTCTGTCTTGTTTTATACATCTGAAATACAACCGATTATATTGAGTTTATAGTGTATCTCTAAAGGGTACATTTTGCCCTGTAAAAGGTCCATCAGAAATCAGGAGCAGTGCTTTCCGGGATGACAGATGAGGTTAAGCTCTGCTCTGGAGGTCCAGTGTAAGGCTGGGGACAAACTAGTAAAGTCCTTACTCTTCTCAATGTGTGGGAAGAGGACTTAGCACCTGATTGATGACTAAGGCTTTCTTAGTCACAGTCTGGTGGCCATTTTCTCTCTCCCTCCAACCAAGCAAGAGTCAGAGTGAGTCCAAGGTTGGGGATTGCTTGCTGTTCCAGCTTGGCTATGCTGTGCTCACTGGCTGGGGAAGGTGGATGTTGAAATGCAGCATATTCTTGCATCTGACTGCTTGTTTTCAGAGAACAAAGCACAGTGCAGAGAGAGTTCTCCCACCTGTGCTGTAAAATTGTAGAGAATAATCCCAATTTTCTTTGGCTGTGATCTTCTGGCAGTACAGATTAGATCTAGCGTGGGCATGAGCACATTTTTGAATTTCTGTCAGTGTATGCACTGAGTGTGCATAAAATGATGTTTATATCAGCTTTCTTCTGTCTGCATGCATACAGACAATATCACATTTGTCCAAAGATCTGCCCGTTCCTTTAGAATATTTAGATAAATTTGAACTTGCAGAGTTTGTACTACTTCAGCACTTTGCATCATACAGATGCAGTGTTGTATGTTGTTTTAGGAATGTAACCTTGGTTACTGTGTTAAATATGTAGAAGTGGTTGTAGTTGGCTGCTGTAAGAGGCTCATCAGGACAGTAATTAACTGTATGGAACTGTATTAGTAGTTGTTAACTTTCCTGTCTATTTACTGCAGCAGATGTCCTGCATTCTGTGTAGTCTGTGGTGGTTCTGCATGTTCAGAGCTCTGGTTAACATCACTGAAAATTTAGTGGTAGGAGGAAGCATAAAACACACTGTGGGGAAAACCAAGATGCGGAGCAGGTGAGAGCAGCACAGTCTCTCTCAAAATTGTAGATGGTATTATGGACTAAAACTTTCTTTTAACTAGAAATTAGATCAAAAGTTGGATGGTCTTTAAATACCATCAGTGTAAAATACAGTCTTAAATACAAGAGATCTTTATAGGAACAGATGACTTTATGTATTCAGGTAAAGAATGAGGGGAAATAAAAAAGCCAGTAGTATAAAAATGCTGATAGCTATGTGTTCAGTAAGACAGTACAAGGATGCTCCCTTAATTTAAAGTAATTGCCTACAAGCTTAACAGTGATACTGCAGCTAATTACTAGAAATAATGTAGGCGTGATAGATAAGCTTGGAGTTGGAAAGTTCTAACAATGCAATCACAGGTTTGAATTACTGATGACAGTCCAAACAAAGAGTAGTAACACAAAAAAAATGGTGGCTTGAGTAAAGCAGACCTCGAAGGAATGCAAAATGAGACTTAAAAATCTGTCTGGAACTCTGAAATGTATGCATAGGGAATCAGAAGTGAAGGAACAGAAAGGGGTTAAGGCTTTAATGCAAAATCTTTTCAGTAGAGTCAAAAGGTCAACAGAACCCTGTATGGGTAAGTAGAGGACAGAAGTAATACGTAAGAGAAACAGTTGTTGGGGGAATAAAAAAAAAGATACAAAGAGTCTATGAAGGGAGAATAGAGTTAGAGTGTATACAGTAAAACCTCATTTGTGTGCAGTTTGTTAAGCTACAAATCCAAACGTGCATGTGATGCCACTTTTTGTTATGGATTTGTTTATGTGCTTACTGAACTGTGCACTAGCCTATACAGCCATGTCTGAGGGGAGACAGTTATCTAGGGCTGTTCATATTTGTCATACCAGGATGCCTGACAACTCAATTTGCTAATTTTGTGAAAGATCTATTCTATTAATGGTATTCTACTGTAAACAGAAAATAGCAGTAGCCCTCTACTGAAGGGGACTGAATAGCAAAATGGCTCTATACTGATGTCAAAGAAAAAAATAACACTGTAAAGCAGATGACCTTTGCCAGCTCTGTATCTGTTGACTTTCTCCTTTTACCATCCCCATTTAGAAATAGAAACAGTGCTACTTCAAAGCTCTTCTCACCAGAGAAATACCACGCTAAGTCAGGAAGTGAGAAGATAGATAGGATTGAGGGAGCAGAATGACTCCTAACTTGTCATCACCTTTGACAACTGTGTTAACTTCTCTGTTTTTCCATATGTAAAATTAACATTGCACATGTATACTAGGCCTCAGTGAGGTCTACTAAATTAAGATATAAGCAGAAATATGTTCCCTGCAGAAATTTTCCATGCCTGTGCGTGAAGATGGAATAGCCTTGATCGTGATGAAAACTGGGAAACAGAATAAGAGACTTTTTGTGGTGGGAGCTGCTGACACTGATTTACTAGTACAGCCAACCCTGGGAGAGACAGTGGAGGTGGGAGCTGGCCCAGCTTGCCATGGTGCTTTAGGGTAATGATATTGTGCACTGCATGATTGACTGGCACTGGAGGTGCCACCTCCCTTCAGCTGTTTTCATAGTACTCCACTCAAAATATTCTTTTAAATGAAAGAGTTTTGCCATGCCTCCTGTCCATCTGATTTGCTGTGCTTTGGTGTTCTCTCTGCACCAAGCAAAATGGAATGAGTGGTAAGCCCCTACAAGAAATCATGGAGGAGTAGGAGTGTCATAACCCCCCAGAAGTCCCAGGACTTGTCGCTGAATCTTGGAGAATGGTTTTGAACCCTGATCTGCAGATTTCTGCTTCCTAACCTGTAAGAAAGTGGCTATTCTTTATGCTTCAGCCTTTGAAACTGATTGTGAAATCATTGAATAGGCATATACTGACAGTATAACATAATATTGAGAGGAGTCAACCTTCTATTAACAGACTATCCTAAGGGCTTGGATAGCATTTTTCTTTTGCTAATATTCAAGATCTTTGCAAAGCATGTTAATTAAGAAATGTCTAAATGGTATACTTTCAATTTATAACAACTGATGCAGAGAGGTGAGAAAAAACCCCGTTATGTTAATTTTCCCCATGAATGAAAACTTGTTTCTATGTTAAATAATTTGTTAGAATTTGAGTTAAAACTTCTGAAGTTTCCTATCACCTCAGACTTGGAAATCATTGCACAGTGAGTAGTTCTAGTCAAACATGCCTTCAAAATAACACAGCTTCCTAGCAAAAAACTTTGCATCCGTGAAGCTCTAGTATTGAAGGTAATGGTTTGAGAGAATGTGATTTTAAAACACGGAAATATTCTGTAAAATCAGTAGATGTACAGGGTACTATTTATTTCTCTGGTATTTCAGGTTGTTTTCTTTACTCTGTCAGCAGTAGTTGTTAAATTCTACTAAATAGTGAAAAATAGAAATGAATATTTCATTTACTGTATCTATCAATTATACAAAATTGGCTTGTGAAATATTAAAGTATCTTTTAAGAGATGCAAGTAGGAACACTAGTTAGAAAATCCAATCCCTTAACAGCAGCTTAATATAGATGTGGAAATAAACTAAGCATGAGTTTAGGGTGTGGGTCCTGGGATTTTTTGGTGCCTTATAAGGTGGTAGTGACTGTGCCTATTAATTTGAAGGTGGAAGCATATGACAGCAGAAGTGTGAAATTAGACTTCCAGCAAGAGAGATGTTGAATGGAGACATACACTAGGAATATGTGATCTTGAACAACAAGGTTATTTTAAAACACTATGGACTTATTTGAATAGAATTTTTAAATGGCAGAAAGCAAAGGGAAGGTAAGAATGGAATCTGTTCAGGTTGGAAGGAGGCAACTAATATGGCATTTGAAGCTTTCTGTATTATTCACAGCTGTGACTCCAGTATGGCTTGTAGGTTTTCTGCATCTTCATTTGCTAAATTAGGTGGGACATCACATAAAGAGTAAAGTAGTCACTGAAATGTAGAAAAATTTAGATCATCATGATCATACAGAGCTTGCAGATGCCTTTCCACAGAATGAGAGTTGCTACAGCACTGATTTTTATGTTAATTTACTAGTGAATAATTTAAAAAGACCTGTTTATTTTTTAATAAAAAGGAAAGATATAAATTGGCTGAGTGTTCCTAATGTTACTTACAGCTACCATTGAGCAGATGTTAGGGATTCTTAGTGGTATGCTAGACCAAAATAAGTTTTATGAATAAACAAACAATTTCTTTTTACTACCAACTCTTTCAGGCTGATTGTCTTCCAAATTCACAATAAATGGCTTTTTAAAGTCTCCTCATAAATAATTACCTTTCTTGTGCCACTTTTTTCTAGGCACTTGGATTTTAATTACAATGATGAACTGTTTTAATAAGTTGTTGAATAATCTTTTTAGGGCTGAATCCATTTCCCATTTCTCTCTGACTTCATTGGTTCCTGGAAATTTAATCCTTTTAATTCTTGCTAATTCACTTGATATTGAAATTCCACTCCCCTTTATAAATTCATATTTGAGAAATAAACAGCATTCAGCAGCATCTTTTTCTTCTGAAGTCTACACATATACACTCAGCTTACTACCTAACACTGATCTTCTGTTTTAATCACACTAAATTTGAAAACACAGGTAATTAAATGGAGACAATGTATTTTTGCTTTGGGCTCATGTCTGGGGCCCAGACATTATTAATGCCAACTTAGGTATTGTTAGAAGTCATAGCTAAAAGTGTAGATCTTGCAAAGCTTTAATTTTATTTGTTTAGAGTCTGTCTACATCAAGTTCCTCTTTCTTTGGGGGTGAAGCCTTGGGCAGCTTTGCTTATTACTGTTATGCTCTGTATGACCTATACAAACCATGCTTGGGACCAAGCTCAAATGGAAAGACAGTACTGCAAAGTTTTGCTATTTATGTCAGAATCTTAGCATTACAGAAGGAAAGGTATAGACCAGGCAGTTGTGCTTCCTGGTGTGATGGTGACACCATTGCTACTGCTGCAGTTTGACAAGTGACAAGTCAGTAAAAGACAAGTCATGTTTTACTTGACCGCTTCTGTTTCTGAACATGTGTGTGTCCATGAGGAAGCCACTACACCAAGGTCAGGCTCTGAAATGCCATGCAAAGCTACAAACTTTAGATAGATTTCTTTTTTTTTCTGTAAGAAAGACATAAAATGTACTGTCTCAATGAATAGTGACATTTAATAACTTGCCACTAAATACCTATGGGGAGATAGATACATCTAACACAAAGAGAGTTTGATAGTCAATCATTCACAGTATTTCAGTAAAAAAGTGGAATGCCAAAGTACCAAATGATAACATATATTTAGTGTAGCTTTTAAAAAATATAAATCCCATATATAAGCTATAGACTTGAAGACTGAAATATCAGCTTCATTTTGCCAGTGGACTAACAAAATGTGTGTTTCTGCATCAGGTTCAATTATTTGTAACCCGAACCCAGGCACTTATTTAATCAGGTTGTTGGTACCTTTGGTTTGAGATTCTCACCATGACTGCAGTCTTTGACCAGATCAGCACACAAGGCTGTTGACAAACAGAGGTGGAAAAACAATGCTGCAGCATATTAAATACCTTTCTCTGAGTTGCTGCTTATTTCTTATGGTGCCTAAGGGTCTTTTTTATTTCCTTCTTTTTTTAAAGTAGTGTCAGTAGATGATTATGCCAGAAAAGTGTGAATATGTCGGCAACATGCCTTCATAAAGCATCCCTTTGAAATAAAATTGTTAGTTTTGCCATGTAAGCATCATTAACAGTACAGTTGAGGGGGAAAGGATTTCTTAAAAAGCCAAAAGTGTGCCCTTCCCTAGCCCCCAGTAGGGAGGTGTCTCCTGCTTGGACTGTGGCTGCACAATCAGGCATTTTGGTTGGTTTTGTTTTTGTTGTGTTTTTTTTTATTGAAGGGGACTGGCAGGCTTTATCATATTCAGGCTGCCTGAAGAGCTAGAGACTCTGTGAAACAGTGGTGAAAACATTTAAGTTCTCACCCACACTGCAACCTTCACACATTGCAGTATTTTTCAAGTGGGCTTTTGCAGTTTTGCAAGATTTCAGATTATCAAGATGGGGAAAGAAGGAAATGCTCTGTGGAGTAAAAGCTTCTGGGAAGCAGGATCTGCAAGTAAGATTGATCCCTTTAAAAACAACCACATACTTTATCATTTTACTATGCTGCCTTATGTGTAGGGAAGGCCTACCAGGGTGTTGCACTTTGGATATTTTTTCCATCAGGAGAAAGCCCAACGCCTGTGCCAAAGGAAGTCCATGATAGAGTCTACATGTGTAGAAGTTGATTATATTGAAGAGTTTCATGTTATCTAATATTTTCATAGTAATCTCATGATTACTGGAAGTACTTCAGCCCTCTGTGCAAGCCCATAAGTAACCTGTTCTACTTGATTTGTAAAAGCCATGAGGAAACAAACACATCACAGATGAGCCTGGTGAGATGTGGTACCTTCTGTTTGTTTGTTTGTTTGTTTTTCCACCAGGCAAAGCCAAAAGCTTGACATTGGCCACAAAGTGCTCTGGGGAAATGCTTTTGATACTGGAAATTGCCCCAGTGCTGAAGCCTCCAGCTGTGCCAGCTGCCTTTTCCTGTGTAGGGAATAGTGTGGAATAGGAGCTGATGCTGGCTGTTTGTCCTCTGCATGACAGAGAGGCTGGATGCTGGGCAGATTCTGACTGTGGCATTAAGGCATGACTTTTAAGTCTGAAAAATCAATCCTGCCTTTCTCTGGGTTAGAGTCTGAACAGATTCTTAAACTACTTTTATCACGAGGTGTTGAAAAACACTCAAAATGACATTGAAGTGTCATGATTTTGGCTGTATTATATATGGTTTTTTTAAAAAAAAATCTTTAAAATTCATGGCACCTTCCTGATAAAGTAGGCTGGTTTTCTGCTTGCTTTGTTCAGTGTGGAGTACTTCTAAATGGATTTTAAACAGCTCTTTCTTTAACTGGAGTAATTTTGTTACAAGCTAATAGACAATATGTAAGCACACCTGTTTTAATGTTAACATATTGGTTTCAGAGTTGCTATCAACGTTAAAAAGCACAAAGCTAAATGTGGTTACTAAAACATGGTATGCAATATGCCATGTAGTACTGCCATTCTAAGCAGTCATGCATATTTATTATTTTCTACCAAATTGTAGTGCTATTACCGGTAGATATATCAGGGTTTTAGCCTCAGTCTGTAATATGTCAGGTACTGGACAACATTTTGAGAGACTGAGACGTATTGATCCAAAACCAAGAATGCCAAGAGGGAAAAAGCCTGACCTGGTTCAGTGCTGGTTTAATTATTTCACAGTTCAGGATAGTTTATCATTGTTTAGATTGGTTTAAGTATGAACAAGTAACCGATGCAATGCAATGCAATTCATTGTTTGTAAAGGAAGCTTAATGGCTGATTTTCAAATCAAGTCTAGTTTCTCCCACAGCATTTTGCTTTTTCACCCAGCTCAGCAGGAGCACATGGCTTGGTGCTGAGAACCTGAGTGCCTGCATCTAAGAGAGGCCAACCTTTGTGCTGCTCCATATAGGTCATATGCTGTAAAGCTCTTGAGTGGAATACATGGTACATAGTTTTAAAGAAAAAAATGAGATCTTGGTGAAAAACCATGAAATTTAAGAAGCAGATAATAATACAGGGATTCTTTAAGCTTCCTTGTGATCCCACTAGTAGCTCTTGGGAGGATATCCTGCTGCTTCATCTTTAGAGAGGAAGAGGAATGGCTGTTCCAGCAGCATGTGCTTGACTGAACTGCTCCTGCACCCTGGCATCTTCCAAAACTGCTTCTGCCTGGCAATATAGGAGGGGACTGAGAGCACATTTCCTTCTGTGCGTTAGCGTTGTTTGAAGCCTAAAGCCAAGAGCCACCACTGACAGGGATTCCAGCTGTGGCCTTTGAGCCTGGAGCACGTGTCAGTTATTTGCCTTCTCTTTCACCATACCAAACTGGGACTAGATTGGAAGGAGTACTTTAAAAATAGCAAAAGCACATGCTATATAGCCAAGCACCAGAAGGTGGTATGGATCTTTCTGTTGAACCTTCTAAAGAAACACATTTTAAATGAACACACAAGAAACCAATACTAATTAAGTAACAGTATTCTATGGAGACCTGTGGTAGACACTGTAATAGTGCATTAGCAAGCTATGCATAATTCAGCAATGCTGAATTCCTTCAGACATCATCTACAGGGAATTTTGCGTAAGTACGGACTTAACAATTTGTCCCTTTGTGTGCATGTGTAAGTGCTCCTAAGGGCATCATTTGGCCTGCAGAATGCTGGAGGTAGTGTGCAAGAGAGGAAGCATCCATTTGGAGCCTTGAAAACCAAGCTGAGTTGAAAGGATGGGTCATTAGAAAGGTCCTCTTGTTTGTAAACAGACATTAAAGATGGAGCCCTATGCTTAGCCTGTGATGGGACTATTTTCTTTTTTCTTTCCATGCAGGCAATTTTCCAAAAAGAATTGCAAAAACTGGGCAGTGCACAAAAGACCAAAATGGTAGCTTAGATAAATGTGTGTGAAAACATTTATAGGCACTTAACCAAGTGGTGTGGCAGTGTAGCCATGTGTGATGGAGTTAAAGCTACTGCTAAAGTGAGTTGTCACAGTTTTGTATTCTCTTCTCCTTAATGGCAAAGTGAAACTAGCAGGGAATGTATTTTATCTTGCCACTGGAGTAGGATAAGCACATATAAGTGGACAATTATGATGACTCAACTGACAAGTATTAGCCACTACATTAGCCTTTTATATCTTGCCCTGCCTCTTACTTTCAGAGGGTTCATAACCTGGTTGCCTCTAGTCAGGCTAATTGCATGTGAATCTTAAGACCCTTATTTTAGGTACTCATAAAGTAGAAAGATGACTTGCTAATGGGTCTTTATGCACGTTTGATAATGTACTATTTTATCATTGCTACCTTGTCAGCACAAACAGCAGGGGCTTTTGCAGGTCCCCTCAGCAGCTTGCCTCTTTTTGCCACCAGTCCTAGAAGTTTTGAAAGCATGTGTGTTCACCCTGTCTCTGCATGTTGTTATATCTGAGTTGCAGCAACCAAGATACATTTGTACTCATTGCAAGTACTTACAAAGTAGCATGGGATAATTATCCCTCTGCAAGCATCTCTCTCTAAACTATTGTTTAAAACTGCCAGATGCATCTTTGCTCTTTATTAAGAGTAAGGCAGCAACACAGAGTCTGTAGTTATCAGGAAATAATCATTCCCCAAGGGCATTTGAAGCACTTCACAACCAAAAGGTTGTGATTACTCCACAATTGCTATACTACTTACTATTCCTTGTTGCTTAATTATGAAACTAGAGTGTGTTTCGACCACAGTGGATGCTGTAATCTAAATAAGATTCTCCAGGTTTCGTGCTCTGCTTCAATGTTACTTGGATTGGGAAGCTGGCAGTTTCAAGACCAGGTAGGGGATAGCAGTAGGGCAGGCCAGTCATGGCAACTCTTGGGGCCTTCAATCCCTGCCCTGCCAAATGCTTGCTGACAGGTCTTGGGCAAATCACCCAGCTTCTGTATACCTCAGCTCTACACCTCTGCTCAGATGCTACTATAAATAAGGCTGTGTGAGTATCTAGAGTGGAAATAATATATAGGACATCAATTTTGACCTCTACATACGGATGCAGGCAACACACTGTGAAGACACAGGTTTTCTTTTTAGTGTGTGCATATTCATCTGGCTTATTTTGAATGACCTTTGGTGAAATGCAGTGGCTGAGGATCGTGTGTGTGGAGAGTGAGAGTGCAAAGGAAGAGGGGATTTAATATCTTAAAATACATTACCTGATTTCACAAGATGTGTGACTGCAGCCCAAGTGGTCTGGCTCCCAATGGTGCTGAGAGCTTAGAGCTTGGTTGCTCCTGACCAGAGAAAGCCTCTTAAATAAAGTTTGTGGCACTGTTGACAATTAAGTTTTATTCAGATTTCCATCTCTGGTTAAAATAAGCTGAAGCAGTTTGTGCTTGCCAGGCTGTGGTAGTGTGATGTAGCACATGCAGGTGGGCTGCTAGGTTGGCAGCAAGCCCACTTGAAACAGGCATGTAATGCTGCTGTGTTTCAAAAAGGCATGAATGTCTCTACTTTTTACTAGTTCAATGAGTCTTAGATGACTTGCTGCCTTGAAAGGCAATGCACTGTTGTGGTTACACATTGGAAAAGAGTAGAAAGTGTGGCCTTTCCCAGGCTCACTGAGCCTACAAATCTGTCCTGAAGAACTCATTTTTTTAGGTCTTTGATTTAATGTTTCATGTAACCAACTCTAACGACGGGGAAAGCCATCCAGTATGTATTTTAACATCAGCTTTGGTTTTTTAAGTGTATACACTCATAGGAAGATGAGAAGATGGGTGATAAAACTCAGTTTCTAAATCCTCACCTTAATTTCCAGATGAAGCTTTTGCTGAACTTCATTCATTAGACATGTTTTTGAAAACCTTAATAAGAAATAGACTTGGTTAAACTCCCTTATTATGACAAGGTTGGCATAAAGTCTACTTAATGAGGTGCTTTTTACAGCAGTGGTTGATTTTAAAATCTCCCTTTTCATTCCTGAAATCTAAACATTAATAGCACCTTCCATTGTGGTACTCTCTGCATCTTCTGTGCATCTTCTGTCTTCTCTGAGAGGCTGCATGCAATCCTGCTAGCAAGCTCTTGTGTCATAAATAGAATTTGTTTAGGAAATAAAAATGTATTGTTTTCATTGTTAGAGGATGCTACTAAATTGGCTGTATGTTTGTCTAATAATCACATCTAAAGCTGATTATTCTGGTAATAGCCTTAAGATATTATTTAAAAATAAATATATAAATGCACTACTTTTGTACTAATACTAGTTTTTAATCTCTTCTTGTTTCTATGAAGTCTGAATGAGATTTTCAAAATTGAATAATAATTTGATCCGTTAATCTTTTGAAGCTAGTAATTTTATTTTCCCCTCTTTGCAGTCTCTGAGGCTCACAAATGAATAGAGCTTCATTACTGGAGTCTGCATTTAATAACCATTATCCATTATCTTGTAATTAAGACTCCCTGTAACGAATCATGAGGACAATGCAAAAATACATAGTACATTTCTTTAATGAACTGGAAAATGTTCATCTTGTTCTATTTAGTAATGAGTTGCTGAATAGTCGTTAAATCCACTGGAGAATAGAGCTAGATGGATTTTGAAGACTATCTTGAGTTTGTGGTTAATCTATTAGAATTAAAATTTCATCTTCTATTTTTATCAACAGCTGATTAGAAGTCATTCTGTTTGACCAAATTGATTAGAAGACCATATACAAGGGCAGCTGTTGTTTAATGAAAGTTTTTAATGAAACTGTACCATAGAGACTTGTAATTATAAGACTTATAAAAGCTTTGACTTACCTTGTACTAGAAAAAATGAAAAGTATTACACTTTAAGTGCTACATTTCAAAAGGGAAATTAAAAATACAATTTGGTGATGTTGAAGTTTCACTTCCACTATTACTTGTTTTAATGTGACTATCAGATGTCCATAGTGTCTCTCTGGAAGGGAGTAGCTCTGAAATAAGTAACTCAATTGTCTCTCCTATGTGTTCCATTCTTTGCAAAGCTCAATCAACCCTTAATTGTCTCTTCTGCACATTGCACTTTCTTGGGAGTTAGAACATTTTTTGCAAATAACTGTTTCTCTTTAGAATGGGAGTTGTCATAGGAAGGTGCAATTTACTCACCAGTGGCCTGAGTTAGTGCATAGACAGGAATTCTGCAGAGAAAACCATGATCTTACCAGACACAATGTTAGTGATACATACCTTTTGATTATGTTTAAGTCACGGGATGCAGAAATATGCCTGGCTTTGTCTTGACTTGCCATCAGGCAGAGACCTAGCTGTGTGCCAGTCAGCTATGTCATCAGTAAGACAAGTCTCCAGAGTGTGCTGCAGCACATTGTCAAAATGTAGTGTAGGTACTCTTTAGTTTGAGTCAGTAGTGAAACTTTGCTTGCTTTCTCTAAGGGGATGTTGTAGAGGCATCATCATTCAATTAAGAGACAAAATGGATCCTAAGCCAAATTTGAAGTGGAAGCAGATGCAGTTCCAATTGACTTAAGTGGATGATGCACTACTACACAATGTTTGAATTATCCCTCTTCTTCTCTCGATTCCTTTTGATAATTAATGATCCCACAGTACACCTTTTCAAAGAAGTAACTTGTCAGGGATGAAGTGCACCCTAATGCAATTAAAGAAGTTTTGTCATTGCATTGTGTAAATGCAGGATCATATGCTGAAAGGCAATTTGTTTGGTTAGTTTCTCAGCTTTTTGTTGTACTTTGCTGGGAGATTTGTTTAAAGCCAACCCAGAACAGCAAGAATGCACAAGAACATTTGAGGACTGGCAGTGCAGAATATTGTTCACAAGTGAAAAACCAGAAAAAAATAAGCCAAAGCTAGATCTCCTCCTTTAAATAGCATGGATATTTTTAACCTTGTTAGTGCATTGTATAAGACCATGGCTTTAAGTATAATAATTGGCAATGTTACAATTGCAAAATGCATAAGAAGGGAGTTTTCCTCCTTTTTACAGTATTACACAGCTGGTTTTGTAAATACGTGTGGGATTGCTTTCACTTTAAACAACTGCAGGAGATACAATACTAGACTGTGGAATGTAAGACTAAATAGATGCAAAATTAAATTAAAAAACTGATGAAAATCGTTTCTATTCAGAAGGATCCTTGTGGAAATACTAAAATGTTGATTTATATGCAAAGTTTGTTCAGAGGGAATAATTTCCTTTGTTACGGTTAGTCAGACACATTCCTATTAATGTATATATACGTGTAGATTGAGTGCCTGTACAGGAACATATATTATACTGGCCTGTCCTGAAGAGATTGTTGGTCTGATAACTAGAGCAATCAATTAAGAGCTGGAATGTTCATTTAGCCACTGGGATGTCTGACTTGCTCTGACTCTGGATGGGTATTGTGCTTCTGCTCTAGCCTCGACCAGAGCAAGGTTAGCACCAACACCACAGGGACATACATGTAAAGGAATGCTTCATAATTGCTGTGAAGCATGAGGACAGCTTAGGAGGGTGTGAATTATGTATGTGCTGAGAGGCTCTTGTTCTAAAACTACAATAAGATTTTTACTTCCTTTCAGGTTCTGATTTTATCAAGACATCTACGGGAAAGGAGGTGGAAAATGCGACCTTTCCAGTCGGAGTAGTCATGATGAGAGCCATTAAAGATTTCTACTGGCAAACTGGCAACAAGGTAATTCTCTCTACCTTTATAAAAATTAACCAAACAGGCTCACTCAGAAGGAAATAAGACTGTAATAGTTTCAAAATGCAGAACATATAAATCCACATACATTAGTTTCTATTGCTGTATGGGCTAAACGTAATGGAACTTCTCTCTTGTATCCCTCATTTGATTTGCTAATATTTGTATACTTAAAGAAGGTGGCAGCACTTCTGGCTTTCCTCCCTTCATTCCCTAAAAGCTCCTGCAATCCTGACACATCCTCTGCTACAATTGGATTTGTTTCACCATTTGAGGTATTTAAATGGCTATCTCCATTAATAACAGAGCAAATCTCAAGCTGACAGTAATTGGCACACTCCTGTAAACCTCAATGGAGCTATACAAATTTATAGCCATTGAGACTCTGTCCAGTGTGCACAAATGTATTTTCTGGCTTTGTTCTGGCAACTCAAGAGATAAATACTGCTCTTTCCTTCCTTACCAGAGGGACTTTACAAGGGGACAAGAAGGGCTAGCCTCACTCCTTCCTTCCCCAGCCTGCATCTCTCTCTGCCACAAAACAACTTGAGCAGCTCCGATATTCTTGCTTTTGCAGGAGCATCTTCGCTGCTGACCTAAGGCAGATCCCTGGGGCTGGGTGACTCACCTTGGCACCAGTGCTGCTTACATAAGCTGTGTGCCAGAGGTTGAGCTCTGCTGCATTAACACAGCTGTGTGCCTATAATTGGATATAGATGTTGAATTCACCTTTTGCTTTAAAAGGATGCATTCATGGTATAATATGTGTTATTCAGAATGAGTCCTTATGTCTGTGTGCATGTATGTGTCAGTGAATTAGATGTAAACTGACTTTATGTGCTTTTATTAACTGAAGACAATATTATCAGTGACAAGAGATTTCTAAATGGTTTCTTTAACAAACTGTTTTTGCTGCTGTAGGGGATGCTTTCTAGCAAGGTGTTGGCTGGGAAAAACAGGTTAATACAGAAATTAAACTTCTTCGAGGAAAGGAACAAGTTGCAGAGTAACATTTATTGAATGATAAGCTGTGGTGGTGATATGAAAAGTGTGCAATATAATGGGAAATAATCTTTTTCTGTCATTATTGAAGGACATACATAAATTGGTTTTTCTGTTGGGAAAACCCCCAATCCAGAAAAACTTATTACTTTTAATAATATAAGGTGAAGAGAAAATTCTTGAGGAGATGAACTTATTAAGCAAAATAATGAAATGCTCTGAAACAGCAGGAAAGTGGTAGCTGGACTTTGTACTGCTCTTGAATTAAATTCCACCCGCCCTTCTTTTTGCATTTTTATGGCAGTCAGATGTGCCATTTGGAAAGCTGGTAAATGGAGGACAGGGCAGGCTTGTCTTTGTCAGCTTTTTTGCAAAGAAAAGAGCTTTAAGAATTTGCTAAAAGGAGAAGGAATTCTGCATGATGTTTTTAATTCTCTTATTAACTCTATTTTGCTTGGGTTTGCTACAGATTATCTGAAAGAGCTATAATACTTCTAGGAAGAAATCTAAATTTGAATTTCATTAGAATTTCTCTTCCTGAGGGAAAACAAATTCCCACTATTTTAATTTATTGTCTAAAAGATGCTTTTCCAGTTGCTGTGGTTTTGGAAATCTAATGCTAACAGATGTATGCATACACTCATGCATCCATCCATCCACAAAAACACAGTTGTCATGTTTTGGATTTGTCCTGTTATTGTTCTTCATAATCTTATTGGAAATATGCTGTTATCACAATGCTTCAGTGTGAGAGAAGGATTTATTCTGTGTTTGTCCTGAAAATCACTATAAAAAAACCCCGCAAAACCAAAACCCAAACACATTTAAAACCAGATACTTTTTGATTCCACTATTATATCCATAAGGTACAAATAAATCCTCAATGCATTGAGGTTTCAGGACTCTACATACAGAAATCAGAACAGTAACTCTTGCAGAAGGAGGCTGACAGGAAGGAATACCCAAGGTAAAGGTTTATGGCAGAAGGAAATGCAGAAAAAAATCAACTGTGTGCTACTGTGCAGATTATTCAGATTTAATTTTTTTTCCTACGCAGAAACAGTTTTTCCTAGTTCCCTTTGTTTTTCAAGAGTTTATTATGCTGCTGCAGGCCAACATTTTGGCTAAATTTTTGATGAGAAGTTTGATAGCTGCATGTCATGAGCTCTGTCTCAGAATGAGGTATGTTTAAATGGCATGTAACCAAAAGACTGGCATTAGGGGTGCATGCCAAGTTACCTCAGTGCTGGCTCTATACAGCAAGTTGATCATGGGATTCAAGACATGCTCTACCTCAAAGAGAGATTTTTCTTGATGTGTTTGCCTATGCGCACATGGCAGTTCATCTGACCAAATCTGACACGTATCTCACATCAAGTGACTGAAAGCATGTACAGCATGTGTTGACTGAAAGCATGTACAGCATGTGTTGGGAGAGTAGTTTTGCAGTTCCTGTGAAGCACAAAACTTTCAATTTTTGGTAAAGATCAAATTTAATTTCATTCCTATTCTCAAAGCCTTAGTGCAAATTAAACCTCTGATAGGTTTGAATGTACAGTCCAATCATGTATAACTGTGGTGCACAGGCTTTTCATAGAGTACAACCATCTCACTGCTCTCCACATGAGTCAGCTGTCTCACATGTTTCATTTCAGTATCTTTAGTGTTACGTTATTGCATGTATATTTGTTATATATTTGGAATTAGATTGTGACATGGGCAGTAGGTGGTATGCAGATATCCCAGGTCCTGCCTAAATCCCTTGGCCTAGTATGTGCTTTGGGCAAAGTACTCCCATTAGACCTCAAATCCAGCTCCTGAGGAAGTGCACTGGGGTTAAATTATTACCCTCTCAGTTTGTGCCCTTCAGGATGAAAATGTTATCTTTCACAGTGATGGCAGAGGCTTGAGAGCTCTCAGTGCTACGCTAGCTCTTTCACTGTTTGCAGTCAGGTATTGACCAAGTAGAGTTGTTACATGCACCACAGGCACGCTGTACAAATGCTGATTCTCTTCTAGGGTTGCTGATGAATGAAAATGTGTATTGCACTGCTTTCTTTTCTTTAAGGTTGGTTTTAAACCTGCTGGGGGCATTCGGACGGCAAATGACGCTATTACGTGGCTTATGCTGGTGAAGGAGGAGCTGGGAGTGGAATGGCTAACACCAGAGCTCTTTCGCCTGGGTGCCAGTAGTTTGCTGGAAGACATTGAGAAACAGGTTAGTTGTTAATGGTTGTCAGGGAGAAAAAGTAATCTTTCTAAATGTGCTGGTTTGCTGGTTTTTCAGAAGATGTTTTTTGGTGCTGTTTGAAAGATAATAGAACATACATCTAATTCATTATTTACAACTAGCCCAGTAGTTCTTTAAATTTGGCCTGTTATTACAGACATCTGAAACTGATATTCCAGCAGCTGACAATTGCTTGGGCCGGGTTTGCAGTGCAGTGAGCAAAGAGGCTCAGGTTGTACACATAGAGAGCCTTTTGCGTGGTAGTATACTCCTCTGCACTCCCAGCAGTCACCAGTTCAGCTGACCCTCAAAGTATCTCACAGACCCTTTGTGTCACCATGCCACAACTGTTCACAATATATTTCTATGATGTGGAGAAAGTCATATCTCACCCTACGTATGATACCGCTGATAGAGAATTTGTTTTATAATGATTATTTCCTGGAGAAGGAAAACAATTGCGTCCTGCAAAGCCTTGTTTTTCTAACTGCTTTTATTTTAGTGCAGGCTTATCACTGTGTTTCCTGGCAGATAAATAGTGGATGAGGTGCAGGGACAATCTGTAGTTCCCAGTGGGAAGAAAGGTTCTGACCTATCTGCCCACAACGTGACTCACTGATGCAGGGTATCAACCCCAAAGGATATGGCATTGTTGAGAACAGTGTAGTGTCACAGGCACTACAAAACCATTAGGGCTGCTGAACTTCACTCCCATGTTCATTAAACCTAGCAGATGAGGTGATACTAGCTTTAACCAAGAAAAAAGTTTGAGAGTCATTGTGTGTTTGCTGCTGGTGGGAGAACATGAGCTGTAGGGCATTTGGAGGAGGAAAAAAGGAAGCATCAGTCTGCTCTTTCCCCACCTTTTCTAGCAACTGAAATACTGATGTGTCTTAAGAAATACAGAACAGCTGAGGGATGTCAGGTGAATATTCATGTCTGTTGAAAACCCCTGTCTCATTCTTGCAGTGAGAATAATGTTGTCTCGCTTCATTGCCAGACTACCTCTGCCTCTCTCTTGACCTAAAATCATATCCCTGCTTATGACAAAGCAGCATGAGCTTTCTTTTTGCCACTGCCATTGCTGCTGAGTCTTACAACAGAGCCAGTGATAGTGTCGCATGATTTGTTCTGATTTCTTAAGGGTGGCATCCTCTTATCTGCCAGGGATTGCACAACTGCCCCAGACATGACCAAAGCTCTGCTATACTGTACTGTCTAAAAACATGTAAGGTAAAATGTCCCAATTATTATATTCAATAAAACAGATATTTAAAAACAAACAAAAAATCCCCAAACATAGAAAATGGGGAGAACACTCCCCAGCCCCTAAGCTAGTGCAGTTAAAAGAATAGTTTGAAATGAGCCATAAGCTATATAAAAGCATAAGCAATTTTGGATACTTTGAATATCACAAAATAATACTGAAGTAATCAAAATCAAGTTACAGTGAGAGTAAAGCATTGTCTTCTGCCTGGCTCTTTTTGAAAGCTTAGTTATAAGCAACAAGAGTCTTTACTTTTTTTTTTTCCCAAGCAAAGCAGCAAGAGCCCTTAGCTCAGATCCTATAAACAAGTATATAAAGGTATATTGCATCATATTTTATGTACACACACACAAACAAATATCCATCATCTTCATCTGGCATGCCTTTAATTTGTTACTTCCTTGACACTTTCAGATTTATAGTCATACATAATGCCATCATAAATTTTCTTTTTTTCTTGCAGATTTTCTATCATGTGACTGGCTCTTGTGCACTTCAGCATGACCTGGCAATGGCTTAGACACAAAATCAACACAGGATTACTTTTACAAAAGGGGCCTTTAAGCAAACAGCATTCAGAACTCTTTTGACAACCAAGTGCATATGATAGAATTAAAGGCCTAACCCTTCCTATTCTATACTATTGAAAAATATGCACAAGTCTGCTGGTTGTGCTTGATCCAAAAGCAGAAAAATGGTAATTCTGAAATAGTTAAATAGTTAATACTTACAGATTTGCAATGTTAATCTTGCAAAGTCTTCCTCAGACTAGCGTAAAAATCTTTAATTATGATAACACGGAAATGCTACTGAAAAGATTTAGATGGCCTGGTAACACTTTACAGTTGCAGAATATGAAATATCTATGGAGTGTTTCAGATTGCTAATTAAGAGCTACAGATTTTGGAATAACTTTCCACTCATCTCAGACAAAATCTTCTGCCACAGCTGTGTTACCCTGTTAATTGTTATGTTGACTCAGTTCAAGTATTGTAACCTGAGAAAATGAAACTTGGCTATTACTTTCTTTTACGAAATCTCTGTAGCAAAAACCTCCTTTTTTTTTTTCTTTTTTGTATTTCCTTCCCCCCTAAACTTGGGCACAGACATCCATATTTAGACCCTTGAATAAAGGTGGCTTGATTTCTAGAACAGCTGAGTATCCACAGTTGCTACTGACGTTAATGGGAGCTCTGGGTGATCAGAACAACTGAAAATCAAGCAGCCTCTATATAGATGCCTAACTATGCATTCAGGGGCCTATTTTTAGGCATTTCACTCTGTAAATTTTAGTCTAACTTGCTTCGAAGCTCCCATTCCTGTCTCCTGTCATTTTAAAACATATTGATGCAAATCTTTCCATTTTAATGCAGGGGGGGTTGACTGTCAGTTTGCAGGTGTCACTGCAATGCTGGCTGAACTTCAGTTTTGCTGTTCTAAAGCAATTTTTTTAATTTAAAAGCTGATTTCAGTTGTGTCCTATATGGGGTTTACAGCTTTAATGTAAAAAGTACTTTTCTCAGGGCACATTAAGAATAATACCAAAATCATTAATACCTTTTGGATATCAGACTGGAGCTAGTAGATTCATTAATTCAGAACTGTATTCTGCTCACTAACCAGACTTGTACTAAAAACTTAATTATCTTATCATCATGACTAGTCCCACTGACTTAAGTAGATCTCATCAGGGAAGTAAGAGGAGGAGAATTTTGTTGTAAATCAAGCTACAAGGTACATTTATTACAAAGAGATGTGTGCTTCATAAAGATATTAACTCAGTTATTTATCTGGTTATACCAGCTGAATCGCTAGTGCTCTACAAAACACCTTGGATAGCTTGGGAAGCTGAATAGGGGAAAAAAATCAGAGGAACAACATATACAGAAAGTAAAATCCTATATGCAGTGTTCAGTACTAGAAAAAGACCTTAATTTCCCAGTTCACTCAAGGCTCTCAGCCTTTTTCTGATTTAGGTCTCAACACAGAAAATGAGGCTGAGCTGTTTTCACACCTTTGTTTTCTTGGGAAAAACAAGAAAAGAACTTGTTTTTTTGCCACAAGTTTTCGTTCTGATTTCACTGCCAGTTTCTCAGAAGAAAAATCCAGTGCCTGTTTGCATATTTAGAGGAAAATTCTGCTGCTGAGCTTTCAGAAATACAGAGCCCATTGTATGGAGTCAGCTCCCACCAGGTGCTTGCCAAGTTGACCCTCTGCCATGTCCCCCCAGCAACCTCACGCTGGATTTTGCTGCCGTTTAGCCCTAGCCGTATAAATCTGAAGAGTGTATTTCAGCAGCTCCATAACAGAAAGATTCACCTCACTTGCAAAGTACACTTTGTTGTTGTTGGGTGTCTTTTGGACATTTAGGGCAAAGAGAGAAGCTATTTTTTGGCGACGCTTTCATGAAGGACTCTGTGAAGTTCCTTTAATGGAGGTCCAACTTTGCCACCTAACTATTTCATGTGAGTACCTCTGAGAACAACTTCACTCCTGTCAGGGAACTGTGTGTACTGTTGGTACCAGCCAGGTATTGGTCTGTTGACTGTCTTAGGCAGTGCAAGGGGATGAACCTGGGCCAGGGGTTCCATCAGGAGCAGCAAGGGACTGGGCTGGAGACATACAACAAGGCATGTCCAAGGGGCCCATCCAGGAGACAGCTACCGACAGTGCAGGTCTGAGCTTTGTCCTGGAGGCAGAGGCAGGGCTGGAGACTAGCACTCCTGCACTGTAGCTCAGGGAGGTGCTGAGGTCCATGGGTTGGGCTGAAGTGGGGCTCCTGGCCCCCTGCTGTGGGTGGGGGGAGGCTGAGCATGGCCAGAAGCATCAGTGGGCTTACTCCAGTACTGAGCCTGTGAGAGAGCCAAACACAAGGGATACAAGGGCCACCGTGGGTTTTGAGCTCAGATCCGAGGCTGGCACGGTAGGGCCTGCATCCCCATCCATGGGGAACTGGAAATGTGATCTCCTCAGCACGCTGCCCTTCACCCTGACTGGCACTGCCACTGCCCTCTCTTCCAGCTTTCCCATTGCTGATGGCCCTTTGCTGCTATTTAGTCCCTGTGGTCAGGGGACAGTTGGGATTGATTGAGGCTGATGCAGCTGGTTGTCACTTCTGCAGGCAGCACATGAAAGGCAATGGGGACCTGAATTCAACTGGGAACCAGGGAGGGGGCAGTGCTCTGTTGCTGCATAGGCTTTGGGAAAATTTCAGATTTAGTGCTGGGCTTTAGGCCATTAGAAAAGGAACAGGCAATTATGCACTCCTGACTAAATATATTTCAGAGTATAACATATGTTTTCTGCTAGTCAGTCTTGTATACTAATTTATTAATTTTATAACACTTATTCATTTAGGATTTTAAATAGCTTCATTTTGTAGACCACATTACTTTGCAAAGAAGAGAATAAATTCCAGAAGGAAGTCAAGTAGAAGTTGCAAATCTAGAAGATTCTGCATCAGCTTATTTACAAGAAGAGGGAATTGGGAGAGAGGGTAAGCTTTTTTCTGGTTTGTAGGAAACAAAGATATTAAGTAGTAATTATATGTGGAGTGTTCATTTCAACTGGGGCAAGTAATACTTTGATATCTTTACTTCATTGGTTGTGTAAGTTCATTCTTTCATTTCCTTTGTGAAGCAGGGAATGTACATTATATACCATAGCACATGCTACTGAGGCTTTTAATTTTATTTTGCTCAGTTGGAACTTTGGCTCTCTGCATCCCCTGGGTGGGAGATGAACCACAAAACAACAACAGTAAGTTTTATCTAAATCTTGATGAGCTTTTGCTGAAATTACCAGTGCTGACATCTGGATGATACGTATAGTGTGCAGCAGGAGGAGGGAACTGCTTTCAATTAGATGTAACCTGCCCAGGAGAGAAAGAGAATTGTCTTTCTGGTCAGTCCTTATTTAATAGGGCAATCATGGATAAGAGTATTCTCTTGTCCTTGCTTTCTCTTAAGAGTAAGCAAGTGATGGGTGACTATCAGGGCCCAACCAGATACATTGTAGAGAGATTTCCTCTGTTCTACACAATTGACAGATCCTTCCCCTTCTGTGAGGATCTAAGTAACTACTTACCAAAAGAAAGTGTGATAAAGTTGTTTTAATATCCTTTAATGAAATTTAACATTGGTGCAATGAAGGCGTGCTCTAGCTGTTCCTAATGAGTCTAGGCATTTTCAGTGGCTCTGTTTTGAGCACTGGTGACATTTTGTGGATTGCAAACTCTTGGAAATTGCAGAAAATCTGGGCTTCTGGAAGCAAAGCTTTCTGTGAGGCATAACACTTTCAGATCTCAGAGATCACAGGGAGTGTTTCAAAACACTGAATTGTAAAAGCATCAATTTAGAATTGCTTCCTTAGCTGAGATGAAAACAAAGGATTTTTGTAAGAATGTTAACAAACTGAGGAAGCCATACTGAAATGGCTACACTTGGGTTTTTTTGAGTCTTGCTTTCTCTACAGGAAGAGTAGAGGAGGGAGCTTTGCAGGCTCAGCTGGTGCAGATTAGCATCATCTCTATACAGTACAGTATCATATAAAACCAAACCTCAAAATGGATGATTGTTTGCTTAGGAAAACAAGAGAAAGCTTCATAAACTGGTTTTTCCATTTCAATAGCAGCATGAGCTCTTTTTTTATTCAAAAACTTACATGAGTTCTCATCTATTTACTAGACATAACAAATAAGCATACAGGCAAAGCAGCCAAGCAGCTGGGCCATGGCCAGTGACAAGGCTGGTTTGGTAACCCCATCAGATGGGTTAGGGGTCCAGCTACTGTCACAAGCTGATGGCAAGCAGGCTGATGGAAGAGCCTGTCAGGGCTTACAGTCATGCCTGCCAGCTGCATGAACCAGCCCATGCTCTTACTGCCTGAGAGGCTGCCCTGGGGGTTAAAGGTGCTAAAACTGTCTTTAGTAATTACTGGTCCATTGAGAACTTTTTTTCCACCCTAATGCGCAGATCTGAACAAGCAGCTTCTGAGAAACTGGAGAATGCATATTCTCCATGATTTGATTTAATTACACATAAGTTGATTAAGGATGTTATCTTCATTTCCAGGGGAAATGAAACATTCTGCCAGCATCATGTCAGAAGTCTGTCTGAAGGCTGGCACGTCTCAGCATTGGCTGCTTTCTGCTGCCTTCAGCAGAGTCTTGGGCTTTCTTCAGTGTGCAGACGCTGGCTGACCCAGAGCGTGAGTTCTTGCTCAAACTTCCTGAAAGGCATGAATTGAACCAGAGCTATCTGAGCTCTGAACAAGAAGTGCTTTGTGTTCTCGTTAGCACAAATCTTTCCAATTCCAAAAAAAACCCTTGAATGCCATCAGCCCATCTGATAGCAACTGTAACGAGGCCTCTGGGAGGGCAGTGACAGGAAGATGTAGATAAAGGGAAAACAGTGGGGTGAAAAGAGAAGTTGTGAGAAGTAAGAGAGATCATCGCTGTTACTGCTTCACAGAAGTGTAATCTTTTGTGATCTTGTTGGAACAGGAGGTAAATAATAAAACACAAGGGAGGGAAAAAAATGAAAATAAATGTAGTGTGTGAATGCATGTTAAAACAGATGTCAGATTAAAAATAACTGAAAAGGAAATTCTACTGTAGGGGGAAAACTGTTTTTCCCTTCAACATTTTATATTCCACCTTCATTAGGCAGAAAGTGAAAGAGCTGTAAAGGAAAGGGGGAACTTTTGTTGTTTCCCTCTGAACATGAAGAGAAGCCTAATGTGAGCACAGTGGGGATGCTTTGTGGCACGTGGTGCAATTCTCAGGGTGAAGCCCAGAAGCACCAGGGATGTTAAACAGATGAACTGTGTGAGCTGAGCCCTGGGACTTGGAGCTTTAAACCTGCAGGGCTGCACATCCAGGTGGTTTCATCCTCTCTGTTCTCCATCCCTTAGTCCCTTCAGGGTTGACGACTCTTCTGAGGTTGTGAAGAAATAAACCCTGCAGCCTGGTAGGATCACATCATCCAGTCATGCCCCTCTAACTATAGATCTAGACACCAGGGACTTTATTCTAGTTCCTTCAGCACTTTTAAATAGGCTATTTCAGTGCTTGATGACAGTAGAGTGGGGAACATCTACACAAACATTTTTCCCCACATGGTCACCAGACCACACCCATCCTTGGAGATGGCACATACTTACAGAAATACTAGTGCCACTCTGTAAAACAGTGTCATTCTGGGTCTCTTGGGCTAAACGTGCCTCAGTATGGCTCCTAAAAATTTATGGTCTGAAAAGTGACCAGGCCTGCACCTGTTTAGAGCTCAAGAAACTTTAAATAAATACTCTGGATCAATGCTGAGGCTAGACTGGGAACCACTACATTTCTTGGAGAGCTAGCATCAGTCATTTTGCTTGTTCAGATTAACTATTGAAATGAGAATCATCTTTATATGGTTGCCTCCTTTATTCCTGAGTGTGGGATGCAGGTTTTTTTAAAAAAGGCACAGCTCTGTGACTAATTCCTCAGCTTACAGAAAGAGTCAGAAATGACAGATACCTTTGGCTACCATTATGGTGTGGATGTCCTACATAGTTGAACAACTGGATGGGATCCAGAGCAGGCATATTCCTACAGTGTTTGAGAAAAATAGCTTTACTTCTCTCTACTGTTATCTTGAGCAAATTCCCACAATTCCTGTTTCTTTAAGAAACTTAAGCTAAGGAGGGGGCAGCAGAGACAGAAGTAAAAGGCATATGAAAAACTATCCCCAGCAGACTGAAGTCAAAGCTGTTTCATAGTTTCTGAAACTTCTCTTAGGCTTGTCCTGAAAATGCCAGGTAAGATCCCAATGCAGAATCCTAACAAGAACCACTGACGAGCAGGAGCATCTTGGTATTGTGCTGGCTTAGGATTTGCCAGAGAGAAAGGAGAAGATGTAGCCCAAAGCAACTCCATGGAGCCAGTCAGGATGAAAGAGGTATGTTGGCAACAAGGGAGAGTAGGCTACTTGTTGAATTATTGTGTTGGATTGCAGTCACATGAGATGGTATTAGCAACACGTGACATTTTCAGGGAGGATCACTAGGTATTGATGGCTACTCACACCACTCTGTCCACAGACTGTCTCTCAGAGACACAGCAGAGAAGCAGGCACTTCCCCAGTAGTAATGACTTCCCCAGCAATGGTGGGGAGGCTGAGGTCTCCAGAAAGTTTCACCTGCATTCTTCCTACTCATCTAATTTCATTCATCTCCCCACTCCTGCTTCTCACTAAAAAGAAAACTCATGACCTTCTGCTCTGAATAAACAAATAAATGCATAAACAAAAATCACTTCAACTGAAGGAAAATACCTATCTGCTTATAATTGAGTATGTGTTTTCAGAGCTGCCTCCTCCAGGGGAAATTTCTTTGTTAAGTGTTAATTCCATTTCATTTTGCTGAATGTGCCTGCCATTTTCTCCATTAGAGGGCTGCAAAGCAGTGTGTTACAATGCTTTAGAAATGGATTTAAACCTGTATATGTACTTTGGGCCTAATTTCCTGCTGTATAGCTCTCCTGAACTCAATGGGGTGTAAAACGGGTGCAACACATGGAGAGAAAAAAAACGTGCAGCACCTCAGAATACATCAGTGCTTTGGGTTTTGCTGACAAGATTAAGGAACACAGAGATGCTAAGGCAGAATTTTAAATACACGTGTGACAGGTGAGGCAGATGAGTAAGTTAATTGCTGCTTGTCTGTTTGAGCACAGCATAATTGGTCAATAGGGTATGTTTTCAGAGAAGAGTAGTGAAGTGCATGAGCAAACCACAAGTAGAGCTTTAAATCTTTCCTTAGAAACGATCATATTCTAGGCAGAAGTTAGAATCTCTAACACTTGTAAGAGTCATAAATGTGATATTCTCCATTATGCTCCAATTGTGGCATTGGCAAGCTAATTGCTTGGACTGAAATGTTCTAGGTAGATGTCTTTCTTGGCTGAACTTTCTTCTAAGAAAGAATCACAAAATGAAGCTGAGTGAAAATACAGAGTGGGCTGGGGGTTTTCAGCCCACACCTATAAACTCTGGAAATTGAAGTCTGTGAAATTGCCACATTTTAGAGCATGAACCTGTGGCAAGGGCAACAGTCCTGATCCTCAGCACCTCTCTTCCATGGTGTTAGGAGAACACATGGTGCCAGCAGGAGTGTAATTCCACTGGCAGGTAAAAGCTAGTCTAGAGGGAGAGAAAGACACTGGCACAGGTTAGAGAAATAAAGGAAATAGGCACTGCCAGTGTGAGAGGGAAGGTGGAAAGAAAGGCATGGGGGAAGATGCCTCAAAAGACCAGAAGCAAGAACTGGCAGGTGCACAGCAAGAGTGAGGTAGTTTGGGCAAGAAGGGTGGGAGTGAATCTGCTGAGACCAAAAGATTAGACCACTGGTCTAATCTCCTTCCATGAATTTTATTTTGGGAATGGCTGGAAGAGGAACAGACAGATGGACCAGGGAAGAACTTTACAAAGGTTGGAATAGGGTGCCATGCGCAACTTCAGAACTTAGATTCTGTAACTTTGGAATGCTTCACCTCCCAGGCCTCAGTGTTTGTTCCTTCTTTCTTGCTGTGCATGCTGTAAATTTAATTCATCTGAGCAATTAACTCGCTGAGGCAGGGATAGATTTTTATTTTGTTCTGTTTTCACGCAGCACTTGCTGCAATGTGTTGTGGTTCCTGCCAGTGCCCTAACAACACCGGTAATGCAAACAGCCAGTAGCATGTTGATAGAGTTAAAAGTGAATTCCAGCAATAGAAGAGAACGATTTGATATAAAATACTAGGATTATATCAGGTATGCCAGGCAAAAATGACAAGTGGAAAATTAGGGTAAGTACCAACTAGTCTCTCTGTAAGTAGTTAGGCAAGGCTGTTTGGCAGCCCACTGGGGAAGCAGCAGAAGGCCCTCAGCTGGTACATGACCAAATATGAAGACAGCTACGTTCAGAAAGTGCAAGCCTATGTAGGGAGGCAGTTGGGCTGAATGGTCTAATGGGTCCACTCCCTTTTTAACTTCTCTTGATTCTGCACAGCCTTCCCCAAAAGCCAGCACAAAGGAGTGTCAAAAGATGCACTACATATTCATGGGCGTTTCTGAAACTGCAAACTATGAAAAGAAATCAAGTCTTTCTCATCCATGGACTGAAATTGAGAGTACACTCTAATCCAAAAGGATACACCAGCTCACAGTGGTGTATGAAAATCTTATAAAGCTCTACAACACTCCATAAATAATTTTCAAACAAGGAGCTTTTTGTTTTAGTGATGGCAATACTAAAAAGGAGGAATGGCAAATAGCCCTCAAAGCCTGCCTGAAACAGCCTGCACTCTGTACTGATGTTAACTTCAATCACTGCAAGAGTTACACACAGAGTTACCAGTCATTTATTAGAAACCACAGATGATCATTGCAAAGGTTTAGATTAATGTGGAGCAGAGGCTGGTACCTTGCCAGTGGGGCACCATGTGATGGGCAGCCCATGGAATAAACATTCTGGCATATAGTGCACTATAAATGCTCAAATGAAAGAAATTAAAAAGCTAGGAGCAATTTTGAAAATGATTTATGATTGGAGGTGCACTTAGGAGTGCTTTTATTGTCACAGGAACATCTTTCACATCCTTGAGGTGACAGACCCACTCTGCTTCCCTCCAGATTTCTTGGGCTACCCTGCAGCTGTGCCTGCTTTAGAGGTGAGCACCATGGGAGCATGAGGGGGGGAGCATATGGGCACTTTAGCAGCACCCTCCTTGTTGTGAGGGTTAACTTTGCACTGGCCAAGAGTGAGAGAACTGCAAACACATTCTGATTTTAAGTATGCAAAAAGACAGCAGTTGTAGGTTTGTTGTTGTTTTTTTTCTTTTACAGCTATACCATAACCATGTTCCTAAGTGCATGTATAAACATTTTATAACATGGGTTTGGAATAACACTAGAAAAATAAACTTAAGAATAGTTCCTAAGCAGAAGGTATTCTTATCAAAATAGCAGTCTGTTGCAAGTCAACCCTTTTTTTCCTCCATACATAAAAAGATGCAGCACTATCTGTTAGTGTGCTGCTAGTGTAAATATTACTAAATGCTTCACCAATATACAACTTTAGTACTGATATAGATATGTTTTCTTAAACAAAAAGTGCTTTTATTATAAACTGAAAGGCAAAAGATTGTTGTTTGCAGGCAGAGGACTCTAAAGAATAGTAGTGATGATGTGAGTGAAAGCCTGGATATCTTGTATATCCATAGTATAGGCACAACAATTAGTCATGCCCCAAGCCAGTGATACCCTGGGCCACAGATACAGATCTAGCTGCAGCACTGCTGCCTTCTTGGTGTCTACTTTGGGCATGGCTTCAGGTGCTTGGCCTTTTGCCTCTTGTTCTTCTGGGGTGGCACTGGAGCGTCCCACATGGGGTGCCATGCACACGTACCCAGCTGGTTTGGATACAGTTGGATTAGCAAGCCTGTCTGATCACTACTGCTTCTGTCCACAGCTTGAATAAAACTTTAAAAAAGCAGAGTCTGCCAGGGTGATTATTTCAGTTGAAGGCTTATCCATTTCCCAGTGCTGGCTGTCTTCTTTAGGTGATTGTGGATGCCTGTGCATCCATTTAAAAATACTTCCTCACTGCTTGCCCTCAGGTGGCATGGATGTGGTGGGAGGTGTAGCAGTTAAAGCTTTTCAGGCTTACTTAGGGAAGGCCTTCCTTGAATTTGCAAGTGTTTGTTTATATTTTGTAAGCATCTTGTGTTGTGGTTTATCTGTTGTGCTGCTGATATGACTCTGGATGTATAGTTCACTGATTGCCAGTTCATTACTTGTCATTAATAAATCAATAACCTGCTTTGATCCTGATTTGCTTTAAAACATATGAATTGAGCAGCTTTTGCCTGCAACAACACTAATCTTTCTCTGTCTGTTTTCCAGCAATAAACTAATGAAGTTGTGAAGCAGACTCCCCCCACCTGGAAGGCAGGTATCTCTTTGCATGTGCCATACCTCATCCACCACGCTGAGCAAAGAGGAGCTGGACACTAAGGGAGACTTTCACCATGGCACTGGAAATAATTCTGGATACAGCTAAACGTTTTCCAGGGTAGCAATAATTCTGGATAGAGGAGAAACCAGCGAGCTCCTGCAGCACAGGGAGAGTACTGTAAGTTTTACAAAGTATGTTAAGGGAAACTGGAGGGACTGGAGTCGTCTCAAATCAGGTGAGCAAAAAGAGGGCTTTAAGCCCGTGCTGAAGCAGTACAGACTCATAGCTCAGTTAACTTCCCTGTCTCTGTACAGACCAGGTGTTAGTTTGCTCTGTGCATCTAAGTCTGGTCTCGATCTCTCTTCCCATTTTACTGACAAGGCTGCTGAGCAGTGGCTGCTATGACAGTAATAGGCACCTGTGGATCCCTATTTAATAAGAAATAACCTGAGAGCAATTCTAGGTGCATAGTAGGTTCATGTTCCTCCTTTTTTTTTTCTAATTTGGATTGATTTAGAAATGCTAAGCCATAATTTGTACACAACAGATGCTGTTAGAAATGCAAGATGCAACAAAAAGTGATTTAATCATTGTGTTGTATTTAGAAGAAGAATGTGAGTAGATGCAGTGAAGGACATTTTAGCATGTATCAGCTCCCTAACAAGTTCTCCATCCTAAGTGGAGGGGCTTATCTTAAAATGGTGGCCTGGGACCCAGCCATGTTCCTCAAAGCACTGAGGGCTGTGATCCCACCACACAACCCTGCACACCCCCAGTCTGGTGTTTCTACATTCGAGTCTGAACTGCTCATGTAGGAAGGATCTGCAGTGGTGTTAGTGGGTCTGCCTGCCCCCACCCCCTGAAATCCACATCAGCTCTCCCTGGGGATGGGCTGATCTCCATTCTCAGAGAGAGTTCTCACTTTCACAGTTTGTGAGGCTGTATGTGCCTTGTCTCAAGGGGCCTTTTCCTCCTTCTCTCTCTCACCCACTCCATCAACACGGCAGCAGGAGAACGGGATGCCATCAGGCGCAGTTATTAATACACAATAGAAGTGCCATGTGTGATTGTCTGCCAGTGCTCCAGTGTTTCATATAATGCAGATTTAGAGATTTCATTGTAAAGTCATTTTAAACTCTGAACTAATGGGTAGTTTGGCAACAGCTTCTAAGTATGAAATCATTATTAATTCCTTTAGCACCATAATAACATAGATTTAGATGAACTCTTGTAACATAGAAATTGTATAGTATTTAGCTGTAATTAACGTCCCCTAATTAGGAAGTGTTGCCAAGTAGTTTTCTCTGCTGGCTCTGTTGTACTTAAGTGCAGCTGGATGAAAATTAACCACAAAGGGAACAGCTTGTGTTTTATGTGAAGTTTGCCTTTGATTGATTAAAAAAATATTCCTTGGTACTTTATTTTATTAACAAAGAGGGTGCACTGGATTATCAGTGTTACAGAGAGCCACAAAGTCCACATGCCATAAACTACACACATATTTGTCTAATATGTAAGCCCAGTGACTTATCTGCATGTTCAGAAAATTCAGATTTATTTTGTCTCAGTACTACAAGTTACCATAATAAAAGTGAATTGATTTTAATGTGGCTATCATTAATAAAATCTGTAGAAATTTAAGCAGAATTAGCATAATTTCATGTCCACTCAGAGGAGTCATGTACTGCAAGCTGAGAGGCATTTGTTGATGTGAAAAATGCTGACATTTTTGGAAATTCAAATTATAAATGAAATACTGCTGTCAGTTTACTGTACAACTTTGGAGCATATGGTGCTTCTGCTGGTGGGTGTTATTTCAAAGTTTGCAAATCACACTGTGAGAGTGTCCCTCTGGTGAGCTTTTGCAATGCTTAGCAACTGTGAATCAAAAGTGACAGTACAGAGGAAGAGGGACTGAAAAAAAAGTTCTCTCTCAGTCAGTAGAACAAAGTATATGATAAGTTAATACATTTTTACAGGGGGGGGGGAATGGAGGCCAACATGCTAAAGCTGAGAGATCCAGTGCCTCCATTCTTGCAGCATAATGCACAAAGTCTTCTGAATTGTTAAAATAAAAATATGGTTTCTCTCTCCCAGTCTCTTTGGTTTTGGTGTGACAAGAAAATGAAGCAAAGTGGCAGATAGAACATATAATGGTTCACTTTCAAAACTAGGAAAGTTGCTTCAAGATGTAATGCAAGCTTCTCAAAAGGTCCAGATGTTTCTTTTACCCATCTCTCTGAAAAAAGTTCCTACAACCACAAAATAGCATTTGCTATTTGAAAAGCATTGTCCACCCAAGGCTGGAAAAAAGCCGGAAAAAAATTGTTCTACATTAGCTCAGCAATGTGGACTCCAACTAGTCTGATAAAAAGCATAATGATAATGTAAGTTTAAATAGCTTAAAATACAGTGATCTCCTGCGCCATAGTTTTTAAGACTCTGCCACCCAGTGACCCCTTTAACATACATATACAATATCAAGAAGTGAACATGAAACTTGGATACATGTGAATTGATCTGACCAGCAAGTTGCTACTTGCTGTTCTGCTCCAGGTAGTGATTTTTTGGCACCAAGATGGAAGCTTGGCTGCACAATACAGACCTCATCAATTTGCCAATCAAGCTGTCTGAGAACAGAAAGTGATGGAACTGTCAGTAGCAGTTCAACCAGAAGCAATTCTAAACTAAGCAATTTGGAAATTTAAATAGTTATAATGACCAAAATTCTCTGCATTGGCCCTTAATTACTGGAATGTCAATTCAGCTGAAAATTGCCTTTCCCAGGTAATGATAATTCTTAGAAAAGGCTTTGCTTATACACCCACCCATAGCACTCATTAAGTCAAGCTTCTTCCTTTTGTCTGAAGAGCTGTCAATTTTAAGTGACATCACCAATCATCTGCCATCTAAAAAATCTCTAGGCTGTCTTGCTGAAGGCAGGCTGATTCTCTTTTAGCTGTAGCACACTGCATGGCAGCACAGCCTGATGATAGAAGCAACCTTGCACCAAGTCACTGTAGTGAGTTGCCCAGTCATGGCACTACTAAACTATGAGCCACGCAGATTTGGGTTTAGGGTCTGTGAACTAGCAGTGCATGCTTTATGTGTGAAGGGAAGAACCACTACCCAGCTCTCTGCAGCACTCAGCACTAGAAGAGAAGGTTGACAACCCCTCCATCACTCCTTCTGGAAAGGAAGTTGCTGGATTTACTGTATGAGAGGGATCTCCCTGAGATGGGCATAAAGGATAGAGGAGGCTGGAGTGAATGCAGAGTGCATGAACATAACCCTGTGTACTCCATATATCATATTTCTTACGTATCTTCTACAGCATTCTGCTATTTCCAGTCCCAAATGATTGCATTGCAAGTGTCCATGTCAATCTGCATTGGTGGACATACCTAGTTGTTTTCCTTTTGAGAAAAAACATGAAAAAGAAGCAAAGCCACCTCCATGACCAGAGTGTATACATCAACTATCCATTGTTATTGTAACCCATGTTAGTAATATTAGTTATTTCCTATAGAAGGCCAACAGCACCCTGCAGTTGTGGATACAGAATTCCTATGCTTTGTTCCCCTCTTCCAGGTGAACTGGAGCAAACTTTGCTTTCTGCCTTCATATGAGTAATAAGGATTCTAGGGAAAGGAAGAAAAAGTGAGAGTTGCACATTTGCACCTGCTGAAAAAAGTCTGTCACAGGTAGAGGGAACTCAAGTGCCCTTTGCATCTAAATTCAGACTAGTTTGAATCACTTACTGCCTTATCCTGGCACTGTGTCATGTGCCCTAAGGCAGTACTATGCCTCTCTGGACACCATAGCCAAGATGTGGTCTTATTTTATGCACAAAAAAGAGGAAAGGGAGTTCATTATTGGTTTGAAAAGGGGAGAGGGTTTCTTCTATGCCGCCTTCTTGACCATGACTCCTTCCCTCACTGGCACTACAGACTGAATATGTCATTCTCTTACATCTGCAAACAGCTGCATAGGAGTTGCAACTGTGTTCTCACAGTCATTTTCTTACTAGTTTGGATGCAACTTGCTCGCTTTCTCACCTTGCTCCTGATTCTTGACTTGCACACAATGACATAGTAGGGGCCTTAGGCACTTTATAAAAAAAAAAAAAAAGAACCAGCCCTCAATAAATCCCCTTAAGGGCCCATTTTAATTCTGCTTATGCTCTTGATGTGCAAGTTCTTACCCTGCTATCCCCCTAGAAGCAGTTTATTTCTGTCTGTCAGCACTGCCAAAGTGACAAAATCCCTTTTCCCACCCACCATGTAATTGCTCTGTTGTTGCCCTTCCCACACATGCCTGTAGAAAGAAAGCTCTCACTTTATTTGTACTGCCAAAGTGAATAGCATCTCTTTCCTCCCTCCCTCTATGTGGCTTTCAAGTAGTCACACTATCATTAGTTATTTCTATTCTGGAGAAACTCCTTATCTGAGAAGAGAGCATATTTCATAGGAAGTAAAGCAAAGGTCTGATCCGACAGCTCTCATGTGCCCCCAAATCCTGGAGCTGAGGAAGTTAGGGGTTGTAAGGAATGCAGAAGCAACCATTACAAATAAAGGACATTCAGAGAAGGATAATAAGAAAAGCAAAGGACCTGGCTGCATTTTTTTAATTGCATTTTCTTACTGTAAAAGCTTTGGAGCAGAGTAGCTCCCTCTATTCTGTGCTTGCACAGTGCCATATAGTTAATTGTAGTCTACAACAAGAACACTATCCATTGGAATAGGGTTATGTGTACTTTTCTGGGATCTCTCTCTCTCTCTCTCACACTTTCTTCATTAATACTCTCGTTTTTGGCAGAAATCAAAAGCAATTCTTGAATCAGTCTGAAGATGTGGTTTCTATTTCTATGGGATTTATTAATCCATTTATTCTAAAGGTGCACTACAGATTAGTGTCTCCACCTCATTCTAGGGGCTAAGGGTGGGATTACAAGAAGCCCACACAGCTCCTTCTAACTAAATCATCAGAAATAATTTCCAACTTGCCTAAGGATACTGACCCCTAACTCTTGTTAAAACATCAACATTCACTGAAGTACAGTTACATGGAAACAAGAAACAGTTTCAGAACCACTCACCTCTAAGGCAAACAACGCACAATAAATAGATTTCTTAATAAAATTTTAAAATATAATAACAGAGCCTTAGCTAGAACAAATTTTTGGTTTAGACGTGCTAAGTTTTTCATGTAGTTTTGTGCCTCTGTGGTTTGGCAATCCAGGATTGGTAAATAGCCACCGTTACAAGTTGTTCAATAATAGCCAAGCATGACTGTAACATATTTTGCAGTCAGCATGGTATTATATGCAGTTTCACAATTTTGCAATGTGGCAACTCTCTTCATAAAAAAGTCCCTAACAATGGTCTAAATCACACATTTGCTCTTCATTCGAGCACTGGTGGTTGTCAAAACCTGTTGCACTCTAGTAGGGGAGCCTTTTAGACATATTCCAGGGCAGGCTCCATGCAGACAAAATGCATTAGAGGCCACTCAAATGCCACATCTAAACAATCACACAAATCTGCTTATGCCTACTTCATCTGTGAGCAGTCCTGTAAACCACATGCAGAGGTCAGCTACCCTCCTTCTCTGCAGTGTGGAACACTGCCAGGCACAAAAGAAATACCACGAGCTGGTCGAAATTAATCTATATTACTTCCCAAGCACGTATTTAGAATATCAGAGGGGGTGTTATCAAAAACAGTGCAAAGACCATGTTAGGAAAAAATGGGAAGAAGCTAATTTTAGCAAGAAAGTAATGAACTAACCTTAAACCTTAAACCCATCCCTCTCTGGATGCCCAGATGTGCTACTGTTCTTCTCCACTACTCCCCCTCCATCCTAATAACTTCATCTTAAAACAGTCTGTTTCTATTCAAAGTTCTGTTTATTTAGAATTAATGAATTCATTTTTGAAGCAGCCCAAATGCACCTGTGAAGGAGCTGTATTCCAGTGCCATTCAACTCCTAGGTTCACCCAAAGAAACGTGTACTGAGGGAGAGTATAATTATGCTGCCATGCTGGACACTGGCAATGCACATTTATATTTGGGTTCCAGTCCTTCACTTTGCTTTCTTTATCCCTGACAGGACCTTCTCTCTCCAGTTCAGGTATTATCAAGTTTTTCATAGCTGTGTCTGATTTCAACATTTTATAATCAGCTCTAAAATTTTCCATTTAAACCACAGCAGCCTGTGGTTAATGGCAGCCTGGAAATAACAGCCTTTGTCATAAAGCCCTACATTAAAATTTTATCTTTATGGAAATATTTACATTTGGTTTTGGATAAACAGAAACCAGTTACTTCTGCTGTGAGTACAGAACAGTGCTCATGCTTTAAAAATTGAAGGGATGAAAAACTTGAATAAAGAGGGGACCCTGGGATTTGCTCCCCAATGACCTGCAAATCCTTCTATTTATTCCTCACTAGTTATTCCAAAGCTGAAATAAAAACATGTTCCTCAGAGCATTTTTTGATTGGTTCAAAGGTGATATTTCCATCAGTGATGATTTACTATTCTCACCAGTCCCACTCATCCAGCCCTCCTGAGAAATCACAATCCTTTGTCTGCACCCCAAAAGCCTGTAGGGTTTGAGAAAAGAGACTCTGATGGCCTTGTGAAACTGCATAGCCTTGCCCTCCATGCAGCCTCTGATTTCTGCTGATATTACCAAAGGAAGTGCCAGATAGCATGAATAATTTCTGTAACGTCAGCCAGAGCCAATAAACAGCCCCTTGCTGACAACAGCTCCTCACCTGACTTGGACCAGCAGCTGAGCTTTGCCTTCCAGTCTCAGTCCTGGGTGTTTGTGTGACCACTGGAGCCCTGCCAGCCATCCTGCCTCCTGTCATCCAAACGTGGCACACTCAGAGCATCCCAAATGGCTTCTGTGGATGGCACACAAAGGGGAAGGGAATGATGTTCACTCTCTTTGAATTGTGTTAGCACAGCAGGACTAAGTGGAGTACAAGCACAAAGGGTTATTTTTCAACACTCATTTCAGCAGGTGAGACCTTACTTCTAGAGACAGACCAAATCAGCTATGTAAGGCAGTGCCAGACCTGCGCTAAGGATTTAAGGTTCATATGCAAAAAGGGATTTAAGCAAGACAGGACTGCTTTCCCTGGCTTGTGTGGCTACTGTGGGAGTGAGAAGCTGCACGCAGCATATCGCAGGCAGTTTAACACAGATTCTCCAACTGCCTGATACTTACATGCCTGTGCTCCCTGTAAGATTACCAGAAGAGGGACAAGTACCAAAGTACCATCCACAAAATTCCAGCAGCATCCTGGATGAGCAGCTATTCAAGAGCTAGGTAAGCCAAGAGGGCCAGTGATATGGGGGAGCACTGCCCTCCACACCTGAAACAGCTAGGCTTTGCTAACTCTGCTTTGTGCCTCAAAGAGGTAAGTGGGTGTCAAGGGTTAGGGCTGAGCTGACCACTAATCCAGTGACAGATGCTCTCTCTTGCCTCTTTTTTTCCCCAGTCCTGGATGCAGTCTCCATTCTAGTAATAAAGGCACACACAGGTAGATTAGAGAAAGAGGAGGTAACTGAATCAGGACTCCTCCTTTCTGGTCGAACTTCCTAACACTGAGCCACAGTACAGGATCAGAAAATTTCCAGCTTAAGACAGAAATTAAAGCAGAGGCGTCCACCACATTTCACCCAATCTGGTAGACATTCCCAAAATTTTCAGAATCCTTTGGGAGAAACAAATGTACTAATATATTGTTTGAAGGTTTTGATCAGGCTTAGGCATAAAGAGAGGCAGCAAGCTGTTCAGCCATTTCAAGACTAGGAAGCTGCTCCCTGTGTATTAAAATTGATAGTGAGGTTTTTGGAAAGCCTTTAAGGAGGAAACTGCCTGTAAAAGATTCTGAGTCACAAGCTGGGGGTCCAAATAAACGATGCTTTGCAGGACTGCAGTTTAGGATCTACTCGATTACATTTAATAGCAGTACCACTTAGGCATCCCAGTTCTTTTCCCGTCTTCCCTTTAACAGGCTGATACACCTCCCTGTGCAGCCCTGAAACCTTGTTCAACTGACAAGGTCACAGAGTTTCGGCACCATATCTCTGCTGGCTTTGAGTCTCTCCTATTTTAAGCAACTGTACATGGAATGAAAGACAAGCACACATTTCATAGGCAATCAAAGGCATCTAGCTTTTGGCTGTGTGACACAGGATGAGAGACATACGCAACCTCCCAACTTCTCGCCTGAACTAACGCTTCCTTCACAGCTGACATTTCTCCCTCTGCCAAGTCAAATCAAAACTCTATCTCACAACTATCCTGAAAACCACATTTACAAGCTCCCTAGCCAGTGCCAGCTTTTCACATGCCTCACAGTATTTGGTAGGAAGGAGAATGGCCTTATGAGGCACACCTGCTTCCGTTTGCTGGACAAGAGCCTACTCTCATTTATGAGTCAGGCATCACACTTGTGAAGACAGAGGAATTATTCCTGTGTACGCTAACTCCAAGTCAAAATACATCCCCCTCTAGTCATGAAAAATGTAAATCCTTTATTTTGCTTTTGGGATAACAAACCACCAGCTTCAAGCTTCCACTGTCCATTGATTTAAATCACAATTCTGTAGGGTAAAATTTGGCTCAGGATGCCTAGTACTAATTCAGGAGGAAAAGAGAGGTCTTGCTCATGAAACGTTTCAGGTATAATCAGGAAATTGTGGTTACAGATGCAATCCAGGAGCATTTTAGGTTGGTAACCAAGGCAACACTTCTTGCTTCAAGACACACTTTTCTGTTGATAATCTATTGTAATGCCAGTAATTGCAGCTGACAAGGCTCTGTTTGTTGTGAGAGATAATTAGCACTTGAAATAAAGTAACAGATTTAAATAAATTGGGGGGAACTGAGTGGTGTGACCTGATCACTTTAGAAACAAACAAGAGCTCTGAGGGCCTACACACTGTGTGATGTTAGTGGTGGCCTCCACAGCAACTGAATAATACCAACATTTATTAGGCATTGTTTAATTAGGAATTAGAGTTGCTTTCATGATAAAACAATTTTTTCTTCTCTTTCTCATCTAGGTTATATTTAAATTGGAAAACACACTTAAAAAAAACAAACCCCAAACCCATGCAAACCCCCTTTACCTGCCTTACCAAACCAAACTACTGATGTCTTCATGTGCCCATTACTTTGCCTAGAGTTTGATTTGTTTAAAAGCTATTGTTTTAAAACAAGTGAGTGTTCTGGACAATTTCACAGTTTAAAGAGTGCAGGGTGACTTTGTCCAAGGGTGTGGAGGGAGCATTTTTCATTCAGTACCTACCAGGTATGTGCCTTGGGTCAGCTTCAGTTTGCTGCCAGTTTACTCAAGATCTGGTTTCATGGCTTGGGTTGTTAACATGGCTCCTCAGCTGATGTTTGTGTTCCTGTTAGGTGGTGGTGTTGCTGTAGCTAGACAGGCAAACCAGGGCTTCTGCCTGATGTAATGTAAGATCTCATATCCTGCAGAGGGAGTATCAGCTGGAAAGGAAAGGTGGGAGTCAGAAGTCACACCAATTCCAGTCTTGATATTATTTTCTCCTTTTTGTAATTGTGAGACACAATTGTTGGTTCAGTAATAGTGGGAAGAGGAACACAATCCCACTAAACTTTTGTGCCATTGGGGATGGAAGTATTTCCATAAACTTGTAGCTGTTGAAATGAAGATGCCTCTAGGATGGAGCAACACAACCACTTGGCTGCATTCAACCAAAACTAACCTAGTTGAGTGATGCACTTTTTCACAGTGCCTGAGCATCTTTTTCCCAGGTAAAGACAAAATGAGATTTCCTAAGAAAATGAGATAAGCTTGTTCACACAAGAGGAATGAAGGCTAAGGCTACACAGCTTTGTCCAAGCTTACAGGCAAACACATGGCAGATCAGTAACCTGAGTCAACAAGCCAACAACAGCAGCCCAAACCACAGGCTACGTTTCTTTTCTGAAAGCCAGGGTGGTTTGGGATGGAATGGTTTAGGCCCTTCACAGAATCTTATCCAACCTATGAAGTCTCCTGGCAAGGACATGATATCAAAACAGAGACTGTCCTGTAAATGCATTCATCTTGGGGCTGGCAAGAAGGCAAAATTAGTACCCTCTCAAGATTTGCTTGTAAGACATTATATGACTAACTATGGCTAGTAATATAGTTTCTTTCTTTAATACTTCACCTGAAAGACATCATCTCTGTTATCCTCAAGATAACAGCTACGTTATTTCTGCAGCAAACATTAATGGACAGTTCACATCAGAGTCATACGTTTGGTATACATTACTATTCACAGCCCAGGTGAGGCAGGGTAGTCATTCTCAGGAGTGCAAAACTGCATTATTACTCTCGTTATACAAGTGAAGTCAGTGCTCAAAAATACCAGAATTGACTTGCCTGCTGCATGCTGACCTCTGCTGAAGTTACAAAGGTGGCTAGCAAAGACTGAAGCCCAAGGGAGTTCATGCTCCCAAGGTCAGTGGTCTGCTCTCCTTTGCCAACTCCCACATGCCCTGTTTTCCACAAAAGTTCTCCAGAAGCAGTCAAAGGAAGGTGGTGCACTAAAGCTAGAAGCTCAGCGTGTGGATATCTTTAGCAATCAGCAATTTAGTTCCACCAGGCAATGTTTCTGTTTTCTAAATGCCTTGAAACACACAAAAATGTTATGATTACAAGTTATTTAAAAAACAACAGCAAATAATGATCTTCAGTAGTTCCCTAGGAATTAAAAATTGCTTACAATTTGTAGCATATAGAGGATCCTACTGCAAATCCCAGCCCAGCCCCAGTTCTAAGTAGCTCATAAAAATGGCCTGTTTATTTTCTAAAACGATCTGCATAAAAAGATTAAGCTTATTTATTGGAAAAATTAACGTCTTGCTGAAACAGTAATGACTATATCATGGAGGAATGTTCTTCCCCTGAATGCCTCCCTTGGCAGTGCTGTGCAAGGAGACCCACATTTATAGTCTCCTAGAATAAAGTTAATGCCCGTTAGACTGCTCTTGTACGCCTACAGCTAAATCATGGTATCTAGCAGATGGTGTATGTGTGTTTCCTAATGCAATGTCTTGTATGTGTGTAGTTGTCATAATTAAATAAAACTTCCTACACCATCTCATGTAACAGGAGAGCCACAGCCCAATTTGCCATCAGAGAGAAGCCATCAAACCCAGCTTGTGGGTAGATGTAGTAGGCTACAGGGAAACTAGTACACAAAGCACCCCATCACCTCCTCTCAGGAATGGAGCAAGTTCTCTAGGTGGCTAATCCTTTTTAAAAAGTAAATAAAGTCTTCACTGCCCCAAACTTATTGAATGCTTGGGTCCCAACGTATCTCTGAGGTTAAGTAATCTATTATTATCGAAAAGAAGTCTGGCCTTATATATTTGGAATCTTCCCGGCATTTCATGGTCATCATCATGACAGGGGAATTACGGACAGCTGTAGGTGAAGGGCCTGTGAGATGAGGCAATTTACAGCTATCATCTTCTTAAGATGAATGCAACAGCTGCTTTTTATATTCCTTTATGGATGGAAGACAGAATGATAGGTCTCTGCAGATATTCATTCTTTCCTTGGCTTAGGAAAAGAATTAAGTTGTTGATTACGCCCAGCAAGAAACATCTCTGTTCAAACTGAAGAACAAATGTAACTTATTTTAAGGGATACGAGTTTAACAATTCCAGTACTATCCTTCACTTTGCTGTCAAAAAATCCTTTTGCTAAGGATACTATAAATGCCTTGAACAGACAAAAGGCATTTAGCATTTATTTCACACTAGAAATTAGAATGTGAAATCAAGAAAAGTATCTTTCAAATTTGAGTGTGCAAGTTAAAGAGAAGGTAGTGGGAGCTATTTACCTCTTTTGTGTGAAAAAAATACAAGGAAGCTTTGACTCCTGCTCTTCTTTGGCCAGGTAGTGATCTGCCCACAGGTGAGCCTCCTCCTTCCCCTGCCCCAGCAAGTCACACCTCCCAGTTAACCGGTCACTTCTTGGGAGAGGGGAAGTAGTAAATCACCTCCCTGGGGCTTTCTCTTCTGCAAGGTGTCACAGCAACAATTTAACATCTTTGCTCCTCTTCTTCAGCTTCAGAGAACTGAAAACTAAAAGAAGTCAGTTCTAAACTTTGCAAAAGGCCTCAACCTCTTAGCAAACAAGTCACTATCTTCAGGATGACAATACTCTTTTTGGCTTGAAAAATGGAAAACAATTGCCTAAAACATTTGAATGACTAATTCAGTATTTATTATTACATACAATGATCATTTTGCTTCACTTGTGTGAGGAAAAAAAAAAAAAAAGATTCCAACTTTATATTTCACATCATATGCACTAATTCAAAGTCAAGGGAAGCTATTGCCACAGAAAGCTCAGACAACAGATTCACTTTTTAATTTTTCTCCCAGAGTTTACATTATAATAAATATTCATGTCATACTCCCTTCACAGTGTAACTGCTAGAGAACACCCTGTAGTCTGTTTAAGAAGAACACGAATCAGACTGATAAAAATAATTGTTTGGATTTTTCTTTTAATTTTTTTTTTTTTTTAGTGTTTTAAATAAAGCTGTCAAAGGTTCCTGGGGTAATGAAAAGCTTTGTTGTTATGACAACTGCTTATTCCTTTTCCTTTGAAGAAGTCTTCAATTTGATAGGCAAAACATCAGGAATAATTAAAACAAATGGGAAGGGAAGAAAAGCATCTGCTAGGAAAAATCCCTACCCAAAACCTTAACAATCATCTCTCTTGTGAAGTGAGTGTCTTCACATCAGCTAGCACAGGGGCACACAGCAGCTGCTGGGCTTTTGGATAACCTCATGTCACGCACGTTACTCTCTCTTCCACTCTAATGTATATCACTTACAAAGAAGACTCCTTTCAGAAGTTAATTCTGCTTCTTTTGATAGTTTATTCTGCTCTTCCATTTGAAAAGCAGAGGGTGTTTAAAACATGGCCTCCAAGTATTTGGCAAACCATGCTGGTGTCTCCTGTGACACATAGCCCTCTCACTGCAGAAAGGGGACAGGGAAAGGGTGAGCTCTGAGCAAAGCTGTTGTCATTAATAGGTTTCGGCAGGAAGCAGGGCTTCCCTTTAGAAGTGAAGGTGAACATTGCCAAAGAGTCCTCTAGTGAAGATGGAGCAATCCTCAGATCCTTGGAGGGTGATATACTGAGGGTCTTCATAGCTTTGATAAACCATCGTATGAGCAGCTAGGGCTGATGTTCAGAGCTGAGAGCATAAACAGATAGCTTTGGTGTTGACAGCCACAAGCATGCAATAGGTCTTGATACACATCAATCAGAAGTAATTCTGCTGCCTAGCTTACCTTAGACAAGAGGTGGAAGCACACCATAGACAACTACCAAAAATTTGGGAAAGTTTTCTCCAAAGCAGTTTTTTCCCTTATTGCTATCTCGTAGGCTATCCTTCCCAGGAGATGTGTGATTGTCAGACTTGAGTCATTTCTTGTGTATAATTAGTTTCTTCCACTCTACAAAGTGCAAGACTTAACTCCATGGATGTAATATGACAGAAAGGATGCAAATGCAGGTTCCTGGCTCTATAATGCTAATAAACTCAGTGTTTGGCAATAAGCTGTGATGACACACGCTGCTCTGAGACTGGAATCAGGAGTGCCAATATTCCTGCTGTGCATCTGACTTGCTGAGAAATAGGACACTTTGCAATAATTTCTGTAGCTTTACACGCCAGTTTGTACTGCCAGGCACACCACAGGCTCATTTTGCCCTTCTCTGCAGCACACTCTGCTCTCCATTGCTCCATGCTCTTGGAAATAATCCAGCGCTCTCCAGCAGAAGAATTTTCACTGCTGCCTTGCCACTGAAATTTAAGAACCTGCATTTTTCATGAAGTCTCTTCTTGATAACCTCTGAGCTCCTCATTCATTCAGCCAAGATAGTCCTACCAAAAGCGAGGATTTCAACAACCCTGTTGAGAAAGTGTGGGCTCTGCTTGCTACCTTTATCTATGTGGAGATTTCAGAGAAGACAATCTTGCTAAGAAGATAGCAAGATTTGGAAAGAAAAACAGTATTTTAGATGTTGGAAATGTAGATTTTTGTGAAGGTGCTGTAGTTTGTATGAGAGTTTAAAAAACAGAAAGAACCCCCCTGAATTTTATGCTCTTTTTTTCCGCTCCAACTAGCTGTATTCCCACATTACCAACATCTGACGTGCCGGGCTGGGCACTAGGTGGTGCTAGAACAGTGGTTTGTCAGGAAATGTAGGGAAATTGTGGGTGGAAGAGCACAGTAGGTTGTAAATGGTTACTTGCCAATAAAACATTTGCTCTGGTACAGCTAATCCATTACTATCTGTCTTTGTTAGACTCACCCACACGACTGGACACCATTAGCTGGCAGCAGGAACATCTAATGCTGCCTTTTGCCAACCTTGTTTTCCATACATCCTTAAGCTGTCAGAGGTATAATGCTCCTTTTGCCAATCTGTCACTCTTCCCCTCCTCTCCCAGGAGGACATCAGCGTGGCTGCCTCCTGAATGGAGAGAGAAAGATGCTTGAGAAAATTTTCCTGAGATAGCCCTGCAGCTGGAGAGGGAGGGAGGCAAGCGAGCAGGACTGCTATGTAGTCACTCTGCACCTCTTGCCTTGTGCCATGCCCATAAAAGCTGTTTGCTGGCCAGGTCAGGGAGCTGATCAGGTTTTAAAACAATGATTTCACACCATGTCCAAAGCTTGTTTTTCAGCTGGATTGAGTCCCTCACCTCCTTACGGCCCACATAGCATGCCAGTGCAGGGTGTGTGGTCAGCTTTGCTCACTGTGAATGCAGTGGTGCTGCCGCTGACCAGGAGCTCACAGCCTGAGTCGCCATGGCCAGCTCTGCTGGTAATAAGCGTACCAGAAATGGCAAGCTCTGGTAGATGGCTGACTGCTGGGAGCAGACAGGAGGGTCCAGCTTGGCTCCCTGCTCTCCTGAGCATCCTTCTGCTGCATCCTCTGAGCCACCTGCTCCCCTAGGAGCTGTGGTTCCCTCACATATGTGGCACACATCCTCCTGCAAATGCTTGAAGAGCGTGTGGTACTCTGAAGGTTATGGCAGCTGCTGCAGCACGCAAACAAACCTGGTGAAGCCATAGTCAGGGGTGCTGCAGTGCTCTGTGCTCCCAGAGGTGTGAGGGGATCTGGTGACAAGAGGAATTAATGTTTAGAAACCAGTTAGTAAGAAAAGTTTGCTTTCTCTGATCTGGTTTTAACACCCAAATAAAATGCTTCTCCTCACTCACGAGGTGCTGCATGGAGGGAGAGCTCTCTCATCACACCATTCTCCTGCCCCTCTCCCACAGCCTCCAGCAAACTGTACCCCCATATTTACAGACAGCAAATCAGATTGATTCCCTGGGGTTATTCAAGTGCAAATTTGACATAGCTTGGCCTATTTATTAGTATGTTCAGTGATAAAAGAAGAGTTTTAAAGAATAAATCCTGTAGTCATATGACTAGGATTGATTGAAACTAAAAAGCTGAAGGAAGGGCCAATTCATTTTTATGCGTAGTTACTTCCAAACTGCAACAATTAGGTTGTCTCTGCTTCAGCCTAAATCTTTTCATTGAGAACATTAGGAATAATAAAGAGTCCTCAGAGATCCTGTACTTGATGTTCTCTATTGCCAGAGAGCACTATCTGGAAAATCAGGACCAGCTTAAGGAAAATTAATAAGTAAACCAAAAACTTCAAGAAGAAAATGCAATTTCAGAGTAACTAGCACTATACAGCAAGTAAACAGGCATTCCTGTGAGCAGTGCATTGAACCTAGGAGGATACCTGACTTCACTGTATACAAGGCCTGCTCCCAGGCACAGGAGATTCATTACAATATACAATAGAGGGAATTGGTTATTTCTTTCCTTTATTTATTTATTTTTAATTGGCAAAGCACTGTTTCACAGCAAACAAAAAAGTTTGTGTAAGAATGGTCCAATTTCAGTACTTATCTGGAATGAAATATCTAGTCTGGAGCAGGCAAAAAAAGATCTGAAATTGCACTTCTAGGCAAGTGTCCAAGGGGTATGAACACAAGACTGCTCTGGACACACTTTCTCAAGTCCAAGTTTTTCCTCAAAACATTTTCTCAGTTGCTGGCAGATATCTTGGCATAGAGAGGAAAGAGATCTGAAACCTCAGAATTGCTGAGAAGAATAATCATGCTTTCACCCAGGAAAGGCACACAATAAATTCAGCATTTTGACCTTTTGGTGCTTGCCTTATGCACAACACAACACTCATTGTTCACAACATCCTCATTCATCAGTTACCTGCACAAAGACAAACATCCTTCAGTGGACAGGGCAGGAACCTGGACTTAACAGAAGGCTGCATCCATTCTGTTCCAGTTAACCAGTAACTGAGTAAATGGTGAGTATTTGTAATGGCTCCCTCGGATGAAGATGCTATTGAGATCCAAGCTTGCAGTCCCCCAACCAGCACCCAGTACCTGGATCACCTGGAAGTGAAGCTGGGGAAGTTGTGAGGAACGTGTGGATGATTCAGGTAGCAAAAAAAGGTGGACTCATTGCCAAATTGCAGTGTCCTCTGCATGGGTGCTTGCAGCAGGAAAAAGGTTTTCCCTTTCCTCATTTCCTAGATTAAACTAAGTAGAAAAGTATTCTTAATAGAGAAGACCATTTGCACATGGGAAAATTCAAACTAACTATTATGATTTATATCTATGTCTTCATCAGTCAAATTAGCATTCATGGACAGACAAGCCTGTGATGGAGCCAGGCATAGTATCACATCAAATGGTTTTGCAAAGTCATTGAAGTCATTAATTACTGAAGGGCAGAACAATACTACATGAATCTTGAGGTGTTCTTTAATGGCACACCCTCTGTTTTGCTTGTTACAGCCAGACTGTGAGTAGCTTTCTATGGATTTCTTGCCTTTCCCCACTCCACTCTTGCTATGTGTTAAGGGATCTGTCAAGACAATATAGTTAAAATATACTAAAAAGAAAAAAAAGGATTTTTTTTAAAAAAAGCAAGAGTAAGTTAGTGGCTACTTTATTATCTGAATGACTAGTCTCAGATGACCATCTTGTTAATGCATATTATAAAATATGTTGTCTCTGCTTGGTGGATGTAAAACAAACAGATTTGTGGGTTCTGGCAGTTCCTGCTTGCTCTGTAATGCTTGTGCACCTTGTCACAAATATAAAATGTAGATTTTTTTTTTAATATATAAATATTTCCAGCTTGGCAAAGTGATTAAAGACAGAGTAAATCCATCGTCAGCTATCCAAAGGTATAAAAATGAAAAAGGGAAAGTATTAGCAATAACTCACAAAGGGATGGTTCAAAAGACCCAGATGTGATCATGGTTTTTAGAAACATGTGGCTAGCCTGACATGAACTGGTCACTTGTGACTGCAGGAACAAGTATTAAGGGCCCTGTCCTCTTCTGGCAGTGAACCCCCCTGCTTTCACAGCTGAAGGACATGAAGACAGCTGCAACCCACAGAGCAGGCTGCTGCTGCTGCCCCTGCTGCACAGCCTGCTCCCACCAACCGAGAAGCTCTGCACTGTGGTCCAGAAAACCAGTACTTGCAGGACCACTATTTGCAGTGTATACACACAGATTCAGAGAGCTAGTTAATAGTCCAGAGCACAGCACAAGTGCTAGGGCCCAAGATGGATCTCCAGTGCCCTCCAGGATGCTGCACTGCAGGACTGAGCAACCCACTGGTGCCTGATGGAGGAAAGCAAGCAACCCACATATAGGGAGGGGGAAAGAAAACACATACCCAAGAGCTGGCTGCTCCTTCAGGCTGGGTGGAAGTGCTGCTGTGAGATGCATCCCACTCTATATCCCCTTAAACTAGTCCTAGAAAGAGAACAGAGATAATTATGCAAAGCATTAATAAGATTTGAAGTTCTTTTGGTAATAGCTATCAAAATCAATCTAATCACAGCTGACACAAAGCATCAGCACATAGCTGCTGACAAAAATTTCAGGGCATGAGGCATGGATCCTTGGACACAAAATGAGTCACTGAAAACTGCCTCACTGATGACAATACCCAGCCTGCTGCCTGCATTTATTGCAACCTATGTGCTTCCAGCAAGTGACTCTGGTGTTAGTGGAGCAGGAGAGTACCCATGAACACTCATTGTAGAGTTGCTCTTAAATGTCTGTGGTCCCTGCTTGTTCTATTGCTTCCCTTTCCGTGACTGTGTGTAACCGTGCTGTCATTCTGCACTCCCCAAGGATATTGATTAGACAATGCCCAGCAAATCACCTTCATTATAGCAACCAAATGCAGAGCCTCGAACAACACAAAGATCTTTCAAGTCTACTGGCAGTGCTTCCAGAGACAAACAACTGTGAATTGTTTTGCATCCTGTCATCCCTCCACATCCAAGGGCTTCAGCTTGTGCAGCTGGACTGTTGAGAACCCCCATAAACTAACATGAAGCCAAAAGATGGTAAGAGATGATCAGATGGCAATCACAGAAGCAGACACTTAAAGGATCTTTTCATTTCACCAGGTGACAGACCTGATATGCTAATTGAAACAATATCTGTGTCTGCTTGTGCGATTTCAAACTGCTCAAGCTCTGTTTTTGACACAGGCATGATAAAAATAAAGTCCTCTTCAAAAGAGTAGTAGTGACCTCATTCAGACACGTTCATTCTCATGAAAGGTAAATATGGTAAACAAAGTAGTGATGTTAACAGTTTGTTCCTGGCAAGTAAGGCAGAAGGGGAAGAAAAATCATCACATAATTTGTCTTTGCACCAGGCTGATTTCCTTTAGCAGCCTGAATAAGCAATTGGCTACTAGCCAGCTGTGGTGAATTTGTCCTGTGTTTGCAAGATCAGTCAGTGTGCAATGCTGTTTTCAGTTAACAAATATTTGATTTATAAGGTATGGTAAGTAATAAAAAGGGCAGGGAGTTTAGCTTCTGGGAGATTTGTTTAGCACTTTAGCGGGGATAACTAACAACCAGCTTTGGTTGGTTTTCCTTCTTTGCATGGCCAGAGGGCAACCAACTTTATCAGTCTTGCTGCATTACACCTCGTAGTGAGCAGAACTAACACCCTGAGCAACACAGAGGTGGACTGGGACATATACCATGCCTTGACAGAAACACAGCTGAAGGGAACACTCTTAGATTCTCCTTTCTTCTTCTCTGTGAGTAACCTGTGATAAATATTGCATTTCTCAGTGTCATTGGGAAGAATCAAAACTGTTTGATCCTTTCCATATGATATAGGCAGCTATATATGAGAGGGGAAAGGATATAGAGTAGCAGGTACAGAAGAGCCATTGGCATTTTATCAAATGAGAAAAGACCCCAGAAGACACTAATCAGCCAACTACATAGTCTTGGGTGTTTTGGATAGAGCTGGAAAACAAAGCAGATGCACACACACATACATACAAAAGGCTTGTGTTTAAAAATCCCATATGATATAAAACATAGCTGTTTTTTACATTTTAATTCCTTCCTAGAGTACTGAGCCTCTAGGTGGGGATGTGGTAATGTGGGCAAGGCAGGGAAGAGAGCATCAGGGGGCCTGGAGTGCAATGCTAAGCACAGGTGAGAGCACTCTGCATGCTGAAGGAGCTGACACTTCTGTTCTCGGTCTCTGGTGTGCAGCAGACCTCCCGTGTGACCATGGGCACATCACCTAGTCTTTCAGATCTCCAGTTCCCCGACTTGTAAAATGACTATCCTACTCACTGCTCAGGTGCATCAGGTTGTTTCATGCAGGCTCTGTAAAGGAGTTTGGAGTTGTGTAGCAGGTACCAAAAAAGCGCAGAATATTGTTTTTAGAGTTGTGACTGTTCACTGCAGATCAAGGACTCCAATCAGAAGAGTAATAGCCTCTTCCTAGAGGCTCAGAACAGCAGTAAGGATACCCATGCAGCCTCACCAGAAATACTGTGCATACACAGAGTTACTAGTTTCTAGGATGCTGTCAGTAGCTGCTTCCCAGTAACTACCAGCAGAACAGAATAAAGTGTTTTCTCTGTCAAGTAAAATGAATTCTTATGAGTTCTAGCTCTTCAGTCTATACAGCTTTACACTCTTTTATACTGCTTTACATTTGTCCCCAAAGTTAGTCCAGGTATTTGCCTAGTAAGAGCACAAAGTCCTGAACAGGTGCTTCAGGTGACAGACAGACCATAGGTGTTAAAAAGCAGACTCTGGAAAATTGGCTCCTTCACCTTCCCCAGTTCAGAGAGGTCTCAGGCTGCAGCACCTGGAAAAGACAGTGAAAGGCAACCCCAGATAACATCACACCTAAAACGGTGTGGCAGCACTGCAGCCTTGGCTAGGCTGGCCCACAACTCTGCTCTGCACAGCCCTCTAGAGGCTCGGTGCTTGGCTTCCCTGCGTGGAGCAGCAAGTGCTGGTAAGAGTGACTTCTGCATCACTGGTATCTAGTGATGAGGAGCTGCTTGACAGTGAGGTGCCAGCCTCCCCCATGCCCAGTGTTATGGAGGGGGAAGCAGCTCCTACAGGAGTCAAATGGCTCATCTGGGTGACCCAGGCTCCTGCCTAGCAATGGAGTAAGGTCCATGTTCACTTTTTTACCACTGCAGAAATTCTGTCTTTAAATTCTGTTCCAGACTTCAGGAAAACTTCATGCCAGGAGTTTCATCAAAGCATATGCTTCTGCAGAAGAGCTTTAATGAATCAATGTTTCCTGACAAAAAATAGCTTTTGCCAGAAATCCTGTCCAGCTCCCCTGTTCAGTTATCTATTGGTAAAGACCACAGTCCTCCATCTGCAGAACATGGATAAGAATTTTGCCTTCTTTTGTATAAAGTACATTGGGATCTTATGAGTGAACAGCTCACAAAATAAAGAGCTATTACAGAATTACAGAATCACAGAATCATTATGGTTGGGAAAGGCCTCTAAGATCAAGTCCAACCTTTCACTCAACACTACCATGCTCACCACTAAACCATGTCCCCAAGCACCACATCCACACATTTTTTTTAACACTCCCAGGAACAATGACTCCACCACCTCCCTGGGCAGCCTGTTCTAATGCCTGATAATTCTCTTGCTGGATAAATTCTTCCTAATATCTAATCTGAACCTCCCCTGGCACAACTTGTAGCCATTTTTCTCTAGTTGTATCACTTGTTACTTGGGAGAAGAAATAAAGCCCCACCTTAGTACAAGTTCCTTTCAGGCTTTACTGAGGTCTAGGTAGACTATGTGCACAGCCTTTCCCTCATCCACCAGGTGAGTCACGTTGTCATAAAGGAGATCAGGTTAGTCAAGCAGGACCTGCCTTTTAAAAACTGTTGCTTTCACAAACAGATTCAACTGCTGCCACAATAATATTGGACAATAGTATTCAAACGGGTCAAAGTGTTACTTTTGGCAAGAGTGATCCTATATTGTATTAATTTATGACATCTGGCCGTTCTGCTGGTACTGGAGTCCAATGACAATGCCAAGTGCTTTGGGGAAAGAAGAGAGTATTTCTTTCATATAGGCTTTACTTTTTAATAGCTATTGGGACATCTCTAAAACTAAACTGCAATAGTTGGACCACAAATGTTTACTGTAATAACAGTAACATTATAAAACTGATCAGCTCCATCCTTCAGAAACTGGCTGTGTCTGTTTTTCTGTTGAGGAGGGATGTGTCCCAGAGGATCTCCCTTTGGGAACCCCTGTCTCAGCATGAAATGAGGAACACGATTTATGTAGACACTGCCAGCTTCTTTCCCTCCTCAGACAGAAAATGGGTTTATCTAGTCAGGTAATGTCACAATAAAGTAGTACAGTAGAAATTTCATCACTGAATGGTCTAAAAGAGACAGATCACCCTGTCTATATTTTCACAAGCTTTTTAAACAATGTGCTGTGCTAAAATGGCAGCAAGGAGTAAAGGGGGGGCTGGGAAACTCCAAACAACCACAAAACCAAACTGATGCTTTTGGTCACATTTTCAAAACAACTCTTGATCTATCATCTGCTTTACTATGGAGCATCTGAGGGCAGAGGATGGGCTCTGACAGGACTGACAACCCTTTGCTCACAACATTCAATATGATGCTCACACGTCCCCAGCACATCTGCACCCATCCTACCTTTCCTCTCCTGCCCTTGCTCTTGCTCCTGGATCAGGCTGGAGCTGTGTCTGTGTTTACACATGTGTAGATGGGCGTTGCTAATAGCTAATTTTTAAAGAAGGGAGGAAATGCAGTAAACTTTTCTTTTTCTACACTATTTCAGCTTCTTGCTCTAATCACTTTTGTCCCAAATCAGAGCCTGGTGATGGGTATAAAGCTCCCTGCCCAGATAATCTGGTAGATTACAGCAAGGTTCATTACAGTAATGCTTAACTGGGCAGTTTGTGCAGTCAATGTGAACACAGGAAAAACCTCTATACTTCTATTTCCTATATGCCCTTCAGATTTCTGAAGGGGATTAGGAAACTAAAATGTTTAGCAGTGTCACTAATACTCAGCGCTTGCATCTAATTTGGCATACCTCTGACTAAGTAAAACACTACTTTATCATCCTGATGTTTCCTTGTTTTTGAATACCTGAATACAAATCCTTTAGAAACAACAGCCACATTAACTACATAACACTACTGTCACATTAAAATCCACAAGTTCCACTCACGATTTCACCATAACAAGGTTTTTCAGTCTGTGAAAACAAACCAAAAGGAAAGAACATCATGTACAATGCAGTTAGAGTCATTTTTGCTCTGTCATTAAAGACCAATTAGTGGCTCAGGAAAAAAGTTCCTTCCAAAAAAAATCTAGACTGTTCTTATAGCTTGTATTGGTAACTCTGTAGCACACTGTCAGTGCCAAAGAGGGATGGGAATGAAGGAATTGGATTTAGTAAACAAAGAGAAAGGAGGTGTGTCACTACCTATAAAGATTTTGACTTCTTTTCAAAGGTGAAAATGCTGACAAGCTCCCTTCCTTCAAAAGTAAAAGCAGATCTAAACCAAAACTCTAAGTCACTACCAGCTCAACTGATCTAGGCAGCTGGTGTTGCTGATGGTATTTTTGCTTCTCGACATTCATGAATAAATTCCTTCATCTTAAGCCTTATAAACACATAAGTTCATGAAAGAGCCCACATGACTCCTTTTATTTTTAGGAGATTGAATAAAATATTTATATCCTTCTGTGTCCCAAATATCAATTACTTCCTTCACTGAAAATGTACATATAAAATGTGATTAAAACTTTACCCTACTACAAAACTATATAAAATTAACTCACACACTTCTGACTTGCCTTGTCAGATATATACTGTATATATCCACACCAATCCCTTTTAAAGCATGTCCACCATCAATACATCCTTTTGAATTGAACAGGTAAGTAAAAAATACAGCTATTACCAGACAACATATCCAAAAGATCTCCTGATGGCAACAAGTACACACAGCAGTTACCACTGCAAGAAGTCAGCATTTACTAATGTGCTGTATATCAGTTTGATTTTCCTAGATTATAAGATTCTTAAAAGTATTTTGGCTTCAGAATGAATTTTTAGACAAACACTGATTTTGATCATTTTCAGCATAACCTATAAGGTTTTAACTTTTCTTTTTTTAAACTCTATACAATTACATTTGCATTTATTTTCTTCTTTCTCATGATGTCTTCCCCCTCACAAAACAGAATATCCAGCAAAACCCCTTAAACTATCCCAGGAAAGTGCTTTTCAGAAAAACTCCCTCAAATCTGTCTCTGCATTCCTACAACCACATAAACAAAGAATGTGTTTTCTCTCAGTTGTGGATCTGAAGTGAGAAGTGACCATCATTTCAAAGATGAGACGAAGACTACTACTCCCTGACCTATTGTATAGTCCCTCCCTCCATGATGGGGAAATTAAGCATTAAAATTTTTGTGGATGAGGGATGGGGCTTGCAGTAGTATGACTGCACAGATACCTGAGCTCCTGCTGAAGTCAAGCAGAAGTAAAACTTCAAGTGCTTGTGTGAAGTTGATCTCATGCCTCTTGTATTTAATTTAATTTTGGAAAATCACAGGATTGCCTCCTCTTCTGTGCTTCTGGCTTCACACAGCCTCTGCTAACAGAAAGTAGAATCATACAATCATTCCGGTTGGAAAAGACCTCTGAGATCATTAAGTCCAACCATCCACCCAACACTTTCATGCCCACCACTAAACCATATCTCCCCAGACACCATATCTACATGTTTTTTGAACACTTCAGGAATGGTGATTCCACCAGCTCCCCAGGCAGCCTGTGCCAATGCCTGATAACTCTCTCTCAGTGAAGAAATTCCTCCTAATATCCAATCTGAACTTCCCCTGGTGCAACTTGAAGCCATTTCCTCTAGTCCTACCACTTGTTACTTGGGAGAAGAGACTGAGCCCCATCTCACTACAACCTCCTTTCAGGTAGTTGTAGAGATTAAGAAGGTCCCCCCTTAGCCTCCTTTATAATGAGGTAATAAAGAGTTAATACATGTAATTAGGGTTTGCTCTGACATTACAACACTTGTGCTGGGTTTATGTGGCAATATTTTGGTACTAGGGGGGCTACAGACTTGACTTGTTTGAAGTAGAAGGACTTCTCATCCAGATGGGTTCTTCTGACAAGCAATAACAACATATGACTCAATGCTTTCCAGCAGGAATACAGAAGAATGCACAGTGGAAAAATGTATCTTTGCAATCATAATTTTTTAACTTATTTTCATTCTCATTCTATGAAAAATTCATTTGTGCTATTAAAAACTACTGTGGCAGAAACCCAAAAATCCAAGCCAATTTCATAATGGAAGGCAATTAAGTTGATTGCTGAATGATAAACATCATATCTTTCTTCAATGGGGATACTGTTCTTGAGCAAGTGAACTGTTTTTCTGTTCATGAATTTAAAAGAATGCATCCTAAATCTCTCACAAGTTCAATGGAAAGCAAACATTTCATGCTGAATTCTTCTTGAAAGTCTCAGCCATTTAAAGAGTTGATATCCTAACAATGAAGACAGAAAAAAGCAAACTGATTATTACACAAAAATATTAGGATTAGGAAAAAAATACAAATCTTGACCTATATTTTTGCTTCCCAGCTGTATCTATCCATTTTCAGGAATGAACATCTTCCTCTGGAATCTGTAGGTTGATTTGAGACTGGAATGAGTGAGTTCCTCTGAAAGAGACAGTTATTGCCCTGCATGTAGTTAAATGAATATGTTTAATTCTTAAGTAGGACAAGAAAAAATGTGCAACAAACTTATTCTCTTGGTCCAGGCTACATGAACTATATAGGCTAAGAGCCTTTATTCTGAAAATCAAATAAAAAAACCCACCCTAAACCCCAAACCCAACTCCCATCTAGAATCATCTATGCCAGTTTAGGGATTCGTAATGAACACAGGCAAAGAAATGTAGCACTAGTCAAACCTTGAAAAGGCTTTAAGTAGGAGGAAAAAAAACCCTCATGGTTAACCCTGCAGTAGAAATCCGTTTTGAAAGCAAAGGCAAGTAAGAATCTGGGGCAATAATTATAATTTGCAGACTAGTATTCTACAGTAGTAAAGCCATGAATAACAAAATGCCACATCTTAATATGGTATGATCATCAAAATCTAAATGTAGTTCTTAGCTTCTGTAAACCATATATATTACAGATAAAATATAGGAGATGACAAAAAAAAAAATCCAATAACAGTGGTAAACAAAACCCTTTTGGCAATTTTAGGACACTATGGTTGAAAAATCCCACAGGTCATGCCACAAATCCATGCAAACCAGAGCAGGCACACTCAGACCCTCACAAAAGACTAAGTCAACCCAGGTAGCAAAATGAAATCAGCTATTAAACCCTGAACAAGAGTCTGCTGCTGTCATGAGTCTCATGATCTAGAGCTCATATTATCCACCAACAGCTGAAAGTTAAACCACATGAAACTGTGTTATTAAAAAACATTAGCTAAAGAAAAATTTTAATTACTTGTAGTATGTTTTATTTCTCCCTTGTTTCTCAATAGTCTTTTCTTCTTTGTTTCAAATAGCACCAACAATTTGCTGGGGTTAGAGACACTCCATCTGTTGTATTTAACAATATACAGAGAAGTGAACCCTGAACATAATTTGAACAACCTTGGACACAAAGGAAATTAAAAGCAAATTAACAATGAATATTCTCAGCAAGTTGACCTCCCTTCAACTCTCCCCTGTACAGGTCAGGCTAAGATTTAACTAAAGATAATAAAGTATTAAAAAAACCAACAAGTAACCAACAAAAAACCAACAAAGGATTTTGTATTTACAATGGGGGAAAAATGTTTTTGATGCTTTTCTCTGTTAATAGACAAGAGAAGCTTTTTGAATTGTATCTTTAGAAAGAGATAATATAAATATTTTCTAAAGTCATAAACATAGCAAGGAATAGTTATGTGGAAAATAGTGAACATGCATGCTACAGTAGTTACTATTAGAAAGGCTCAGCAGATTGCTAGAAAGGTACTCTAGCTCAGGAGCCTCAAAGCCAATGTGATGATGTGATCATTTTTCATGCCAAACAATCTCAAAACGTTCTGTGGGAAACACTGGTTTGTAGTTTGTTGACAAAAATGAGATCTGAGTGCTCAAGATGGTATTTCATCCAAACTCAATTTTCCCAGGGTGCTCATAACTCTTGCCGATCACACCTCTTAAAGGGCAGGGAAAAGGGGCATTTTAACTGGAAGCTACTGTGACCCTAGATCAGTCTCCCTCTGCTACTTTAGTCAACTGGCTGCAGTGCATCTGGGGAAGAACAGCATCTTCAGCAGTTCTGTACATAACTCAGTCTTTGAGATCTCCCATTCAAGAGAAATGGTTCAATCATATTTCTTATAACCAACTACAGTCCCCCACAAACTGCAGCTCCCTCGCCAGATCTCAGAGTAGAGACTAGGTTAAGCAATTTGGGAAACTCTTAAAAGACATGTGTACACTGCCAGATAAAATAAATAAATAAAAAAATAAATAAAGTGGCTGCCTGGCATGACTCAGCAGTCAAATATTTTCATTCAGACATATTTTGCATTACAATTCAAACAGACTCAGGTGTCATTAGCTATTTATGAGGGAAAGTATCTCAATTAAGTATTCCTGATTTGTTAACAATTCAAGTTACAATGGAGCTTGTATTTCCTTTTAATTGTAAGCAAACAATATTATTAGCACTCAAGGCAGACAAAACAGCAGTATTATCATTACTCATTTAGCATTATTACCAAAAATACAAGAAAAAGCAACAAAAGCCCCCAACCTCAATCTCTTCCTTCACCCCTCAAGATATCCTTTCTAATCCTATAAAAGCATCTGTCTTTGATTTCAAGTGGAATACCTGCTGTGCAGGATGCAATGCCAATCCAATTTGTGTGCAACAAAACCAAATGGGTTGAAATGAACTCTGCATTTTAAAGATGTTTTTGTTTAATCATTGCCGTCACTCCTCTTTAATGAATGCATTAATCAAGCAAAACTTCAAGCAAAACCGGAAAGGTTCATCTCAAGAAATGAAAAAACAAACAAAAAGCCTCCCCTATCTTCACAGTATCCTCTACTGTCAAACACTGCTACACTTCCCTTTGGCAGAACTTCAAATGCACATTACTGGAGGTTGTTTGGAGATGTTAAGCAGAAGCAGCAGCTCCCTCCAGAAGGAAGGGGAGGAAGAAACAGGTGAGCTGCTGCGTAGTCTCAGCTCCGCTACTGAGCTAACGGATGATCTGCTGCACAGGATGTACAGCCCTGAGTCTTCCTGAACACCCCCTCAATGTCCTAGAATTCTGTTTTATTTTAAGGAAATAACAAGAAGGGTCAATACTGCATTGTCAGCAACACAAAAACCAGGTACATAGCCTTTGTTCAGCCGTTTGAAATTAGTTTGTTTCAAATCTCAGTATCAGTAAGAATGATTCCATATTAGGAAGATTTCCACCAGACAATAGAAGTCACAGGGGTGGACTAAAGAGAAACTTGTTTTTAGAAATTAGGGTATGTAAATGCTCACTTCTGTTGAATTCAGTCACACACATTATTTATCGTGCCTACCCAAATTAAAGTAGGGATTGAAGATAAATTTGCATAGGAAAATACTAGCAAAGAACAGAAAATAGGAGAACACTGCAGTTTTCTCCAGTCTCGCATTCCCACCCAGGCAAAATTAAGGATTTGTTAAAATTTAACCATCGTGATACACTGGAACAAGCCACTTATTTCACAAATAAAACGGAGATAATTCAATATAACTTTTCCTTTATAAGAATGTTCCTTGTTAAAATTGTCATACTCTTTCATAAAGGTACTGTTTCAAATCCATTACTTCTCTCTTTCTTCATTTGTGCATCATTTCTATTCCCAAATATTTAAGGTATTTCTACTGGTCAGTGCCACCAAGGCACCACAAGCAAACTGAGAAAAAGAGTTACTAAGACCTATACCAAAGTTGCAATGTTCCTTTGAGAGGCTTTATGACAGAGCTAGACCCTTTCCAGGAGGAATTATCCAACAGCACTCCATTAAAAGACCATAAAAAATTTAAAGGTATTTTATGATGAAGCCAGTGACTTTTAACTAGACTTTTTCCCATGGCTTCCACAAATTTTATTTTGATGTGGAAACAAAAAAAAGAGAGAAATCAATCGTCTTGTTAAAATTAATTCACAGTTTGACAACAAAAAAAGGGTAATGTTTCCAGTATTAGATGGACTAAGAGAACTAGAGTAATATTACATAAAATTATCATAAATTATTTTTTCTCCTAAAGAAAAATAAGTTAGGTTCATATATGCTCTCTCAATCCCTGGAAGGTTCATATCTTTTTTTTTCATATTTCTGGACAATACTAAGGAGCAAAGCTGACTATGCTGATGCGGCGTGGATAGACATTTTGCTGTTCTGGTGTTCCTAACTAGATCAACCACTGCTATTTCTGGGGTTACTAAGAAGGCAAAGGACAGACTCTTCTACATGTTCATCCGATAAGTAGTCATTAGACAAAGCAGGGCAAGCAACATCTTCCATCCTCTGACATAAAGGTCTGGAATTCATTGATGATGTTGTTCTGTATTATGAGAACCACAGAACAGGTCTTTTTAATCAATCTGTTCTAAAATCTGTCCCATTCAGAGCTATTGCAGAAAAGCCCACTCAAGTCAGAAAAATGGGAGACTCTGCTCCATTGATGAGCAGTGACTGAATGTGATCACCAACAGATTCAGAAAAAGGAAGGAGACAGCCCCTCTCAGTCTCCTTACAGACTCCAGATGAACCAAGGTACACATGAATTATGCATGAGGCAATTTGAAAGAGTTGTATAGTAAGTTAAACTTAACTGTACTTATTTACCAGTTATTCCACTGTTACTTATTCAACAGCAAATATTTTCCTCACTCTTTTTTCCAGATTCTCCATTTTGAATGCAATTAAATATATCCTCAGATATTCTTCTGAGAGAGATTCAATTTCCTGATTTCAGTTGTTAGATATGAAGCAATATCACATAGCAGGGAACAAAAAGACAAGAAAAAGTGATCCCAACCTTCTGTCAAGGCACTTTACAGCATAATGAGCTAGGATGAAAAACAAGTCAAACACTGAGAAAACAAGAAGGCTTGGAAATTTGATCAGGAGTAATTAATTATAACCCATGTGCCCACTGGATGTCCCCACTGTTCCTCAAATGCACCACAGACACCATCTACCAGCAGATATGACAAAAGAGTGTGCCAGAACACAGGTAGCAAAGACTGCCACAGTAATCAAATCCCCAGTGCACACAGACAGAGCTGCATGTGTGGGAGCAAACCAGAGAGCAGAGGAACAGATCACACACACCGAGAGGGAGAAACACTCTTTGAATACAGTTTCCACCAAGTTCACTTGGAGTCTACTTGATGCTAAATAATGCAACACGGAGTGAGGCTGGGCAACAGATCCACAGAGGGACTGGGAGAGAAGAATTACTTCTGAGGAGATGTGCAGGAAGCCTGGATTAGAGCATGGCATGCAATGGGGCAAATGGAAAAGACCCTTGTGCCATGACAGGCCAGAGGAAAGGTGAGCAAGAGCAGAGATGCCAGCATAAGACCACTGAGCAGCTGCCAGTCAAAAGCATCCAAAAGAGTCAAAATAACAAGAGAACATCTGTAACGCCATGGGGTGCTCTCCATATCAAAGTTTTGAGGGCAGTGGTGGGAAGAAAGTTGGAGAAGGCAAACAAAAAGAAACTCCAAAATACACTAGGAAGACTACTTCAATACATCCTTGTTTTGAGGCCAGGTCATAGGAGAGGTTTAAGTTCAGATGAAGGTATTGGAAGCAGAAGCGTAGGCATCAACTAACGTGACAAAAAGCTAGACCTAATTCTGCCATCAAGGAAGGACTAAGTGCCTTGCTTACTGTGATCAAAAGGAAAGAGATAATCCTATTTTTTAATGGAAGGAATTTCCTACTAATAGATTCAGAAGCAAATTTCAAATCATTCGTGTGTGTCTGCACTTAGAAAACTCTGATAGCTCATGGCTTATTTCACACTTGTAATGAAAGGTTCTACCACAAAAAACCCAGATCCTTCTGTCCTCACCTCCTTTCATTAGCACAGCTCACTGTTGTTAGATGTTGAACAACAAAGCTATGGGAAGGGCAGCAGTTGCTCATACAAAATAATATGTGAAGAGTTCACACTCTATGAAGGTGATTTGTGAGTTTATTCTCTCCTCCATCCTCTCTCCCCTTCCTACCACTTGTAGAAGCTTGATCAGTGAAGGGTCTGAGCCACAGCTGACTTAACCTTGGGCTTCAAAAAGCAAGGCATAAAAAACCCCTGCAAGAGCACAAGAGCTAGCAGAGAGATACTGAAAACAAATATAAGCTGAAAACAAGTACCTAAATCCCACATTTCACTAGAAAGTGCTGAGCTGGTTATGAGTTTTACAGTATTACTAGTATTCTGATCAGTCACATAAGCTACTGGCATGAACAGAAACAGAAAAGTAAGGATAACTCCTTCAACCTGGTTGAGTTTACCAGAATGGGTTTGTGTTCTCTCTGTATTTTTTCCCCCTCACACACCATCAGAAGGATCACTGGTCTGAAACACTGTGGATATTCTTTTGTTTTGATCTCAGATGCTCAGAAACCAGAGCTGCACTGAAAAAGCAGGGGATTTTTATGGGAAGAGCCCTGAGGGAGGAAAGCGCATGAATATATCTGAATAATACATTAATTTGAGAATTTAATGGTTTGCAATTAAATTAATTAAGTACTCTGAATTACTGGCCAGTGACTCTTCAAGCTTGTTCTACTTGGTTAGAAGTGATGTATATAAACAAATGTGCCAGAAAACCTAGATAGCTTTTGTCCCCTCCCCTGGATCTTTCCAATCAGCATCTGACCATAATATATATACTTTATATGAAGAATAAAATGGATAAAGTGATTTGCTGAGATTTCACAATAATAATTTAAAAATGTTACCTGTTAGGCTGACTTCTTGCAGTCAACATTCTTTAGCAGCATATTGTCTGACAGAGAGAATTCTTTGTGTACGTTTCAGTCTTCCAAAACCAAGAGTTACTATCATGAGTCTTCATCCAAAGATCTGAGATTGCTTAAAAATGTCAGGGATGCTTTATGACAGCTGTTCAAATTCTAAGTAGTTTCTTTGTAGCTTTTGGCTCTAAATAAGGATAAGTAATGTACCTAATCACAAGACCTGATTACTTTCCTTGGTTTAAAATGTGCACTCTCATTTTCAGACTTGTTGCTAGTTTTCTGGCACCTCCTCCACTCTCAAGATGTCACATCTCTACTTGACTCCAAGCTGAAGTCAAGTAAAAGTGCTCTGCACTCTCCAGCACTCAGCCTTTTGCATCTTAATCAGATGCTACAATTAGAAGTTAGCCATAATTAAGGCCTATGCAAGTTTAGGAAAAAATAATAGAAACAATATAAAGAAACAGTTAAAAATCTGTTGAGTCAAATATTTTGGGGGCAAAAGTTCAAGATCCCACCCGCTGCATTTGACCTAGGGCAGGAAGAGTTTAGTCTCATGGCTGTCATAGGAATATACACTTCTCAGAATCAGTCTGATTCCTCCAATTTTAGTATTTTCGTGGCTTGAAAATTGTAAGACACATTATGGAGCAATCTTCTGCCACTAGATATACAACTAAGCCCCATCTATGTTCACAAAGAATTACCAAACTCATAAGAATTGTACTTAGGCTAAACAAAGCAAAAACTATCGAGCCATTGCTAGAGTCCTCCCCGGTGGCTCCACAGAAAAGGTTTTGCCCATACAAGCCAGAGGACAATTGAGTAGAGAAGTATTAAAAGGTGTCCACAGAAGAGAAAGGAGAAAAAAACAAAAAGCTTAAGCCAAGTTTTCCCCTGCCTTCATTCATTCATCCCTTTATTCTATGGCATTTTTTTCTTATCAGCCCTTAATTTAGCAGAGAAAAATATGTCCCAGAGTCACTACTGTTCTCTCTGACTAAGTTTTAGCAAATCTTGTGCTGTGATAGAAAATACATGCATGAGATTGCTGTGTCTTGCACTAAGGAGTCTCACAAATTCAGTTCTAATTTTTATAAACAGATTGCTTCTTGGGTTGTTGTTATTAGTGTGAGCTGGACAGCTTGAATTAGAGAATAATTTATTCCCTGTGCATTTCTAATTACAGAAAACAGGTTACTCACTGACACACTTGTCCGTCTTGTTCTTTCCTGTCTTTCAGGCATGGCTGACTGCAGTTAAATAGACAGACCAGCACAAACTGCATAAGAAACACAACTCTGTCAAAAAAGGACTGAAGTGTTACCATTAATTATTCTGGACCATGTGCTCATTTACAACAGATCTAACATGAGAAATATTCTCAGAGGTGTCAAACAGACTCAGTTTCATAGGTGCATGGGGGTAGCACTGACTAAATGTTTGAGTGACTGGTAGGATGTGACCTGCCAGAGACCCTTGAAGCTTGGGGATTTCATGTGCAATTTGTGTTTCAGCATTCAATAGATAATTTAAATTGGGCCACTCTCTCTGAGCATTTCTGAAGTATCTACATGCCTGAGCCTGTGTTGGAACTGCACAAGTATCAAAAAAAAAAAAAAAGGCAGCATTTATGAGCATCTGTGCAAGTGATTATTTGGAACTCACTGCATCTTAAAAAGGCTTGAAGAAAATGAAAATACCGTTTTCTAAAGAATGGCAAAAGGTACAAAAGGTAGGCGTACCAACCACTGACTGTATAGGGAGATAGCCTGAAAATGCTAACTAGAGCACAGAACAAAACCAAAATCACCATGATTTGGTTAACCCTCACTACAACAGGGACTGCTATTTTAAATAGCTGAGCAGAGAAATAGTTCACTTGAGACATTAACCTGATGGACAAACTTTGCACAGGCAATAATTAATTGACTGCTAATTCACATTGAAACTGAAAAGAAAAGCAGCACTGGATTTACTAAACAAGTTATACCCTTCAACTGTTTCAGCCAGAACTACAGAAGTACCCTCTTTCTGGTCAGTATTTTTAAAAATCAAGAAGTATGTGCTTTAGGTATGCCTTTGCTGCTGCTGTATTTAGTCTTTTTAGCATCTATGCAATCTAACAGATAAGACCTTCATCCACTCTCATGTATTTCCATAAACATGAATTTTCTACCACAAACAAGAAGCAAACAAAAGCTCTTTCATAATGAAGCAACACCAATTTCAAACAGCTAATAATTGCCTTCCTGCACTCTTGATACAGTTTACTGCTCTCTGTTGAAACTATTTGCTTATGTTTGCAAGACCTGCATAATTCTTATGTACTTGGATCTCTGCAGTGAGGTTTCTCCCTTATAGTCACACACATTCCTTAACTCTTTTTTTTACAGAATATATAAGGCAAAACTTTTTGCTGCTGAAGGTTTTACACAATATTCTCATCATTAAAGTTTAGTTTATGAACAGCTTAAGCTTAAAGAGCATTTCCACTAAATGACAGCTCTTTACAGCAGTGACAGTGCTTGTTGAGGGGGTTATCATCTGTTAGCATGATATTAAAATGTCTCAGGTTTTTCACCTGAGTCTTCCAAAGAATAACAATTTCAAGACAATAGGAAAACTCTATGAGCCAAGTTAAAGAAGTTCAGAATTGCATGTAATGCTGGATTCTCTTTCAAGCAACATCCTCTTGCAACCTTTGCTTTACTATTCAACATTTGTTTTGAATTTACGCTTTTGCTTGGTATCAAAGATTGCCTCTTTCTGCCAGCTAAATAAACAGTATCTTCATACTGGATTCATTGACCATATGAAAAACAGAGCTCACATAACCTGCTGAGCCTTTTTACTACGTGCTACTATAACTACTATCCCCAACCTCATCAGCGATATTGCTTCTGAAGTGCACATGACATGACAATGAAAGCAGTCAGGATCTGGTTTCAAAAGATGCTTTTTACGAGGCTACAAAGCAGGTAGGACAAACGTTGACTGCTTTAAGTTTGTTGTTGTTCTTGGTTCTGCCCCCCCCCCTTTCCCAGTGGTTGGGGTTGTTTTTGTTTTTTGTTGTCTCAGATTTCAAAACATGTCTTCTGATCTGAAAGGAAAAAGAATGTGCATGTATATATACATCTTGTATATATATATAATAAAATGAGTATCCAGAAAGTACACTCACCTACACTCAGTCTCAGTCTCCATCCAGTCGGCATACTCTGCTGGGTATAAAAGACTCAGTTTCAAAACCTCTGTTTCTGAGAGCATGTAAACCTCAACAAAATGTGTAGTCTGTATCTACAATTTAGTAGCCTTAGGGTGCATTATCCGGCGCTCTGCAGAGATTAAGTAGCTTCAAAACACTGAAAAATCATTGTCAGAGCAGTCCCTTTCAGTTTCACTACTATTGAGTATTAGATAGGCAGCACCAGTACTAGAAGATTGTATAAGGTTCAGATGTCAGCCTTCTCTGAATCAAGAGGATCTACATTTACCATTACATTACAGAGACTGAAACTAGAATAAAAGTACTGCATCAACAGGGTATTACTTCTATGGTGAGACTTTCTAGGGACCAGGTAGATAGAAAAAAGTCTTTTTCATTCTATTCAGAAGACAGACATGATGAGACCTGTGGGAGGGTTTGGGGTTCTTTTTCGGTTTGTGGTGGTTTTTTTTTTTTTAAAGATTAACTAAAACCAGACTTTCAAAATATCCTTTGGTAAGTAGGTGTATTTGCCCTTACCAAGGCAAATCTAGTACATGGTATAGCAGACACAAAAATAAATTTTAAAGCTTTAGTTCTGCTCTGCAGCTCAGCTCTAGGGCCACAAAGAAGGTGTTCTCCTACCTCATCTTTGCAGCTCAGAGTTCCCACAGAAGCTGAACAACAATATCAAGCTGATTTTCATATCAAGTGAGTGATGCACCTCCTTCTTCCACCACTGGCAGAAAGCAAATGATTCTAGAAAAATTAGACTATCTTTCAAGATGCAATAGTAACTCCCACTATAAGAAAGAAAAGAAATCCAGCATAGACCCAGTCAGTTCAGTTAAATGCTGTATAATTACTTCCAAGGTATTTTAATCAGACACACTGAGGGCTCTTCACCAAACAGAAAACTTCTGAGTGTTACTTTCTTTCGCACCTAGGGAAACTGACTGAAACAGATTACATAACTTGCACAAGGACACTCAAAGCCCTAGTAATGTCTGCTCTGCCTTCTTCCCCCTGAGTACTACTGCTGAGACTTAACAACTCCCTATTTCCTCTGCAAAGCTGCAGGCTTCAGCAAACAAAGCATTCCTTATAGCTAATTGGTATTACATGGAAACTCAACTGCTCTTATTTACAAAACTACAGATTTATGTCAAGCAAAGCCAATTATGCTTAATGTTTAAACTATTGCAGGTGCTCAATGACATTGTTGCTAGGCAGTAGAAGTGAAATTGCTCTTTTAATGCATCTTGTTCCAACTGGGAGCATGTGTTTTATCATCAGTGCAAACTCAACAGATGGAGATCTTAATCCTCCCCAGTGAGCTTTCTTCACCCTTCCTCCCTCAAAATGTTGTCCCATACATTTAGACTTAACAGAGGTGCTCAATGAACTTGTCTGGGACAGATCTTGTATTTTTTGTATGTGCATAAATGAATACAGTATAAAACACACATTTAACACTTAAAAAGACCCCAAAACTGTACCACCAGTAATCAGCAATACATATGGGTATTTCGAGATTTGTCATGACCTATGCTGAGCACAGTACCTACTCAAGTTGTTATAACTAGAGCTGGAAGACAGCAAAAAAGCACCTTCTTTCAAAGTCATGACTGAATCTACAGAGGCCTTTACACTAATTTCACCAAGACAAACACTACCAAATCTTAAATACTAATGAGAACAAACAGCTTCTGACTGCCATCCTTTTTAGATGTATTTACTATCTTTTTCTCTGCCTCCCCCAAAGCCCAGCCCCAAAGTCATAGTACTAAATATGGTTAACCATGGAGAGATGATTTCCTTTACCAGCTCTTTCATAGTTTGAGCTCACAGATTACCCTCTGTGTCACTTCAGTGCATTATATTCCCTTAATGTAGTTGCTCATACAGTAGAGCATTTCTCATATCTCACAAACATTCTAGCATGACTACTACTTCCAATACAAACAATGTGATATCAAAGTGGTCCTTTAGTTTCTGGGTTCACTATGTTCCCTTGTCACATAAACACCCCACTTCTATTCTCACTCCTTTTAGGAATATGACGTTAAAAAAAAGTTAAGTGCTAGTTTGGCATCAATCACCCAAGTCAGCAAGTTTGGGGTGGTTTACTCTTTAGATCTTCAAAGTGGAATATTTTACAGTATTTTACAAGTATTTCCCCCTCTCCATTTCCAACTGCATCAACACTTTGCCAATCTTTTTTCCAATTCCTTCAGCCTCTCAACTGGGCTACAATTAGTAATTTTGATGTAAACAAATTCTAGTCTCCAGTTCTACTAGCAATTTTCTGTGTGTCATCCAGTAAGAAATTTCATCCTGCTTCTACCAAATAAAAGACTAGATGTCTCAGCCTCAATGTTTCATAGCATAATTTACGGACTTATTACTGGTATATGGTTTCTCATGTATTTTTGGTAAATCTTGAAGTTTAGTATAGCTGCAAGTATTTTAGTGATGAGGTAAATAAGATAAAGCCTCAACTTGCTGAAGACTGGGTAGCAGGTAAGTAACAGGGCCATGACAGCACAGAAATCTCCCACCTTTGAAGTATCAACCATCCAACACCAGACTCCGAAGTTATTTGTAAATGATACTGTCACAAAGTAATTTGCTAAACAAAATGTATACATGAGTTTATTAATTTTGAACCATTACTACATATAAATACATGTGGATACCTATCTATTTCCCTACAGACATTAAAAGCCTCTTTCCATCAGCATGCCAAGCAGTGAGCTCTCATTGTCCTTGATGTGCATTATGACAGTGCAGCATTCTACAAGGCCAAATCCTATGACGACTGCTGTTTTACACGCTTATAATTATCATTGTTATTCCTAAGATTATTCATAAATACACTGGTAGTTCCACTTAAGTATGGTAGGCAATTTAGCATTAGAAAGCTGGTTGGTAACACAATGAAACCTTAGTCAAACAAGGCTGATATCTTATCAGGTTTTCTCTACAGGAGACAAAACGGAAGAACTTTCCTGGATGCTATTGTAATACTTGCTGGCTTTTTCAGGCTCCAGAGGTTTTTCTTCAGGAAGACTTCCTCTCAATTCATTGGTGTCTTCCTGATTCAGACTGTTGTATCTGGGAGGAAAACACTAAAATAATCATTGTTTCAGGTATTTTCTTCATCCATTGCTTATTAGGAAATTTGAAAGTTACAATGCCTTCTGAGTGATATGCACTTTCCTAGAACCTTTCAGAACTTCAGGATGAGTAGTGCCAAACAGGATGCAGGTGTTAATAACACAGGTACTGTGTCATTTTAACTAATTTTAAAAAGAAATATGCCTTCCTGCCTCCCCCCGAGAAATCTTAGTATATTTTTTTCTAATTCAGAGTTTTATAGCTTGATTTCCCACCACCCTAATTCTATGCTTATCTGAATAGCCCTCATCCTCTTTTCTCCTCTCCGGGAAAATTCTTATTCAGCACAAAATGAAATCATTACATGTGACCTAATAAACATACTTCATATACATTGGGGTGGTTGTCTTATTGAGAAATGAGGCACCTTTTTTTTTAAAAGTGAAATACCAATTTGAAAGAAAACTTTATTTAAGGAGGATTGGAGTCAAAATTCCTCATAAAAATGTTAATGTGGCAAAATTATTTGTTGAGTTCTATCTATGGCCACTCTCTGACAACTAAAACTGTTAAGTTTTCAGCAACAAACATCAAAAGTGATTTTTTTTGACAGAAGAATAAAATCCCATTTTTTAAGAGGAAGACAATATATATGCAGGAGAAACATTTCTAATCATGGTTCAGGTCACATTTAAAAGAAGAAAAATCAAGAACTAGCCCCCAGAATAAATGGACACTTGTGTCTCGGGTTACAATGGAATAATTGACAAGATGGTAATCTTCAGTGCTGCAAAGTTAGTGCTGTATGTAATAGAAAAAGTAGTATTTTTCTTAAGAGTTCTAGAAGAACATTGCCCTTGGAAATATTCTATTATTGTCATTATCAAATCATTACTTCATCAAAGTTTCTGAAGTATTTCCATAGAACGGCAGCCCAAATGTCCAAGAGAGAGTGCTGCTTGGACATGACCTTTCCCACTCAGTGACACAGGTTGCTTCCCTCTCTGTTCTTGACTCTGAGCATTACTTTTAACATTGACAACAGAAAGTTAACTGTGAATAAATGTTCCAGAATAAAGGAGGCAGACCAACTTTCAAACCACCCTGGATGTAAAAGGTGATTACAGTTGTGAGTTCCCTGCACTTTAGAGGCAATATACAGTCATTAAACCTAGTCTCTATAGGTGGCATAAAATTGCATCCTGTGCAGGGGCTAACTAAGCAATTTCATTGTCTCTAGCAGAAAGTTGCTTTTATCTCATTACCTATTAAAATATCAGAGAGTATTTCAGGGTTATTCTGTTGAAACCACTGCATACAACATGAACCAGTAGTGGTCTGCTCTTTTCTTGTAACCCCTTCACCTATTGCCCTGTACTAAAGATGCAAGCTCATTGAGAAAACAGCAACGCTTTCTATCTGTTGATACAAAGCCAAGTGCAGTGGAGGTCAGTTCCATGACTGAGATATCTTGGTGCTGTGATCTAAAGTACATGCCAAACACATTTATATCTTTCTGTAAAGAACAGGATGCTTTTCTTTCTTCAAGGCATTTTTATGTCAGTAAGACTCCTTAAATATTTTCGGCTAATTACATTAGCTTGGGTTTATTTTAACCTTACCACATATTTTTTACTGTGAAATCTCTTCTCAAGGCAGATTGAAAAACCTGAAAGTCTGAACCCAGAATGATAATATACCAATTCTTTATTGAACACTCCTTTACAGGTTTTGCAAGAATTTCTACTCATATCTACAAAAGAAACATCAAGTTTTTATTTTCTCACACATACCTGTGGGCAATGGTCCAGAACCCCAGGGTGTTCACCATCATTAAGGAAGCCAAAAAGAAGAAGAATCTCTCCAATTTACCTTCATGCAGTAAGTGTGGAAACCAGTTGCCTGGCAAAGCAGACATTCAAAGCAGAATTAGTTTACCTTGCAGGATTAGACTTGGTTTACATGAAAGACATGAAGGTAACTTTGTGTAAGACACAGTCACAGCAGGTGCTCTGATCCCCCCCCTATCCCCATGGCTATTTATGCAGACTTCATTCTCTCAGAATCTATAGGTTTTGAGTCCACAGTGTACTTTACTTCTGCTTTGCAGAGAGCCAATACAGATCTAAAGAAACTAAAAGAAACTTCCTAACAAATCTGAAGTGCACTGGAAAACTTAACACTACACAGCTGCTACTGTAATGGTTTGGCCATCTTTCCTCTACTTTATCATGTGCACATAGCTAAGCAAATGTCAGATGTGAAAGTTGTAGGAAGAGTTAGAATTAAGGTGGTCTGTAGAAATCCTTATTGACATCTCATGCCTTTAATAAGCTTTTCTTAAGGAAAGAAAAAAAAACAATATACAAAGCATTTAAGCGTTTCCCTGCCTGTATTCTTGTGTACTTTAGTGTGCAACTATATTGCTTTTAATACTGTCCATTGCAACCAGCCTGCAAACAAGCTCAGGTGGAAATCAGGGTGCTTAAAAAGAAGGCCAACCCCAGTCAGTCTGCATTTGAAGACAATCAGTACCTGAAATACCATAATCTACTACAGCAAAAACATAAATCAGAAGTGAAAAAGAAGTTACAGTAGATACACAATATCAGAGAGAGCTCTAAACTGCTGTAATAACCTTTTACACTATTTGTGAATACAGGATGTTTATTGCCTTTCAAGTAGAAAGAGAGACTGTCTTCATTAGAAAGTAGTGAAGTGCAATAGAAACAAATACAGAGCTTGAAACAGCTGGTGCTGGGAACGTGACATCCACACTATGCAGCTCAGGATGGTGAACATCAGACTAGGACTTGCTAACAGCTGGAACACATCAGGCATGACCATTTTTTTTTGCTTTAGTTCCATCCAAAAGGAATGCAGTTTTCTTCTGCTCCAAGATCCCTAAGCGATGCAAATCAGAGATGAGGAGGAGATTCAGATCAAAAGCACACTCCTGATCTGAACTAAAAGACCAGCATCAATGTGCCTATGGTCACCTTTATTTATTCCCTCAAAGCCTAGTATCAAATCCTTTCTATCTAAAGGAGTGGCTAATCACCACTTGAATGACCTAAAAGGGAGCTGAGGAAAAACAGCCTCCTTTGCTACAGCTGTGCTGTACAAAACTGACAGCCTTAACAAATCTTTTGGCCACTGATGCCATCTTCAGCTATCTAATGACATTCTTAGCTTGTAAAAAATTTCTAATTAGAGAACAAGAGCATTTCCACAGCCCAGGAGAGCCAGCAGTCAAAGGATTACCCTCTGCCCCATCCCCACATACTTAGATTTACATTTTTCTCTTTCCTCCACATCTTAAGATGAGTTGTAAACACACTTCTTTTCAACACAGTTACCTTTAGCTCTCCTGGGATTAACAGTGAACAACTGTCATCAGTGCAGCAGTTCTCTCTACCTCCTCCTCAGTTTGCTCCATGCCACATTACCTTTCTGCTTGTCACAAAGCAGTACCACCTCACCTCTGGGTGCATGTTTCCTTTTGTAGCATTATCTCAGTGTGAGTTTTAAAATGTATCATTTAACATTGTCAGTTGACTGAGCTCCTAGGTGCTATAACTTCATTTTAGTAGCTTATAAACTTTTACTGTCATAATTCACAATCAGGTAATTTTTCATTTCACATCCCCCAGTGACCAATAGAAGTCAAGGAGAGAGAGGATGTATCTGATGAAAGAGAAAGCACACAGAGGGTTCGGCACTATGGCTTGTCAAAGCAGAGTTCACAGGCTCTGCTAGGTTATTTACATCAGCTAGGCTAACTAGATGAGCAGCAGGAGCTTCCTAATGGAACAGTGTTTACAATGGAACCTGAACAGAAATCAGGTACTTAAAAACAGCAGAGTGACAAAAAAAAAAAGAGGAATTTAAGAGCTTATAAGAGAGTGGAATAAAATAGACCTTTGAAACCGCCTTAATGCTGGCAAAGGCAACATACTGGAGTGCTTGAAAGTGGGAATGGTTGATTTCATCAGGGCAAGAGGGTAGCCTGGCAAGCTGGAGATCTGGGCTCTGCCCCCACTACACCACCTCTCTCCTCCAGGGCTTGGGTCAAGGATCACGGTTCTGTCTCTTTTCTGATTCTTTTAGTAATTGCCAGTGTTTAAACAGTGAGGCCAGAAGAACATCAGAAAGCTGTTGGAAAATACTGTATTATAAATGAGCAATAGCATAGGCAGGGCCAAAGTTAGACTGGGTGTGGAAAGAGTCAGGCTCCCATAGCACATGAGCACTCTCTCTTCTCACATTTACTGCTCTATTCAAAGCAAGAGGTAGGAGTAAGGCTTTCTTTTTCTTTCAGTGAGGGGCAACAAGGTTAGTCAGGGATGCCTTTCTTTAGAGAAAAACAAGGGTGCAGCAGTTCTAGAGATATCCAGACTGTTATCTTACTGCCAATATATACTTTCCCCAGTGGATACAGCAAGATTAATGTAACCATTTCTTTTTTTCAGCCAAAAACATTTCCTTCTTTCTTCTTCACCTTTTTAAATGGAAGGTGGTTTTTCAGGAAGAGGGGATAAACCTGGACTACATTTACTTCTACTAATACTCAATGCACAGACCATTCTCTGCTGGCAGGAAGCCTTGGGAGCTCAGCCATCAATGTTCAAACATTAATTGTGTTTCAGGCAGTGAAACTCCCTATAGACATTTCAACCCTTACCCTACTAACACCTTCCACAAACTGTCTACAGACTCCAGCATTCTCTTCTGACTGGGTTTAGAGTTCATACTTTCAGGGTTTTACTCTCAGCCATGAATATCATGAACTTACCGGGCCAGTTTGTTTTTGCTGGAGTAAGATGCTCTGGGCATTATTGTGTTTGAAGATTCCAGCATTTTCTTACCTCTGGATCAGCATGCAATATGCTAACAATTTGTTTTCCCCTAAAAGAACCCTTGATTTCTGTCAATCCTTTATTTTTCTATGGAGGTCACCAACAGAAGTGACAATTAGAGGGTTCGTTTGTCACACAGATAATTGCTGACTGGGAATTAACTTTCTACAAGATGTTCTTGATTACCATTTTTATTCCAACAATGGAAATACTTTGTAGCATAAATCACTACAGAGAATCAGAAGTTTCCTTTAGCTGTGTATATTTTAAAGAGCATTTTCTTTCTGGTTAGAGATGAATTGGTTATGCATTTCATGGCAAATTTAGAACAAATTAGAAGATTAAGTCTAGGCAGAATCAGTTCCTCAATCCTGCTATACTATACATCACTGACAAACTGTCTGGTAAACTTTCCCAGACATTTTGCAGCCCTATTGATTTTGCATCAGAAATGCTCAGGTACTACAAGAAGGAGGAATATTATACAACACCAAGAGAAAACATTTGATCCTACAAACACAGGCAGAGAAGTAGGTAAAAAAGGGATTAGGACACAGACAAAAAAACCCCACTTTCCTGGGCTGCTTCTGGTGGATGACTGACAGCAACAAACTGCTGGCAATACTAGCCATCAAAGAAGATGTGGAAAGGGCTGTAAGCCAGTCTTTGACACATACTAGTAGACAGGAGGTATCTGTTACTATGGTGGCACCCTTGGAGCTCTCAAGGGATTTACAACAAAGCCAAAGTTGCATAGGAAGGCATTCAGTTTATTTACTGAATAACACCATCACATTTAGTATTTGGAAAACAAAGATGACAAAGAAAAACAGCCACATGCCAGAAGTTAGTCTGTTCTGTATAATTCCTGCATTTTTACAGTAACCTAAATTACTATTACAGAAAAATTTAGTTCATATCTTAGGAAAAGAATGATATGGCTTCTAGCATTTGAGTTAGTGAGCATATATTTAGTGTTTAATCACATCCAAATCGAAGTCTCACTGTGCCTCTAATCCTTATTAGCTAAGCAGGCACCAATGGACACCACCATCTGGACTGCAAGAAATATCCTTTAACATTATCATCTTTGGTATTTAGAATTACACAAGGCTCCAAACTGAAAAAAAAAAAAACCAACCAAAAAAACAACACACCAACAACCCACAGAAAAACTCTGCTTCTCTAAATACAAGCAGGAAAACTGTGTCTGAAGCAATTTTCTTCCTCTGGCTCTTATCCCCCTCCCTTCTTACATATTTACATTAATATTTTTAGAGAAATGTATTCTGAAATGATTGGCATAAGAGGACAGGTTTTGTCTTGCATCTTCTTCCGTTAAAATGTTAGGAGAGGCAAGAGATCCAAAAGAAAGCAGTTTCTCAGCTTGTACTGAAAATATCCCTGTCACCCATCATCTGTTTGCACTCCTCAGATTTTTTTTTTTAAAGCCTCATTTTACCATATTCACACCATCCTCCTTAGATGCCTTAAAAATGATTAATGCAGCTTTGACTGTGACTGATACCTGATCAGCTTTGCCAATAAAATCCCAAATAAAATTCTAAACCAGTGAAATGAAATAGGATATCAAAACTGTTTAAATTTTGTTAACAACCTCTGTGCTTCAGCACTTCAAAATACTCACTGGAGGACCTACTTTGCTGTATCCTGACCTGCTTCATGGCAAACATGGTCTCATTGCTTCAAGATGGGAAAAGCAGAAATAGTCTTGGCTCAGGTTTTAGTGAACCAAGAATCATGGGAGAAGAAAAAAGCAACCATAGCCCAAGAGTCACACATTAAGCCTTGTTAAATCTTACAAAACCATTGCATAAACACTCATCTTTCAGCAAAAGAGAAAGGACTTTAGTCTTCCAATATAAATTAGTTTAGCTTCTTGGGGAGGGGGGGAGAGTTCTGATTGCTTTGCTTTACCCTCAGTTTCATAAACTGTCCAGAAACTGAACAAGTTTACAAGCTTTTTAAATAGAGCTGAAAAAATACCAAGTATGAGTAACGAGATCTTAATGTGTGTCATTCAACCTTAATTTGACCTAATAGAGTCACAATTTTATTCTTTGAAGAGTTACCATCTTTAGATGGTTCAACAGGTAACAAATTTTATAAATTAAAATATCTGTTATTTTTGCTGATCTTAAGCTTTTCAAAGCATCAGAGAACACTGTAATAAGCATAACTGAAGAGTTTGGAAAAAATAAAAGTGGAACAAGAGAATTAGGTATATAACACTTCCTATCAAAGTAAGAGAAAAACAAAACCATTCTTAAATGATTTTTTATTTAGTTTTATTATAGTCTACACTGAGTTCCAGAAGTCTGATCCCAAGCCTACTTTGATTTCTGAGTCAGCAGGACAGAAGTCTAGCTGGGATGAGTAGAGTCTGAAGTGTTATAACACAAATGGAAATACAGGAATATCTCCATTATTTACAAGCTGTGAATTGCACAAAGTGTGGTTACTTGGAATAATTACTCTGATTCAAGCAAGGAACACTGGCAAAGAGATAACCTGTGAGATTCCAATTAATTTTAGAAATAAGAGGCCAATAATATGTTATTTACATACTAATAGGGAAAGTAATCTCTAATGCTTCAAACTAGAGCAACAGAGCAAACAGTGAACATTTCCCACTACATTTTCCCTAAAGCTTTTCATGTTTTGCAGAGCACTTGCCCTATTTAGGGACTTACTCAGTCCCATTACAGTCACTGAATCCCCTAAAAAATTTAAGAGTGACTTTTGGTCAGGATAATGGTGTGGTCAACTCCATCTACAGGAATGACAGGTCTGAAAGTTAAATAAAGTCATAACTTAGCTTTGAAAAAAAATAAAAGGTATAAGTAGAGAAATTTGCTACCCAATTTCATAAAAGTGAGTAGTTTAACCAAGAAACTTTTTCAGTTTGATCAAAAATCTTGAGTAAAAAGGGTCAGAAGTTGGCAAGGGCAGTCTGTGGAGAATTTGGGGAGTTCAGGCTATCTGGTCTCAGCCAGGATAAGAATTTGAAGGCTCTGGTGAAACAGCTAGAAAGGAACATTTCCTTTTTTTTTTTTTAAATAAATGAAATGTTTTCCTATAGATTTACAGAAAAAGAATGAATCATCTTGATATAAAATTAGATAAAAAATCTACTGAACTGCAAATCAAATGCAAACACTTATTTCCTCTATTGCTTTCCATAAAAATATTCCATATAAGAATAAATTGCATATACAGTAGCACAACATGGTCAAAATATTTTGATGCTGACATTACGCTTAATTATGTTATAAATATTTAATTATAGCCAAAGTCAAATTGCAGTAAAATATGTAAATTTTACTAAAACAAAATATTTCATCCTTACAAAAATTAATAATTTCCATACTCTTGAGGGGAGGGGAAGGAAAAAGGTCAGGAACATACTTTTTATTGAAGTGTTAGGTTCACTGAGCCCATATAACCTAATGAAAAAAATAATGTTCTACTGAGGGACATTCAAGGAGTTCAGCTCTCCACACTGGATGACTTGGTACATAATAAGCCTTTGTCTGATTCATTTTGGTAAGCATTCCTGGGTTTTACCTATTTCTTAGGTGATGCTTTTATACCTTGCAATAAGATTTTAATTTAACTAACTTAAAACCAGCAACCGCATAGCAAGCAATCACTCATTTCTTTAGATCTTGCAAGTAGGAATTACAGGTTTTTTGTCAAGCTTTCAAAAAACTTCCACTTCCTCTTGTTTTTAAGTTTCATGAATATTTATATAAGAAAGAATAATTCTGGTCTGTAAGAGAGCAGTTCAATGTACTGCAGTAACAACTAAGCTTAGCAATGGAGAGCATTTTAGAAGTACTGCTGCAGCGAGTGGAACTGCTTCTGATAATGGAACAAAGCGATTCCTGTCCTCCAGTTCAAGAACTAAAATGCTTTACTTTTAAATTTTCTTATGGGACATGTCTTATATATTGACCAGCAAAGGGAAAAAAAAAAAAAAAAAGACTTCAAGAAACTCTTAACCTATCTTGAAAATCAGCAACCAAGAAAAATCTCCAGTTCAGCGCTTACACTAAGTATTCCTCAACAGGTTGGATCTGAAATAACTCCTTTTGAAAGAGCAGATTCCCTAGGGATTGCAGCATTCCTCTACAAAAGGGTAAAACCACAGTGAGACCTTATTGTTACAGAATCTGGTTCTTCCTGTAGTTAGGCAAAGGAAGAGTCAGAAAGAAGGCAAGTGAAGTGGTGAGTCTAGGGTAACAAATTCCCTTGGTAGCTTTGAAACTCTCAATCCAACATCCTTTCCCTTATGACACAGTGGAACAGAAAGGCATGTTCTCCATTCTTTGAAGCACAACTCTTGCTCTTATGGCCAGAGGCTTCCATGTAAGCATGGCTAACATGAGTGTAGTTCTTCATGAATATAAAAAGGTGCTTCCTCAACAATTCATTTTCTTATTTTCCAGAAGAGAAGTATAGAGACTGGAGATGAGGGTTTCCTGCAAGATGCCATCCTCTAATTACTCCAACTATCAAAACTAAGATGACTCATTAAAATTGGATGAATACAGCTGGAAGGCTATTTCCTATCTTAATTCCATCTTAATTGTGAGAGCAAATCAATAATTCTTTGGCATTCCCTTTAATTCTGCTGCCTAATTCTCCAAATCAGTGATATTAGAAAACTGCTCAGGAGCACTGGTCATGAGCATATTCTTACCTTGAGTGCCTGCATGGGCTGTCTGAACCAACAAAGCTCCCATGAAGCAGCCTGCTCCATTAAAGAGAGTTAAGAAATGCATGGAAATCCCTCTAATTCTTTCTGGCACGAGCCGGAACGAAAGTAAGGAACCTTAGGAAGGAAGCAGATACAGTTACAGGTTAAAAAATAAAAGTAAATGATGGTAGTAGATAAGACTGAAAAAACACCCAGACTGTCTCTCATAACCCCATTCCATATTTTACAGAGAGAATGTACTTGCTGCAGAAGGCCAGTCAGAACTGTTAGCATGTACCCTATTAACAAAGGGTTATCTAAACTCTCTAAATGAAACCACCCAACAAACCATCCCAGATCTAACTGTTGATATTCCACACAAGTACGTAAGATCTTTCACCTAGACAGTTGTTTTCACCTTTTAAAACCTCATACATACCAAAACAAGAGAACACCATCACAGTCAGCAAGTTTAAAGACACCAGATATGATGCTTAACTGCAGGACAGTGGAACTTCTTATGCCAGAGCCAATGCAGCAAGTATCACTACAGCCAGTAAATGCCAGTAGAGTCACTAGTAAATAATTCCAAAATCCAATGTTTTACCTTAACTAGGGCAGTTAGCTTGCTTTAACTTAAGGGTGGACAATGCTCCTCTTCCCCAGAGAGCAACTCCCAGAGTCATTGGCTAATTTTTAAGACAACTTCACTTTCTCACTAGAGGACTAAAGCAGAAGCAACAACAGCTTTGGTGGCAAAGGGAAGCTGTAGCATGCTATTGTAGCATGGATGACTATAAATAACTCCACCAGTTGTAATTTGGCTAAACTAGCTTACAGTACATCTTTATGATAGCTTTTTTTTTTTAGTAACTTTCCCTGATCATCAAAACCTTGTTTCCTTATTTCACAACTTGAGTCCTCATCCACATTTGTTCTCCAAGCAATAGTGTCTCCCAGCCTGCTTTATTAGTTGAATTTGAATGACCTCCAGCTTTAGAAACTTGTCAGCAGAGGATCCTATTTGGATGCTGAGTTGCCTGAAGCATCTCTGAATACAAATGAAACTTTGCAATCACCATCTTCCACCCTTTTTAATTTGGATGTCCAAATGAGAGCTTTGGAAACATATTCAATAAAAGAAAAAAATACCATGGGCACTGTTTTTTCTTCATTCACAATAGGAACCAAAAGCCTGAGGGTAAGAGAAATCAAGTGAGCCTGGGACACCATCTGTAGATGCAACAGTACAGTCTGAAACATTGTATAGTCCTAGCTAATTTGAATCACTAAGAGCCCAAGAATTTTCTGGTTATTCCTCCCTTCTAAAAGCATGGGTGCAAAACATACATCTTGGCCAAATTCAGCCTTCGTAATTGCATCCTACTTACCTAAATTACCCTTGCTGTTTCAACTGCATAATCCATTCTTTGTTTCTCCCACAGTGCTACTGTGAACTATTAAACAGCTGCTGTATGTCACCCTGGAGACTATTACATTTCACAAGTGGGTGAAGGGATCCCCAATATAGCCAAGCCATTTGTCGCAAGGCTTCCCATCTCTGAGAGCTTTGAGATATCTTGATGGGCAGACAATATTCTTGCAGCACTTCAGCAAACGCTGCAAATCTGATAACCCTTTGTAGGGCAAAGCAGGTACAGTGCACAGGACAGCTTGGACACTGGCAGTGTCACACAGCTGCTGTGGCCAGCAGGCTGGCTTCCCCTTCACCAGCAACCTCAAGCAATGTGGAGGCAAATGCCTGCTAATATTGTATCACAGGATGGAGTAGGTTTGGTTTGTTGTTTTTTTTTTTTTTCTTTTCTGTGGTGGTATTTTTGTAAGTTTTCTGATGTTTGGGTTTTTGTGGGTGTGCGTGGGTTTTCTCTTTTTTTAAATCCAAATGATTTTAAAAGAGTAATTTCCTACTTTAAGCCAAGCTAGGGTTACAAATTCAAGCTGTCAGAGGCCTGTGAGATCTTACATTCTAACATTGTAGAGCAGAGCAATTATTTTATCATTGTTTTTTTTATTTTTTAAAGACCATCTCAGTGCTAGGGAAGGAGTAAATGCTGATATTATTCTAAGAGTTACTCTTGTCACCTGAAGCAGGTGATTACATAAAAACTATCAACAACATAATGAATTATGTTGTATAAACACACTTGAAAGTATCAGGGCTCAAAAGTAGATAGAGTTCAATATGCCAAATCTAGCTCCTCTAACCAAGCACTTAAAAAATGATGTATCTCCTCTCTTCCCTCTGATAACAAGTGTGAACATTTCTGTCTTCAACTTGGATCATGTACTTTCAGATCAAGTAAATTATTATGATAATTGAATTTGACCTTCTGCATAACAAAGGCAGTAAAATGTCAGGAAAGGTGAAACAACTATTTAAGTGTCTAGGCTGTTATTGCTATCCATGGAGATACACTGAAAGGTCCCTGAACAGCAGTTCAGTTCAAATTATAGTAGAAACTTATAGCTCAGTTCCCTGAATACAGATGTCCAGTGCTGTCTGAAATGTTCCAGTGCACCAAGGTGCAAGACCTGTGGGAAAACCATGCTTTTGTCCAGAGGCAGCTGGAGGCCACACAGGCACCATAAAGAGCCTGCTTGCTCCATGTGCATTGCCTAGATACTCCATGACAAATGGTACCAGACACCTGTGAGTGGGCAAGTAAATGGAGGCCTGCATCCCCAGCAACTTCAGCATTAACCTATTACTTTAGGCATCTACCTTAGTTTTCTACATACAAGTCTCAAATTCAGACTTGGTCCCATTTACCTGGGTTCTTGAATCATACCTCTAACTGCAGCTTTTAGCAAGATGCTTAATCTTTGTTTAAATAGGGAAGACAAATTCTCTAAGAAATTCTAATCGCAATCCTTAAAAAAGATAAAGGGAAAAACCCCAGCAAAACCCAAACCCACAAATCCCACCAAGACAGAGCTTTATTTCTTTTTTTTTTTCCAAAGGCTAATGTCATCTTCCAGTCACTAGACTTTGGTCATGCCCCAGTGTGCTGGATTAAAAAGCTTTATTCTACCAGCAATAGTCTTCTCATACTTCTGCATGAGGAGACTATAAGTAAACCACCTCCTAACCTTTCCTTTTTTTGTTAAGACAAACAAAGGTCACAATTTTCAGTTATACTTAACCTGTAACCTAGAAACCACACTACCTGCCTAGAAACTGTCTTAGTTAAGTACTTGAGAGCTATCAGATGAAGAGGCATTATGAAAGTGCTAAGTATTTAAAACTAGGGAAATTACCTTTTTAGTGATAGACCATGACCCACAGCTCTGGAGTGTAAGAATAAAGCTGAGACACTGAAGATATTTCCTGCTTTTAAACAGAAATCTGAACATTCCTAGGATTGTGCTGAAACAACAGACACTCAACCCGTAGAATTAAAAGCCTATGCCTCTAAGTGAATGTTGATTAGATTATTTTTGTAATACTAACGTTTTTTTAAACTCTGCAAGGTAAAACACTGGTAAGCACTCTGGTGCTCCTCAGGCAAAAAATAAGCCTCAGGAATGTCGGTGTAGATGTGGAAAGTTAAGTTATGGAAGGGAGAGAAGGTTCAGACTCACAATCAAGAGTGTGTCTACGTAATTTGCAGATGGCAGGCATGAGCTAAGCTCTGTTTGTGCTCTGCAAAACAGAAGTGTTTATGTCTGGCTCTATGCCACAAGCTAAGGCATGATGCTCTGTGCAGGCATGTTCACATGACTCTTAACTGGAGCACAAACAAAAATCATGCATCTGCCTACAATATTCTTTAGGTTAGCCTGTCAGTTGAATTGTGTTATCTACCTGCACATGCTCCGTGTTAGTGAAAAAAGGGTAATAATTCTGTTATCTAGGTCCAAAAAATGAAAAGAGTTAAACTAAATTGCTTCATCTTGCTTTGACTGTGGCCCAAAAAGTGCTCATAAACCATAACCACAGCTCAGCTGTCATGTGTGTATTTGTTCCACCACAAGAGTTCAGGTCAGAAGGGACCTCAGGAGGTCATCGAATGCAGTCCCCACCTGAAGCAGGTTCAGCTTCCAGACCAATAACACATCCAAGCCCAGAGTCCCACTGCTGTGATTGTCCCCAAGCCCAAAGGTGGTTTATGCACCCCAGGGACCTGACCAGGCTGCGTTACCTTCCAGTTAATCTGGAACAATGTCATTGCTCACTCTGAGTTACAGCCAGCAAGACAAATTATCCAAGTCTGAAGCAGGTAAAGGTACAGATCTGCTCATTAAGCCCATGGAAGAGAGCCAGGGATAAAGTATCAGATGACACTAATTATTTTTAGGAAGCTTATGTCATTCTCAGAGAATTAGGACACTCTTGCTTTAGCCCATTAGATATTACTTACAGGAGGGAGTTACCAAGGCTTCAGCTACTCCAAGTAGAATGTACTGAGGAGCTAAGTGGAAGCAAGGCATAGAGGAGACCAGGAGAACCTCCTCGGAAAGTGTCTGCTCCACCGGAGGGAAATGCTTGCGATGTATTTCAGAGAAGCCAGCAACCATCACGGAAAGTGCAGCAGACAACTGACCTACAACTGGGTGAGAATCACAGAAAGCATTCACCAAGTTTGTAGTCACAGGATCATCATGCACTAAATGAAATCAAGTCCTAGGAGATGCAAAAGAAGCTCTCCCACTCACCCACCCCCCAATAAATTGATGTTGGCAATCTGAAATGGTTGCAGTCTCTCAGAAAACAAAAAGAAAGCAGAGTTTTCAAGTTGGTCTGTTGAACTTGAAATATTTATTCTTCTGATGTTTTGAGCTCCCATTGATTTTGACTAAATTTGGGATACCTCAGCATTTCTGAGCTATAACATACATGCAGGTGTGAGAACTTGGTTTCTTTTGACAGCCTTGGTTCAAATATCTGGACTATGTTTTTTTACTTGTCTTACAAAGGCTCACCTCACTTTATGACCAGAAACTATTACACTTACTTGATTTGAAGTCAACAGTCAAAGGCTTTATTTCATATTATATTTATAACATATATAACATTTGTCTCTTTGGGTGTCAAGACAGAAAAGGCAGAAAACTCATATAGCTAAGTGGCTTAGCCTTGCATCTGTATTTCTTCTCTAAGTAGTTGAACTTATCACATCTTTCTACCAGCAGTTTTCCTGCATTTTCACAACTTTAAATACCCTCCCACCTGCCTAACCTGAGGCTTGGAAGCTGTTTTGCTGTTAAGGTCTCTCTAGTGCTTAATAACAGCATCAATGAATTATTGCTTGAAAATTGACGACAGGAGGGAATTGAAGAGTGTCTTCTAGCCAATGCACCTTATCAAGGCCAGGGACAAAGCCCTCAAGGAGCCTCTTGCAATCTACCAAAGCAAGAGTTCTCCTAGTGAAAAATTAAATTAGTACTAAAGAAATCTCAAGCTGTTCAATATTACTACACTGTGCTATGTTTTAAGCATTTTCCTTACTAAAAGCCAAAACATTTCAGCAAAAGTAACCTCTGAATGGCCAACAGTTGTAATATTTCTTTTAAGACATTATGTGGCAGAGGAAGAAATCGAGAGCCTTGGAGACCTGATTTTCCTCCTACCTCTGCTCCATTCAGTTCTCTTTAAAACAAGCAGTTTGTAATGACTGTCTGAGGCTTTGGTTTTATAGGAGAACAGGCTGTTTAAAGAACACTTGGGGCTCATTCTAGGGCAAGGTTGTTTTATATTATCTAGAGAATAAAGTTGTATTACACCTTTGTGATTCCTGATCTCATATCCTGAGTAAAATAAGTAAAGAGATATCCTGGAATTAACACTTGTTCAAACTAGAATATCTCTTAGGAAGAAAGGGTCATCATCAACTCCACAATCACCTCAAGTAGATACTGGACTGGAGGCTTATTTTTGTGTACTGTATGGAGAGCTATTTACCACATCATTCTTGGATGAAGTAAACTCAAGACTAGTAAGACATTTCAGTATAATCAGGCATTAAGAGTATTAGAGTAAGAACTTCTGTGGCTCAGGTACTTCAGCTAGAGCCTCCTGACTGTAGCTGATAGACAACTATCCAGCAGACACACATCTTCACTTCTCAGCTGAATGTTCCATACTGTTGACTAAATCATGCAGCATAAAACATTAAAAAAACCCACCCAATAACCCAAAACACCTACAAAAAAGTAGATACTCAATATATTTTGGACACAATCTTAACTCAGATTAAAATTACAATCATACCAAGTTTACAAAGAAATCAACAACTATAGAGAAGGTAACAAATTACACGTTTTACGTAGATCCTTATTAGAGAGCAATCAGTTCAACATTGTCTATATGGCTGGTCCTTGAAAACTGTTGTTCTTAATATACTGAACATTTCCAGAAAACTGCTTAATTTCTTCCTCTTACAAGACTTGAATTAAAATATAGTCATAGGCTGGCTTAACACCAAAAGCCTATTTATGCTCTCAATTTTGTTCCTGAAAATAATTGTGAACCTAATTAACTGCTGGCAAAAATATTGGCTCTTATAGGTCTACCATATTTGCAGGTGCAGTCCTACTTGGATATCTAAAGCCATCGCTTGTACTCCCAGGTATTTTTATGCCTCAGGTAATTTATCACCCTAACAGGAGGCTATTTTAACAAATGACACTATTAAGAATAAACCACTACATATATTCTACTGCTGTTCAACATAACACGATAGAACATTAATACTAACTTGAAATTTCCATGGTTTTAAGGGAAATTATTATCTGAATGTGCTTTCTGTGTTTTAATGTGGATGTTATTTTAAAAAACTAGGGTAATTGCAACCTGCTGTGTTATATGCATCTGGTTTGTATAAAACTTAATAACACTCTTAATTAGGCTAATTTAGTCAGATTAATACCTCTGTGTGTGTCAGTACTTACTGTGCTGCTTGCCATGGGGCACTGAATTAATAGTACCACACTGAGAAAATAGTCATTTATAAATATTTTTGTCTGAGGTTTGTAATGCAGGCTGGGAGATAAAAAAATACAGGAAGTTTAATGAGAATATCTATGAAAGGGAATAATTTTAAGTGAATACATAATGGAAGCTGCTCTTCTGGTGGTACTAGATGTAGCTGATATCAGAAAAGGCTGCAAAGGATCTCTCCAGATTCTAGAATATAAGTGTTTTGGGTGTAGGGGGTAATTAAAAAAATTAGTTAAAAAAAAATCATATCAATAACCAATGTCAATGGCAGGAGGTCCAACCCTTGCTAAAGCAATCACTACTTCCAGGCTATGATTTTCTCTGAAATGAGTGCCAGTCTGCAACCTGAAGCTTACAGCACTTACTGTTGAAAATTCTGGGACTCACAACAGAGAAGACTTCTTTGTACCACCTCTGCAATACAGAAATTCTTCACCTCTGGAGATCACTCTTTGCTCTACTTTGAGTGTTCAATAAGGTATGTCCCAGTTTAGGATTTCAATAAATAATATTACTGAATGCTTGGACAGTTATCCCATGCTAGATATTCAAATGAAAATTTCATACTAGAAAGGCAAGTTGTACCTCTCCAAATAACTTTCCATATGTGCTCTGTCTGCTCAGTGGGAATAACAGTCCTGTGACACACATCCATTTGTTTTGCATAGTTGTCTGCATGTTTTATTTTGCTCAGCAGTTCTAAAAACACCTATTGCAGCCACAGAATTAGACTAGATACTTTTCTTTCTCTTGTGATGAAACTGCAGGGTCTAGAATAAACTGTACCAGTGATTATACAGTTTGCCTCTTATAAACTGCTTCCTAATGTTGATGCAGCTATAGCATAAAAACATCAGAACAAAGTCTTTTTTCACAAACTATTTAAATCCAAACTCACCATTCTGAGCAACAAACATCTCTCCAGTGTCAGAAAGCAAGTAACTGAAGGACTCTCCCATCCCCAAAAAAGATTTTCAGAGTAAGTTAACTTTCCAAAAGTTAATGGAAAACAAACACATAGAAGATAACCAAGTCAAAATAATTCTCAGGCTAAATGGTCAGTACTATTTCTCTCATCAGTTCCTTAGGGTGACTCCTAAGTATTTGTGAATGTGTCTCAAAATTTTTTATTGGGAAGAAGAGTCTCAGTCTCTGTCCTACACTAAAGCCATGCATTTTTTCTTGATATCTAGTATGCTTTTTCAACACCATCTTTTTAACAATTCCTTTGAAACATTCATCTCTGAGCATCATCTCAAAACAAGTCCATCTGAACATTTACAGTCAGAAACAACTTCATAGGATCATCCATCAGCTACTGAAGTTTCTTTCCAAAATACAGAAAACATAGTAAATCTGTATAAACACATATATTTTATACATACCAATGTAAATTGTTGGAGAACGTCCAGTGTCCTTGGAACTAAAGAGATAGGAGTTAATGCATTCCAAAATAGGAACAAGAATCAGTAGTGGCACGATGCTGATCACATTCATTGCTGCAACTGGCAAGACAAAGCCACTGAAGTGCAAGTTGGAATTCATGGTTTGGAGATAATATCCTGAAGGAATCTGTGTTGAAGAATAGAACGTCTCTCTGTTAGGATACCAGGTACTTTTCATGGATACAATTTTTACTACATTTGGAAACTGCTCCAACTCTTTTCCTTCCAAAAGGAGTCACAGTAAACCAAATACCTGCTGGCCAAAAGGAATGACCATTCATGGTGAAAGCCATTCTCATTTTCTGCCAGAACGTAACATTTTCCTTCTATTTCATATGCTCCTGAGTCTAAAAATTCTAAGCAACAGTCCATGAGTTTTTGATCATCCCTAGTTAGAGCTATCAGCCAATATACTAAATACTTGTCAGTATTTAACAGAACAGCATTTTAGAATAGCAAGGTGCAGAGTTATTTTGAACTTCTGATTGTGTGCTTAAGATGGGAGTAATTCTTATGACACTTTTCCCAGCACATAGCTTTAAGAGCTGCAGGGAATGAAGATTTTGCCACAGTCTTAGTACCAGCTTAATGTAACTGACACCCATAGCAGCTCTAGAGAGGACTTCCTTTTACTTGTGGGAATTGAAAACAGAAGAAAATGAACAAGCAGATGAAGAACCCACCAATGGCAGTCTTCAAAGCATGAAATTAAGCAGATTTGTAAGACTAACTTCAAAAGCAACAAATTCCTCCTGCTTGTGGGAGGCTCTACAGAAGATCTGTTGAGTTTATTACAAAAACAAAAAATTACATGTGGAGCAGGGAGTTATAATCCACTCCATTTTACACACTCATAGGAAAAAAACCCAAAAAGAGATAACTTAAGCAATTCACAGAGTGCAGTCATGACAGAGCTGGATGTAGAACTAGTTTCTCTACTCAGTTTCTTGTTTTAGAGAGTTCTGTATGGCTTTTCAACATGACTGGTAATGCCAAATCCAGGTAGAATATTACTGCTTTATAGCTGCCTGAAAATTAATAGTTAGTAACTGAGCTCATGTAGGTTCTCATCAATGGTTACAGTCAACCCTGCTCACTGGGAGTCTGTTCAGTGCTAAAGTATTACTCAAATGCTAGCTTTTAATAAAAGTATTTTTCAGCTACATTACATTTCCAAAAGAATATATAAATTGCAAAAGGGTGAGTAAGTGGCAACAGAACTATGAAAGATCAGAGTTGAGTCAAATTTTGTTGGCTCCCCTTTTCCACTACCTATTGCAAATTAGAATTGACTTCTTAACAGGAATTAAAATATCATCAACATGAATCAGAGGCAGTGAAAGCTGTTACCTTAATATTATGGAAAATACATCATTAATCTTTAGAAAAAAAAGATACTGATCTATCACTTAGGATAAGAAAGAGCCTTAAACTTATTGGAAATTCTGCCAAAGAAATAAAAGGCAGATTTTCAGCAGTACAAATACTTTCCCCCTAGATAGATACTTAATTATTACAGGCCCAGTTAATGATACCTGGTTCATTTCCATATGGTCATTAATGCATAGCCTCAGCCATATGTGTGTGTTTTTTGGTTTTGGGTTTTTTCAATAGGAATTTTTGCTGCCTTTGGATGGGGGTAGGGAAGAGGAGGGTACCAAGGGAGGAAAGAGGAGAAATAATGAAGTAAATGGTTGAGAATGTAGGCTGATGGCAAGAGGGAGTGTCAATAAAGCAGTATATGCTGCATATTTGTAAGAATTTCCCTAAGCAGCGTTTTAACATCAATAACTAAAAATGAATTTTGGAGCCAGCTGATAAATTTGTTATTCCGGTTGCCAAAGGGTAAGCTACCTCAAACTCCTGCTTAGCCAGGATCATCCAAACAGAAATGAATCTGAAGAAATCATGTAAGCATAAGTAGCTTCTTGTCACATTTACATTTATATAGTATACACACACCCAAAAGTGGAAAGAACTGCATAACCTGACACAGTGGTTGTTAAGGGACTGCTTCTTTCCACAAATGAAAACCCATTTCCAGTGCAGGTCCACCAGCCCCATAAGCTTATCAAAACAGTAGGAGAAATATGCAACTAAGAGAGAAAATAGACTTTCTACCTCTCCAAAAAAGTAAAGGAACATTTAAGAAATTGGAATATTACAGAAGAATGCTGAGCCTTAGTCTCTGGTAACTGCAACAATGGCAGTGAGAGGAGCCCAGGAGTCTAGCACTAGATGTTTCAGCCAGTAAGAGTTTAGAGAAAAGAGTAGTATAAGCAGTCACACAAACTCTTCAATGAGTCTTGACCAAGTCACTTTTACTTACTTGATGAGATGAGAGGCTACAGCAAGGTATATTCTCAGGTAATTCAAACTACTCTGCAGGTAAAGCAGCAGTGAAAAAACCCACACCTAGAGGCACAGTAGGAAATAACTCACAGTATATTTCAAGGCTTTTGTTTAAAAGCTGTGTACTCACCTGCATAATACATGTTCTGTAGAGAATTTGGAAAGCAAACAATGGGAAGAGCCTAGCAAGTGACTTCGTGCCTTCCACCTGAGTCTCACTGTACTGACCACCATAGTTCTCCTTGGCATGATCCAGCCAGTTTGCAGTGCTGCTGCTAAAGTAGCGATAGCGCACGCAGAACGTTTTCAGTGCACTAGCAATTACCCCAAATGTTGTCAGTAGGGAACTGTCTGTAAACAATCAGAAATATTACACGTTGGTATGTTTTTACTCGCTTCCAAAATAAACAAGAGAAGACAAAACAGTTTGAGAGGGAAAATAAAACCTGATATATTCATCAAGCCCAGAGAGTGGTTATGAATGAAGTTAAATCCAATTAGTGGCCAGTCACAAGTGGTGTTCCCCAGGTTCAGTAACAGGGCCAGTCCTGGTTAACATCTTCATCAATGACCCGGATGAGGGGACTGAGTCCACTCTCAGTAACTTTGCAGATGACACCAGGGTGGGTGGAAAAGTTGCTCTATTTGAGAGTAGGAAGACTCTACAGAGGGATCTAGACAGGCTGGATTGATGTGCCAAGGCCAATGGGATGAGGTTAAGCATTGGAACAGACTGCCCAGGAAAGTGATGGAATCACTGTCCCTGGAAATGCTAAAAAAATATGTAGGTGTGGCTCTTGGGGATATAGTGGACTTGGCAGTGTCAGGTTAATGGTTGGACTCCATGATCTTAGAATCATTAAGGCTGGAAGAGACCTCTATGTTTCTATGAAGTTGTAGTTCAAAAAGCAACTTGAAAGATACATAGACCTTATCCTTATCAAAAGACTTTTGCTAATGATGTAGTTAGAAAAAGTATTTCATTCCTCTTTAAAAGAAAAGAATTAAACCCCACGGAATTCCATAATGGTGAATTCTTCAGATTACAAATCTGATCAGCTAGTGAGAGACATGTTGAAAATAATAAATATTTATATCAGTGCACATTGTGTGGATCAACATCATACACTCTATACTTGTATTTCTAATATTTTCTAAAAAAAAAAAAGAATCTACGTAAATGCTAAATTACAGCTTTCAGAAAGCAATTTTCCTTCTCCTTTATACCTCAGCCCTTGGCTCTAATGTTCTGCTACTTTGACCTTGATCTAATCATGAATATCTATGCCACTTAATTACAATAAAAAGACTACATTGCACCCTAGATGGTAGATACGTATTTTTTTCCTCATATCTGGTCACCTGCCAGTCCTCAAAATTATAGCAGTAGGAAGAAATACAAATGAAGCCTATGCTTGACAGCTAAACGAAATTGAAAGCATGATCCATATTTGAAGAATTACCTTAAAATAAAAAAGACAGACTATAAAAATCCTGTAAGGTCATTGATAGATTTTAATTACAGTTTTGAAGAATTTCCAGTTTCGTCATATGGTATTATATTTTAACTAAGAGGATAAAAAAAACTTTTCTGATATTAATGTAGATTGGCATTCTGCAAAACTAAGAAAACATATGATAAACCAAAAAAGACTTGATAAAAGAAATATTCTGCTAGTTTTGTTGATGGTCAAGATAGACATAATCTACAAGTTTATGTAATTCCACTGATTGGAATAAAACTAGTTAGATGATAAACTACAGATTTAGTCCATATGAAATAGTCCAGCTGAGGTGGATACTAAAGAATCTTTTTAAGCAGCAAGCATATTACATCTCTTCCTGCACAGGCAAATGCTTTCACACAAGTCTTGACATGACAGAACACGTACAGAAGTTTACCAGAGACTGCTTTCCACCTTTTCAGCCTATTCAGAATGTCCAGGTCTGTCTTTACAGAGGATGGATGCTGCTTCTTACACAGAGTCTTTGTGGAGCTAAACCTCAGGTATCTCCAACCAAACAGAACAGTACTATGGAAGAACTTGTTTAGATATGCAAGTTGATCTCTTATGTGACAATGATCTCTAAAGATATTTCCTAAGGTAGTGTTGCCTCTTACCTGTTTTGGGTTTGTAAATCATTTCATCCCGCAGCATGTGAATCGTGATCATAGCCATAAGCATGGACACAAATGGGATAAGAAAGCCAAGGTTCCTGGCCACAGACTGCTGGATATAAGAAATGCTGACAAAGACAACTGCTGAATTTAAGTTAACCAGCCAATAAAACCTAGTACACACAGATAAGAGAGGGAAGAGTGGAGAAGGCTGAATAATATTAAGCCTTTAGAGAAGATTAAAACATTAAAGGCATGGTCTAAGCATGGACAACATCAGTACCATGCACACATTGACACAGCAATTAACATCAAGTTTTACTTGGATGTCTCAGCTCCAAGATGTATGTGATTAAAGTAACTGTACTAAGGCAGTATAGCTCAATAAATTATCAATTTGGTACCAGAAATATTCTTGTGTATCAGACTAATTAATCACATCAACATTTACCATTTAAACATTTAATATCTGATAACATGCTTTGTGTACACAGTAACACCAGATCACATACTTTAAGCTTAAGAGAGAAATGTCTTAATGCTACCATCCTTTGTTTAAAAATCATAGAACTGGATTTATCACAAGGGATGGCTTTTCCATTAGCTGCAAGGTTCAGCTTGAATATTTGTTGGCTTCTGGAAATATCTTGTTCCGCAACATAATTTGCTTGGAGAGCTCCTTAGAACACATAGGTAGCAGGGGTGCTTCCCAAGCAAGAGCTGAGCCATTCCTATGCACAAAAGATATTCTAAATGTGTTTCCCTGATTGGATTCAAAAGGACAACTACTTATTTTCTTATCCTAGCAAATTAGTTTATACCTGCACAGTGAGGAGTACACTGCCACCACACTATTTTCCTTGGATTCTGACTTCTGCATAACAGAATAAATCATGAGTTTTTCTAAAATCCAGCATTTCTGAGAAGTCAGTTAACTGGAGAGCTGTTCATTAAAGTGCATCAGTGAAGTGAAACCAAGTGTAGTGCTTACTCTTCTAATGCACAGCTCTCTTCCAACAACATGACTGAGCAATTCTTAACTTAAATATTTTTAAAAGTAAAATTAAAGTGTGGCCAGGATCATAGTAGAAACTGATCTGCAGCATATGGAAAGAAAAATTGAGATGAGAGAAGAATAGAACAAGATAAATACTATTGGTCCCGTGTTCTCTGAATTTTTTTTACAGCAGATGAGTAAGACAAAATGTAACACTGCTAGCTCTCATCCCCAGTCTAGATCGTATCCTTAGCTTTCATTCTTGGCTCCCATGGACATAATTTACTTTCCCTGTTACAAAAATAGTTTAATTCATGGCCTTAACACTACAAAAAGCAGACGTCTTTAGGTAAAATTAGTCCAGCAGAATCCAAGTCTCTTCTTCAATTAGCATTTGTATATTCTTTTTATTTAAAAGGTCAGAGCCATAGTTCATATTAGGGGTTAAAACCAGGCCCTAGATGTGCAAAGCAATCTTTTTCAAGGATTGAATTAGACAACAGGTAATTGCAAGGTCTCTTAATCCAATCTTTAACCCAATAATTCTGATTGTTTGGGTAGAACCTAGCTAAGAACAGACTGAAACTCACCAAGAATATTCAACCTTCTCACTTTATTATTTTAAAATTCAATCCTGTGATAAGTACCTGTCAAGAGAAAATAGCCCACCAAGAGAAAGTGATTCTATTCTGAGAATTTTTAATGAGATTAAGAATACTAAGAACAAAACCCCATTTCTTAAATCTTGAGATTGTACTCAAACAGCCTCTCCTTGGATGCAACTGCAATTCTTTAAAATTATTTTAAACTGCACATATGCCTTTCTTGACCTTTCCAAACTTTCAAGAACTGACCCATTTGGATTCCCCAAAGGAACATTTTATTCATATTATATCTCCTTTGTAATCAACACTGAGAAATGTCACTTTGATTAAACACAATTCTGAATGGGTAAGACTACAGTACAATAATGTCTCCAGAGCTATCTTTCAGAACAACTGATTGCTCTCTAGTCTTAATCCCCCAGAGTCTTATATAATCAAAATGATGTTGCTAATTAAGGATTAAAACTCAGAATAGAGTAAAAAGGAAGGATTTTTTTTTTTATACTATCTTCTCTCCTGTGGGCAGGTCAAGGAGGCAGAATCTGCCCTAAGAAACTAAACAGTCTCATCCACCTTTGGTGAAGCTGCCTTATTCACTGAAGTTTGGATTTAATTCAAAACTCTTTGATACTAACATAATTGGAGGAAAAAAGTATAGCCAGGAAAGCTATCCCCAAAGGAGGGGAGATCTGATTCACCAAGATCTTCATTGATTCTTCAGCATTGCATTGTTAATATGCTAATGGGCTCAGTTTTTATTTTAATAACTATGCATGTATAAGGAAAGGAGAGAAAAGGAGGCAGCTTATTTCACTCTGCCTTAAAGCAGGAATCTGGACATTCCCACTGCAACTTCTTTGATCCTCACTCCACAGTTTAACTAGAAAGTACACGTGAATGTATATAGCAAGATGTATAGTGCAACAGAAGTGGTAAATAAAGACAAATATATGATCAGAAATTCCCTCTCTGACACACACACACATATACAGAAATACTTAATATGAAAAAAATTATAATTTTAAGAATGATTTTAAGAGCAAATTTACCTCAGTTTTCTTAAAAAGCTTAAAATATTCAAACCAGAACACAAATGTCAAGTGATTTATCTGATGCCAAAACTTCACAGCAACAGAGCTGAAACTGTACAGCATATCCTCACCACTGAGTTTAGCAGTTAGAGGTTACTAGAAATCCCTATTTCCAGCAAAACAGCTGTAACTTCTGCCTGTCATTGCTAAATATTTATTCTGATGTAAATATTTATTCTGATGTAATATCTCATTGAATTTTGGTACTGTTAGTTAGGGAGTAACAGCAAATATCCTGAAGGGATAGCCATGTTAAAGGTAGAAAATGAAATGGAATATGGTGTTCTAACAGCAACTAGGTTGTAAAGTCTGAGCATTTGGGCATAGCAGCTCATCTTAATTCAGACTTAAGATTTCTGTAGAAGGCCAAAAGAGATGATCACCTAATAGTTCTAGCAAAGGGAAAAATTCTTGGAAACTCTTCTGAAACCTAAATGTTTGATAGTTAAAAACCCAAACCAAACCAAACCATGACACCGATAATCTGTAGAATCAGCCTCTTAAGTCAACAGTGAATTTCAAGGCAATGCTCTATCATCCCCAACAGATATTTAGTGGACATGAAGTTACCAACCAGTTGAAAAAAGAGAGAAGTTCCTTCGGTCCACAGTCCTCAAGATTGTATGCGTTTAATGGACAAACTATAGCTCTTATGCCTCCTATTCCCAGGCTGGCTGTGAGTAGTGCAAAGTAGAACATTATTTTCTGCTCCCTTTTGGTCAGCGTATGAAGAATATGCCGTCTGTCAATGTAAATATCTTCAAAGGGAAATGCCACAACAGATAAAAGTGCTGTGCCTGGAATTGGAAAGAAAATTGTCATTTGAAATGGATTAGAATCAGATGGGTGAATAAGACTTTTTTTAAGCAGTTATGTAGAAAACAGATGAAAAATCTAAGACACACAACAGAGGAATATAAAGAGGGAGAGCCTTAATTCTGTAGAGAGGCAGAATCTTTCTGTATGCTGCAATAGCCAGCCATGTTGTTATTTAAACATGGAACAAAGTAAGGAAAAAAAAATCAGTCATTCCTGAAATGTTCTTGAGCTGATTGCAAAATTATTGAGCAAGCAGCCTGGAAAAGCAATTGGTATTACATTTCACTGTTTCTCCCATGGCTTCTGATTTGGAATCGCCTTCTGGCACTTGTTGTTTCAATGTCTATCTTAAAGTAGCAGACTGATGACACAAACAGAATTTGATGTATTTGGTCTTGTTTTAAACAGAACTTTTGGCGGGGGGGGGGGGGGGGGTGGGGG